>CM035152.1:163107960-163603895 GCA_020205615.1 Panax quinquefolius
TCATCAAAGTTTGGTTCAACCGATGAGCCCTTTGTAATGCCTCGCTTTCAAAGTTCAACAAATATTTTATGTTGATGATCAAAGGGATAACAATTGGCGTGTGGTTATCTGAACAAAGCCGAGAGATTTATGTGAAGATCTTTCAAGTAGATTACGATAGTGACGATTTACCCAATACCGATGAAGAATTCATCACTCCGATTCTGAAGTTGATATTGAAAACATAAATTGGGTTAGGAATAGCGTTGATCTTTGAATTAGTTGAAAATGGACGAAAAAAGACCCAGGAGAAATGGCGAAAACTAGGATCTCAAATTGATACATCTCGTTTGAAAAGGCGAATGATTGAACATATTGTTGATGAAAATGAAGATGGAATGGAGCGAAGGCGAAAGGCGAAAGCGAAGATGAAGGAGAAGATGAGGTCCCGAAGATGAAGAGGAGGGTGATAGTGAGGAAAATGAAGATGGCGAAGAATGAAGAGGATAAACATCACAATTGATAGATCTGTTTTTTACACTTTGTCCATTTTCTCCAAAAAGAAAGCCGTTACACTTTGATAGATCCATTTTGATATTATATCTTGGTGCTCCTTCATCTTATTAGCTTTTTTACTTTGTTTTCTACATCATCTTATTAGTGTTTTAAACACACTTCTTTGTCAACATTTCAATGTAAGTAGATTTGAAGATCAAATTAGACTAAACTGGAAATTAAATGGACTCACCTAACGCCTCCCGCCCCACCTTGGTGTCTACAAATTTACGTATTAGCTAGCCAACTTATTTTAGGATGTATTTCATTTGGATGTATTTGTTAATTTTGGGGACTTAGTTTGATTTAACTAATAAGCGTGAAAGCTCTTACTGTTCATTAGATTTAACTAATAACTTTTCTTACGAGTGTCGCATTCATATTTTGTTTCTCTCGGGTTGCTTTAATGGCTTCTAATAGAGCGTCCAGATCTCGCTAAGCTTGTTCAATGGCCGAAATTAATGATAATGAGATCCATCTTAGATGAACCACATGTAGAGGAGGAAAGTATTCATGAGAATGTTGAAGGTACCATGCATATATCTACACTTATACTTGCATTGTCATGAGAATTAACTTGGTGTTGTCTTTTTATATAAAGTTGTATTATGTATATTTTACTTCATGGTTTTAAAATCTTGCTATCCAAATTTTAGTTCATACTTCATCCTTCATCTAGTGAGCTAATAATGTGCTTTATATAACTTGTAGATTATAAAATTTTGTAAGTGGAAGTCTTTGAACCCCAAGGGAATAAATGTATGTGGGACTCCCTGGACTTTAACCTGGTGATCCTCTGAAATGTGTAGGAAGGGAGGGGGGGGGGGGGGACTCGTCATATTATTGATTTTTATATTGAATAATAAAGATATTATATATTTATTTTTAATTCATAATAAATATATAGTATGAATCATTACATAAATATGTATGACACAAGTAATTATATGAGTAGTTGATCGAACAAAATGAGACATAGAAATTAGACACGAGTTGTAATACTGAAGGTTCTATATGTTCAATTCATCTTTTGTTCAATACATAGTTCTTGATTCTTTCTCTTTTAGGTTCTCGACCTAAGAGGAAGCGTGGACCAACGATGGGAGCAAAATTATGGTCAAATAGCGATGCACCCCAAAAAAGTAATTTATGATGCAAATGGTCACTGTTGGGGAGAGGCCGATAAGTTAACCACTTTTCTCTCAGGGTGTCTTGCTCATGATGGAGAATTTTTCCAATAAGTACTCAACATGGTCGATATAATGAGGCTAATACGATGAGGGCTTGGGATGAAATTCGAGGTTATTAATCATACCATTTTATAGAATTTGACATTAAGCACATTGAAACAAACTAATATATGTGTAAATTTGTTTGTTGTAGAAAGCGATTTATCACAGATCACCCCAATGCTAAGAAAAGCGGTGACTATCATGAACAATAGGTGGAGAGATTGGAAGTCTAACTTAAAGAGTAATAATTTTGTGCACGGTGGTAGTGCCGAATCGATAGCGAATACTATCAACAATGATCGAGTAAATCCTAATCAATGAAATTTGCGTTGGTTGATTATTGGCTAACCGATAATCTGCACGGGTTGTGTTTATTCTAATTTATGTATTATCAATTCTTACTTATTGTTATATATTATTATTAATTTATAAATACATACAATCACGGGATATAGCAACAAAAATTGTGAAAATCGGAAAAAAATTGTTGGTAGGTCATACATTGGGCACTAAATCAATTCAAAAAGAAGCGTGAATTGGTAATATTTGATGTCATTTCAATATTTTTATCGTTAATCATGTATTAGACTTTTATAAATAGAGTATTATTATTAATTATGAACTATTTTTGTTTTATTTGTAGTACGAATAAATAATAAAGAGATTGATCGGCGGACATAGATATATCTGATTCCACACTCGAAGTGATAACTCAATTTCTGGGGAGCATCCTCGAATGTGGTACGTATTTATCAATCCTCAAACAATGGGTTTTAAATCTACATTCCCTTGTTCTCGAAAAGGTTGGATCCAATTCTTGCACAAGCAATTAAATATCACCTTTGCAGAGTTGGCAAAGGCCAGCATTTAGAAGATGTCCTCTCACTCCATACTTGATGGAGATTATTGTTGAAAGCGATTTAGCCGGCGATTTCTTCATAAATTGCTATAGCCCTTGGATAAGCTGAAGAGCGAAGGCAAACAATGATTTTGTATTATGGTAGGTAAGATGAAGGCAAGCAATGTTTGCTCTTATTTGACTTGATCTAAAAGCTACATATGGGGTGAGGAGCATCTTTTTGTTTTCAAGCAAACTACTGAGGTTCTAGAAATTATGTTTTGACCATTATGGTAATAGAATTAATAAACTTATTATTATTGCGTATTGATAATTACTTCTTAATAATTCTTTTCTTCTTTCATCACTTACTACACATCATCTAAATGAACAATCTGATGATAAATCGGGGATGTGATTCATGATGTTTCTTGATAATATAAGCGATGTAACTTGATACCATATTGAGCCAAGAGCTAAACTCATGCTTAAATCGCTTTCAAATGCTAACAACTACGATAGTGAGAACAAATCTAAGCTGAACTTAACTAGATATTTTGATTAAAAAGAAACCCCATTAAAATGGTCAAACTTCACGAAGAAAAGCGATGTGTAGCAATATACACACATTCTTGGATGAAGTCACCCTCGTTCTGGTGGCTGAAAGCATCTACAACTTTTGTTTTGTTGATTTGGCGAGAGGTTGTTACTTCTTCACTTTGGAAAGATCGGTGAGGCCAGTTTCGTAATATCTGATACTTTCTTTCGATGTTTTTTTCCGCTCATATAACTCACCAATATCTGAATGAAACGAATATATGTATTACTTCATAAGCTCAAATTTATGTAGTCCAAATCTGATAAATAATATTCGTAATATTAAGTAATGTCATTTGACATTTCTTATCCTATTTCTTATTATTTTCTTTATCTTATTATGAAGAGGCGTGAAAGCGAAAACCTATTATGCCTTGTATATTTAAGTTGCCTTGTATATTTAAGTTGTGTATAATTTGCCTTTATATATTTTCACAGGAAAAAATTATTGAGTTAAAGAAGAATCGGGAATCGATTTGGTGAAAGCGAAGTCTGAGAGACGGAATGATATACTTGCACAAGTTCTTGGACCAGAAGCGACATGGTGAACTTGATATGAGGTGGAGTTGGTGCCACGACCTACAAACACTTGGGGGCCTCGTGACCACAAATAATGAGGTACAACGTGAGAATCAAGAATTGAAAATTTGAGTTGAAAAAGGTGCGGGAAAAAGGAGATGATCTGCGCAAGGAAAGTGGATGAACTATTATCAATTATAATGGAATTTATGAAGAATTCATCGATTCAAATGCTCGATCCAACAATCGGGTGTTGTTTCTCTCACTTCACTTATATACTTAAATTTTTGGGGCTATCATTATGTTTTTATGGATTAACAAGTTCACTTGATAATTAATTTGTAGGATCGATACCACGAAGGAGATAATGGTGATATTAGCGGATCAAATAATCCTATAGAGGACTGTGACATATCACGTCTTCTTTGGAAATTTGTTATATGTAACACTATTTTTGATGAAAATTTGTTAGATGTGATACTAAAATATATTAAATGTCTTTGTTGGTTATGTCTTTGTTTTGATACATAGTAACAATATTTTGGATGGTTATGTATATTTAGATGATATTATACATTAATAGACTTTATTTGTTTTATTCTTTTAGTTGTAAATGTTATATTCAGATTGGATGGTTGAATGTGGTTATGTTTTTATGAGGTAAAATAAATAAAAATTATTGTATAGAAAGCGGCATTTTCTTTAAAATTTGGGGAACTATAGCGACGGTCGGAGGCAAATCGTAATAGCTCATGTGAATCTCACCTATAGCGACGATTAAAGCGTAAATCGTCAGTGATAAATTTGACCAAATCTCACCTATAGCAAGCGGTCGTGACCGTAATCACTTGATAGCTCATGACCAAATCTCATTTATGCGACGATTCGGCGTAATCGCGATAGATCATAACCAAATCTTCTATGGCGAAATTCATCGCCATGGTGGTATATCCACTTTCCAGGTCGGTAAAAAACTTGCAGCGTTTTGTGGAGTTTTCTAGCGACGGTCGATTGTCATTATAAGAAAAAAAGAAATCATTTATAGGTTTCAATGACGGCTTTATCTTGATGATTACGACCGTCGCCATATCCTATGGCTATTGACGGTCTTTTTATATCTATAGCGATGATGTCAGGCAAGGTCGCTATGCTGAATTCTATTTTCTTGTAGTGAGATTAGACTAGATTAAACACTCCATTAGATTAGAATCTAAACCCTAGTTCTTAATTAGCCTATTGAAGATTGAAGTAAATTGAAGAACACTTTGAAGATAAAAAGCGAGGAGCAAGAGGGGAGCATCAAATTTATTCGACAAATGATTCTATTCTCTTCTCTTATCATACTTTTATCTTTTAATGTCTATTGATTGTGGATTCTTTGTTTTAATTCATTAATTATGAACTAACTCTTTTATTAAGATTTCAATTGAACCTTTTATGGCTATAAATTAGTTATTTAATTTATTCCAATTATTTATGTCAAAGTGAGTTGTTTATCTTGCCTTGTGCTTATTGATTAATTATCGATCGATAATTACCTTGCTTTTCTAGAAGGAATTGAGAAAGGAATTCTAAGGTTAGAAGCTGGGCATGATATCATGTGACTTAGTTATTTGCACAATGAATAATTAGGTTTGTGAATAGAATGAGAATATATATTTATCGCGATATAACACATAAGGAATTGGAGTTATGTGAGTTTAATTCAATTATTTTACATAGAGATATAAAAAAATTGTCTGGGTTAAATAGAAGGCAAAATGATCACTTGAGAAAGGACTTTTGGCATTTGAGAATTCATTAACAATTGATGAGACATAATAATTGGAATAATTGGATAATTGATTTATAGTTCATAATTGGGGATATTGGAGTCTTAATCCTTATTTACCTAAATTTAATCAAATCTTAGTTTTGTTTATTTGCTTTCTTTTAGACTAATCTCTTTTAATTGTTTAATTTAGTTTTCTTAACTAGAAAATTCACAATTTGCGATTGTTTAAATAAAATTGATTTGGTTAAGAGTTAGTAATTGGTAATTTTATTAAATAATTCCTCGTGGGAACGATACTCTCACTTTTCACTTTATTACTTGTTGTAGTGTATTCTTGCGTGCGTATTCATTGATTCTTGAAATAGATCAACAAGTTTTTGGTAGCTGAATTCTTGGGAATTAATTTAATAATTATTTTCTAATATTAATTTCAATCAAATTAGTCTTAATTTAAACATTTTTATTTTTTTATTTTAATTCTCTTCTATATTTCTCTCTTTTTAGGTACCATGGATGACTTTTTGCGTATTAATGGCCATACGACGATGATTCAACCAAGGGAAGCGGAGATTGATGAGACTCGAGAAACTTTTTGCATTGTCGTACAGATGGAGACACTTTCGAGGATGTTTGAAGCTTTTGAAGCTCAACGTCGTCAAAGTGTGGCGATTCATTTGTGATTATCAGGCCGGAAATCATATATGAGTCATCAATCGCCATCGGTTTGGAGCCGATGCGATTATAGTGGCGATTATCCCAACAATTATGTCTATCCCAACAACTATCATTAGGATTGGGGTATCACCCGGATTTTTCATGGAGTAACAATCAAGATCAATTTTATGCTCCAAGTCCAACATACCCACCGAATTTCTCGTGTCCACCTCCACTACAATAGGAAGAACATTCAAATTGGGAGGAAGCCTTGGAAAAATTTATTAAAGCTTCGAAAAAGAAGGAGGAACATGAGAAGAAAATTAATCAAATAAGTGAATATGAATAAAATAAATTTGAATATACTGCAAAAGCGAAAGTCGTCGATCAAGAATCTGGAAAATCAATTGGGGCGGAACTTACATCGTTGAACAACCGAATCCTCAATACACTTGGCTCTATGACATGGATGATGAGGACCGATGATGAGCCCGATGATGAGCCCGAACCAAATCTGCTGACTAGATGAGCCACAAGATGTTGAAAAGAGAGGAAACAATTGGGAACTAAGAAAAGGAGATCGATGAAGATTTAAGCTGTAAGATTTAGCGAAGATGAACCGATTTCATTAGTATCCCATATGCCTTCTCCACCAAAGTTCAAGAATCCAAGGCAATTTTGCAAAACCATGCTCAATTAGCGGTCAATGTAAATCGTGAAAGCTCTTTGTGACATAAGAGCTAAAATACTGGTTGTGGAGTCGTGGTGGGATGAAAAGGAGAAGATGAGGAAGACTCCATTATGTTTATTAAGCTTCATTGCCCCAATCTAATCATAGATATAATGGAGAAAACACCTAGTTGTTGGGCGTTCTTAATAGGGATCCTATCTCTGAAAGAGCATGCTAGGTGACTTTAATTGAGGGTCTTTACTAATGGGAACCTCCGGAAGAGACATTGCTTACGATGGATGGAGGGTTCCTCGATTTTAAATAGGGAATTTGATAGAGAATTGAAGAAGTCGGTGAGACTATAAAACAAGCGCTTATTGGGAAGCTGACCAAGTTTAATTTTTATTTTAGTTTTATTAGGTTTTATATTAGTAGTTTTGAATTTGCATTTATTTAGAATTTAATAAAAGCGCTTCTATCATGGTTTCTGAGTTATTCAAGTCAAATTCAAGTGTGGTGCCCAATTTGTTCCATGTCTTGCTTTATTCTCCAAACTTAGCGAGACGAGGAGGAAGATTGCTATATTTTCAAGGAAGTCTCTGCTTTAATTTTTTCTATTTTTAGCCATCGAGGACAATGTCTAGTTTAAGTTTGGGGTACTTTAGTGTTGTATTGCATATAGTTAGTTACTGCATAGTAGTTTATTTTTTTTTATGTGTTAGCATTGTTTTTTTTTAGGTTGCATGTAATACATGGTAGTTATTTGCATATTCATATATGTGTTGCATTAGTATGTGTTGAGGTAGTATAATTGCATTTTTTTGCATGAATCTATGTGATAGGTTGGTGTGGTCTTAGCTCGACCTATGATAAGATTGGTATTAATTGTTAACTTGAACAGTGTTGATAATTAATGATGAGTGCTAATTTTAATCATGATGATAATCTGAGCCTGTCTTAAACTTATGTAACCGGTTAGCACTTAAAGTTTAACTATTTTAATCCACTTGGTTCGAGGTTTCATAATTTGTTTCGAGGAAAATCTTGGTTAAAATTTAAGGAAATTAGTGGCTGGTAGTAAAAGGTTAGAATAGCGCAAAAGCTTGAGTTTGGGGGAATCTATGGATATATATATTCTGAAAAAAAAAAAAAAAAAAAACAAAAAGAAGAAGAAAAAGAAAAGAAAAGAGATGATGAAAAGAAAAAAAAAGAGAATACACACCGTGCATGCTTTGTCTAGTTTTCGGCCTTTATTACTTGAGTAAGTAAGCAGGGGATTGTCTTTACACACTAGCGCCTAAGGTCTTAATGGCTTGGGAGTCGTTAATTGAAAGCTCGTTAAGGTAGCAATTGAAAAGCCTAAGGAATAAGACATTGCACGGACATGAGAAAAAAAAATGAATAAAACACGAGAAAGTGCAAAAATGCCCTCGTGATTGAATAAGAGTATAAATAAATCTGTATTTACCTTAAGACTTTGGTAATTGCTTAGTTTTAACTAGGAGTTGTCATGTTCACAAAAGTAATTGAATTAGGCTGAAATTTTCCTTCTAAGAAGTTTGTTATGTGATTATCTTGAAGCGTGGTTGGTTAGAATGGTTAACAAGCACACACACATATGGGTGATATGAGTTTGGATTGACTAATTGGTTAAAGTTATGGACTTTGACTTGATTGGATATATTGTTTGAGTATCATTGGTATCTTTGAGGCTGTTCTATATATCATCTTGATTTATTCTTTGGGTTCGTAGGTATATTAGAAAGTAGATCATGCATATGCATTCATGTAGTTGAGTTAGTTTGTTTATTTTTAGTTCTTTTGTGTTTTGCTTGAGGACAAAGCAAATGTTTAAGTTTGAGGGTATTTGATGAGTGAGTTTTATACTCATAATTGAGTGCGTTTGAGCTTAATATTTTGGTTGATTTTAAGTGTTTATGTCTATTCATGCATGTTTTACGTTGTTTTGTAGGAATTGGGACAAAAGTTACTTGGATCGGCGTTAAGAATTTGGCTAGATTCGCGTTTTTTTACTTATTTTACAAAGCAGTCACTTGAGCCAATTTGAGTATTGGTCCGGACCTTATTTGGAAAAACTAAAGAATAAAAGTTGTAGATCTACTTTTTCTTTTTCCAGATCATCTTGAATCATCGAAATCGAGTTGGACGAAGAAGTTATGACCATTTTTCCAAAGGGCGTTGGGCGAGAAAATATCAAAACTTGGAGCCGGCCAAGGCGCCCAAAATAAACCTATCTTGTGGCGGGCGCTGGGGGTAGAATTTGAGTGTCAAGCCAATGCTGGGGCGCTGGGGAAGGCTTAGTGATGGCACGGGCGCGTTTTTGAAGCGAATTTTGACACTTTTTGACTCAAATTGGATTGGGTTTGTTCTAAACTAAAAATTGAACTTGTAACCTATAAATACATGATGTAAGGCATAAAATAGAGGAGAATATATAGATTAGACTAGATTAAACACTCCATTAGATTAGAATCTAAACCCTAGTTCTTAATTAGCCATTGAAGATTGAAGCAAATTGAAGAACCTTTGAAGATAAAGAAGCGAGAAGCAAGAGAGGGAGCATCAAATTTTCTTGACAATGATTCTATTCTCTTCTCTTATCATACTTTTATCTTTTAATGTCTATTCAATTGTGGATTCTTTGTTTTAATTCATTAATTATGAACTAACTCTTTTATTAAGATTTCAATTGAACCTTTTATGGCTATAAATTAGTTATTTAATTTATTACAATTATTTGTGTCAAAGTGAGTTGTTTATCTTGCCTTATGCTTATTGATTAATTATCGATCGATAATTACCTTGTTACTCTAGAAGGAATTGAGAAAGGAATTCTAGGGTTAGAAATGGGCATGATATCATGTGACTTAGTTATTTGCATGAGTGAATAATTAGGTTTGTGAATAGAATGAGAATATCTATTTGTCGCATGTAACACATAAGGAATTGGAGTTGTAACGAGTTTAATTCAATTATTTTGCATAGAGATATAACAAAATTAATCTGGGTTAAATAGAAGGCTAATGATTACTTGAGAAAGGACTTTTGGCATTTGAGAATTCCTGTTAACAATTCAGTAGACATAATAATTGGAATAATTGGATAATTGATTTATAGTTCATAATTGGGGATATTGGAGTCTTAATCCTTATTTACCTAAATTTAATCAAATCTTAGTTTTGTTTATTTGCTTTCTTTTAGACTAATCTCTTTTAATTGTTTAATTTAGTTTTCTTAACTAGAAAATTTACAATTTTACGATTGTTTAAATTAAATTGATTTGGTTAAGAGTTAGTAATTGGTAATTTTATTAAATAATTCCTCGTGGGAGCGATACTACTACTTTTACTTTATTACTTATTGGCCAGTAGTGTATACTTTGCGTATTCATTGATTGCGAAATCGATCAACAATGAACGATTACATGATGAATATCTTTGGGCTATAATTCAAAGATGAACAGGTGTTGAGATGAACATGACCAACTGGGGATACGATTGAATATCTTTGGTTGTAGTACAAATATGAATATTTGATTCAAGATGCATATTGATTGATGTTACAGGGATAAAATATTGATGATGAACTTTTAAATCATAAAAGATAGTAGACTTCATTATCTACTTAACTCTTCTAATGAATTGTTATTTTCGCTGCGAATATTGATCTAAACTTGTTGTCTATTATATTCTATCATATTTTTCCCTGTTGAGGACTAACGATAATTTGCTCTACATTATCTTAGTCATAATGTTCTTTACTGGGATAGTTGAGCTCACCCTTTTCCTTAGTCACTATCTTAGAACATTATGACTAAGATAATGTAGAACAAATTATCGTTAGTCCTCAACAGGGAAAAATATGATAGAATATAATAAACAACAAGTTTAGATCAATATTCACAGCGAAAATAACAATTCATTAGAAGAGTTAAGTAGAGAATGACGTCTACTATCTTCTATGATTTAAAAATCCATCATCAATATTTTCTCCCTGTAACATTAATCAATATGCATTTTGAATCAAATATTCATATTTGTACTATGACCAAAGATATTCAATCGTATCCCCAGTTGGTCATATTCATCTCTAACACCTGTTCATCTTTGCATTACAAGCCAAAGATATTCATCAAGTAATCATTCATCTTTTCACTACAAGCCGATATTAAGTTATATCACCATTTAGGACGACTGAGAATGATGAAAATATTTTAAAGAAAATGAATCTAGTGAGATAAAAGGACAATGATTAAGGATTCGTACTTAAGTTTATCCACGTTCAAAAATACTCCATAATAAACCATTGTGGAGCAAAATTCAAGAATGAAGATCAAAACATGGATACAATCAAAGCTAGTAACCATAATAAACAACTTGGACAAAGAAAAGAAAATTTTAATTTTTCTGTGAATAATGTCGTATACGTGAATAGTGTGCCTAGAAGAGAAGAAAAAAAGTAATATTTTATTAATTTAGTCTCCTTTGGCGTTCTAGCATTTTCCTATAAATAGGTGTTTAGTTAGAATTGAAAATCACACCAAAAACATAAGTTTTCTCTCTCTATATTATCGAACGTATTTTGTGAGTATTTAGATACTTTGAGAGTTCTTTATTTAGTGCAAGTTTCCTTGATATTTCATCCGATATTAAAATTCCGGAAATCTTTGTTCTTTTGAGGTAAGGGATAGTAAGGGATGGTAAGGGATGTTATTTTCTTCAGTAAATGATATTATTTCTTTTAATATCATTATCTTGAAATATTGATATGAATTTTATTGTGAAAATTTTACCTTTTTTGTCTTAGGGGTTCTTATTCATGTATATCGACACTATTCATATATATAGCCTTATTTATGTATATGACATTATTACTTATACTGCATTACTATGCGAATACGGACTACTATTCATGAGTTACTATTCACGAGTTACTTATTCATGAGTTCTTATTCACGAGAGTTACTATTCACGAGTTCTTGATCTTATTCACGACAAAATTGGTTTCTTTTTCTCGACCAAATTATCGTTGATTTATGAATATTACTCTTGAAATTAAATCCATGTTTTAATTATATTGTTTTTTATAATATATAACATTTTATAAACATGGTGATGAAATTTGTCTTTCACTTGAGTATAAAGATGGGTAGATTATTGGTATGATTGTGACTATATGGGTTCTCTTTTGGCGAAGGCAAAGATGAATTGTTATTTGGTATGATCATGACCATTGAATTTATAATTGAATATCTTTAGCTTTAAGTGCAAAGGTGAATTGATCGATATGGTTATAATTATTGTTTATATAAATTTTGAAATGATTATATATTTCTTTGAGATATTAATATCTTTGGCGATGAGTGCAAAGATGACTGTTGTTGAATATCTTTGGCACGTAGTGCAAAGATGACTATTATTGAATATCTTTGGCCTGTAGTACAAAGATGAACTGTTGATGAATACCTTTGGCCCGTAGTGCAAAGATGTACTGTTGTTGAATATCTTTGGCCTGTAGTGCAAAGATGAACTGTTGATGAATATCTTTGGCCCGTAGTGCGTGATGAATTTATTAGTATAATTATGAACATGAAGCTGTGATTTGGTATAACCATGATCTTTGATGTTTCGAGTAAAGACAGGTGATGAAAATTATCTTCGTCCTGGATGAGAAGAGGAATTTAGAACTACAATTATGATTATGAGTTATACACGTGATTGTGGGGATGAAGCTGTTGATTGATGTTCTGAGAGATAAAAAATTGTTGGTGAACTTTTAACACGGGAGAAGATAATAGACTTTATGGTCTATTTGACTCTTCTAATGGATTTCTCGTTCGATGCAACTATGGTTGAAAAGTTTTATCATCTACCATATGTTCTAAATCTACGATTTATTCTTGACGGCGCTATTGATAATTTAATTATATTTAGTCATGATATTCTTTACTGGGCTAGTTCACTACAAGAAAAGTGTCTATCAATGATCATGATGATGGGTCGCCGATATCTATCAATGATCAATCGTGAATGATAAGTCGTCGTCGTCGATAAAATCGGTCATTGATGTGCACATCGCGAACCACTATTAGCTTGACCGATATATCTGCTGACCGCTAATATGATTGAATTAAATCATTTTGGATTATTAAGTCGAGTCGACATGGGTCAGGGCCAAAGGTTGACGTGGTCCATGTGTCGCTACGCAATCAATGATCGTGACGCGATCGTTGATACCCTCAAATGTTTTATCCGTCACTAATGAATATCAACGACCGCATGCGATTATTTGATATGAAAAAATAGAAAACTAGATTTTTGCTGTTTAGTAGAATTCCCAAAAAACTTGTACCTGTTTTGTACCTGCTTTATCCCAACACACATACACAACAATATAAACATCTTGCACAACAATGTAAACATCAATCCTCCAGAACACATACACCAAGCTAGTATATAAACTATATAAACCTTTAAACCAATATTAATTGAATAAATATATAAACAAATCTAATGTTTAAGTAGCATGAATGAATATAAAAGTACAAAATTCTCAAAGAACTACAAAACAGAGCTTTATCGATCGTCAAGCATCGACATCTTGATTGATTAGCTACCTCGATCAACAACTTAAAGAAGTCTTTAGCATCAGAATTCATAGGTTGCTCTCTGCCTTGTTCCCAATCAAAATCTGGCCCTGCAATATCATGAACCATTTCATTCATACGATAAGTACTACTGCCCGAATTGTGTACTTCTGTGATGCCACCATCTCTTCACTTCCCATGTGCCCACCAGCATTTTTCGTAATTTTTTATGAACCCAGAAACAAGTAAATGATATTTTACCACATCTTTTTCCATATAATTTACATTCTTACACTTCAAACATAGACATCGTATCTGCGACTGATCCCATTCATACATTCCGAGTGACTATATGCATACTCCAAAAACACTTGGCAACCAGCTCTAAATTCAGCTGTAGCACCTATCTGGGCACTTGACTTTCATCGTTCCATCCAACTACGGTCTGGATAGAGGTCCATGATTCCACGGTACCTACGACAGACAACATTATAAATGTTAACATATGACTTGAGCATACTTGTAACCATATGACTTGAGCATAATTGTAAGCATATGATTAACATTTAAGCATACTTTAAGCATATAATTAGCTCGTTAATATTATAAATGTTCGCAACTACCTGACCAAAAAAAATTGCCGAGTCTCCCTATAATATGGACTAGCCACACGCATTGCGCACGACATGCATATATATAGTCATTTCTAGGCACCCAAGACACAAACCCAGAGAAATATACAAATTCCCAATATAATAAGACCAAAACAATAACGAATGAATGCAAATTAAAGCATTAAAAATTTATATACTTGAACATACTTTTGAGTATCTTGGAGATTCATTCATATCAACCGAAAGCCTCAGCAACTCTTCTTTGTTAATTTCTATCTACAACTCACATCATTAAATACAACCAAACCTTTAACAAAGTTATAATAGGCATGGCATAGTATTTGATATGGTAGTGCTCAAGAAGATCAAACTTGACTTAATGACTTCCTTGCAAATCACGAAAGAAGTTGAAATATCAAAGTACTCATTTTGAAGGTTATTTTTGTTACTAAATTATTCTAATAGTTATTCAATAATTTTAACATATTTTTATGTTTCAATTTTTGCAATTAATGCCTAGTTATTATCGATTAGTAAGGTGATGTTTGAGTATTTGATATTCAATTATATATTGGGATTTTGTTTTGTATCTCTGTAATATTTTTAGGATTATTCATAGATTAATTAAGATGATTATTATATTATTATATTTTCGTTTATCAGTCTTATTTTATGATTAAGTTATGAAAGATCTTGTATTCCTCATGGTTAAAGGTAGGTTCCATCTGTTTAGCAGTCTTATTTTATAACTAAGAAACTAATGATTATGCCAACTCATGCTTTGACTCTAGACCAACTACTCATCTGCCAACGGATTGAAGACGAAAGCTTTTTTATATATAAATAAAACCTCAACAAAACTTTTTTGATGGAAAAGGACTCCTAATTGCAAATTGATCTGAAAACCCATCCCACCTTACGAGCATGTCCACTTCTAGAGTTGTCTAGTTTACATAAAGAAGATAGGGAGGAAAAACACAACAGTAACAACTTATAAGAAGAAAATGATTGCAGAAACCACAGGGAAAAAATATTTACAATAAAGAACCTGAATGAACAGGTACAAGTTTATCATATTGCTCGGGAAAATACCCAAACAATGTAATCCAGGATGCATAATAACACATAAACAAGTCTCTGTAGAAACTTGGCAATTCCTATGAAAAAATAGGTTATCAAACTAGTGGCGGACTAAGGAAATGATACCCAAACAATGGTTGAAAATAGATGATATCTCCACTTTAAAAGATCCGGAATCCACTAAAAATGATTTTCATGTTCCAGTCCAAAATGATGTTACCTCTTTATTACAACTACATACCCACAGGAGTTAAACATAACAAATTAATCTATTTGAATGTGTACTTAGATGCTCACATTCAGAAAATACATAAAGAACTCAATCGGTAGCCATGTGTCTTGATGAACCACTAAAGACGTTACATCTATTGTTCACAAACCCAAATAGTAAATGCAACTCCTTTTTCTTCACAAGATTTGAAAAAAAGGGTGCGTGTAATTTAACTAAACTAGGGCTCTTGCAAGGTATATATAAGCGAAAATGCACCAAACTTATGCTTATAAGAATCTGATTTTTAGAAACTTAATATTTTATTTTCCAAAGATTTTTTTTTTACATGTTTTTACTTCCCTTGTGCAATTATAACACTTGATACTGATAGAAACTTAACATTAAGCATTAAAGCTATGTTTTACCTCAGCCCATAGGTGGTATAACTTATGAGAAATGGATCTGTAATCAGAAATAGTTTGGAAACTTTCTGTAGAGTTTCTGTCAGGTAATGCTTCAAACAAAAAAAATGTAGATTGCTAGCTTTATAAACTAGAATTGAACCATAACAATAAGTTATATATGGATACAATAATTTTGAAAATTGGGTAAAATTACTTATCACCTTGGGCTCAAGAACTCATAATATGAAATAAATTATATACTACCAATAAGGTAGAATACCCGAACTCGAAGAATAATGCAGTAGGGAAAAAATTTCATTAATAGAATAACATCTGGCCTTGCATTAACAGTTTAATAAACTGAAATTGACACTTATGATTAAGTTAGAACCCTTTCACGCCTCATTTATCCAAATTTAACATGGGTGGGTTTATATTTAAACTATCTTGCTCCAATTTAAATGAGAGAATTAGGGTTACATGTAGGCGGCGATTACGATGACAAGTGGCGGTGGTGGCGAACGAGACTCCTATTTTCCCCCTTTCTCCCTCTTCTCTCTAAGCTCCCTCTTTTCTTTTCCTCTCAAATCTCATTGTGTTGTGTGAATACGGAACTAATTACATTTAGTTTGATTAGCGATCGGCTTCGCGACATGTGCATGTCGGCCGCTATTTTTTAATGACTTGGACTTATCAGCGACCGCATGCGGTCGCTGATTTTAAGTGGTATCACAAAACCTTGCCGCCAACATTTCCTGCCAAAATTTGGGAGGCAAAATTATGATAGCGACCGCATACGGTCGTTGATATATAATAGCGACTGGATTAAATCATGGTCGCATATATCAGTCGCAGATAGTAGTATTAGCGACCGCATATGCGATCGCTGATAGTAGTGGTCGTTGTTAATTAGGCCTTTTTCTTGTAGTGGTTGTGCTCACCCTTTTGTTTTACAATTCCTTTCAGGTAATAAGAGTGTAGCTGGGTCGAGCGGGGGTAACAGGGGAATAGAACGGTGGTTTATAGCTATTGAGGTTCTCCCTAAAAAGTATGAAAACAATTTTATTAAGAATTTGAGATAAGTGTGTCATTATTTTATACGTCATTTTAACAATTGATTTTGGTGAACCGAATAGGGTGAGGTGAACCCAACTTTGGAAGGTGTTTTTCCATTATCATACAAGATGTCTAATGACGACGACTTCGTGTTATCATAAGACGGGGTTGTGCACATACAACTTCGATTGATTATATCTACGAGCATTACCTATATAATCTTAGAGTTTTGGTTAAAATATAATTCTTAATTGGAGACAATGTAGATAATTATATAGTCAAGAAGACTCACCATTAGAAAGAACATGATAGCAATAAATTCTCGTTTTCTTTGGGGTATTATTAGGTGACGAGGATAATTCTCGAGTCGTATGATATCTATTATAACTTAGATCGTGGCCTCCCATATCTGAAGGTTTTCTTGAGCATTTTCCAAAGATTTTAATTTCTAAAAGCAGTTATTATTTGTACCTTTATGTAATGTATCAATGTAAAGTGCTATCCAGTAAAGGGATGAGAGTCATAATTGGTATTAAAACTCACTATGATATGTGTTGTCATATTTTTGCATGACAATTGTAATAATAACGCCATCTTCGCACTCAGGCCAAAGATATTAGCGAGAAATCATTCATCTTCGCTTTCTGCCAAAGATATTGTTGTTTTTCAAAATAGTACTATATTTGGCTACATGAAAAAGTTCCAAATTTGAGAATGGGTTGGTGGATTGTATCTATTTTAGGCACAGAAAACTTGAATCAATAAAATAAAATATTTTTATGTCATTTTCAATTCTAACTAGCTATCGCCATCTTCTATGGATCCAAATGGTTATGGTCCCTATTGAACGCATGATGCATTATAATAATCGAGCCCCGCCGACATACATCTCGAATAGAGAGAAAATTTACGAGAAATGAGATACTCGCAATTCAGCGATTCCATTGCCGGCTAGTACTCATTCAAATTCGTCATACGCCAGTAAAATATAATTTTAATGAGGAAGACCGAGACAATGCATAATTATGCCATGTCAAGAGATCTTCAAGACTCACCATTCAAAGGGGCGAAAGGACTATTAAAGAACACCTGATAGCAATCTTTCATGATTTTCTTTTGGGGGTCTATAAAATGATCAAAAAAATAACCCAAGACATTGGCTAGTATAAGAAAATAGATATTTTGAATATCTTGTAATTTATTCGATCTATGTATATGCATGATCTGATATCTATTATAACCTTAGACGTGGCCCGTGATAGTACTTTCAACTGAATAGTTGGGCCTCCCATGTACGCATCATTAAGGTTATCTCTCATTAATTTTTCCAAAGCTTCTAAACATCCTAATATTTCTATAAACTTATCGACTCGCATACATTTTATGTAATCGATCATAATATTTTCCACAAAATCAATTATATCCATAAAAAAGGGTGTAATGCTATCCAAAAAGTGAATGTTTTATTGGCGATTTACTGAGAGTCTCCCCGATTCCGTCCAGTCTTGATGATACACCCCAAGCAGTAATTCCAATCGGTGACAAACTCCATCATTTATATTTAAGATACGTAAGGTATTAAATCCGTTTTATATTTGCATAAGGACAATTAGGTGTAATAATAACATTTAATTAGTTGTTTTACTCAGTAATAAATTATCTGACGGTAATATTTCAATAATTCAGCACTTAAGTAATGAATCATTCTACACTTCATTATAGATTAAGCAGCAGTATTCTTTGCTTGCCAGAGGTGGATGAAGAATTGTATCAATATTTTGGGGGCGCCACAGCGAGATAAAACTTGTTTCTAACAGGTGTCATTTTCAATTCTAACTAAGCTGACCCTATTTATAGGAAAAAAAGGCTGAATACATAGTTGACAAAATGAAGGGATGGCATGCCATTTGGAAAAATAATTCTGCGATGCGTATTTTAACACGAATATTCAATGATCTTCTTACGGTAAAAGCACACCACACTTGAATTCAACATTTTTTCCACCAATACAATCTGAAGTGGGGCCCACCCATATTTTAATAAAAATATTTATATTTGAAACTTCAATAATTCATAATAAATAGCCTTTATCGGAAAAATGCTAATTTTATGTCCATTCCATAGAAATCAATTCTCTTCAACTTTGTAGCTTTAAGTTTTCCAAATTCCAAATAAAAATGTCCAAATTCAATACGCTTTACGGACGATTTTTAATACCTCCATTCCAACAAAACACCTCAACATTAATTTCTTAATTTATATCTACATAAAATAAATATTTCCTTATCATATAAATCAACTTCATTTGATTGCAAAAAATTCATAAATAATTAATTATAAATAATATTACAGAATCAATTATGACAACCAGAATTTTAATGGGAAATCGAATTCTATTCCAACTTTGTAAAACAGTTTTTCCTCAACATTAATCATTAATTTATATCTACAATTATCTCATATAAATCAATAATTAATTAATTATAAATAATATTACAGGAATCACAATTGTAATGACAGTAGCTCCCAAGAAAGAGGGGCTTTTCGATAAGGATTTCTCACTTCTTTGGCCATGATTAGGTGACCAAACCCCTTTCCTGCAGAGAACTTTCTTAGACATTACCAATAATGCTATCTAATAATATTATTGAATAATATAAATTATTGATCCGGTAATGGAAAATCATCGGCAATGACAATTATTGAAACAACAATAATATAAAATATCAACGCAGTAATTATTGAATCAATAAAATAAAATATCAAGCAAGAATTATCGTAATAATTATCGAAAGAAGTGCCTTCCTACGTAAGAATTAATAATTCAAAATCTTGTGCAATACTGGTGTGCTTCTTTCATGCAACCACGCCGATACATCGTATTTTAACCACCGAGATAATCCAACAAGATTAATAAAAGAATAATTACGCCGTTATTTATAAAAACTCGGACTTGTCATTTTCTTCATCCGACTACGTTTTCCAGTTATGGGGCTCATAAATTGTCTTACTTGGCAGAGTAAATGCGAATATTCCCACGGCAATGAAGAATATTCCCCGACCAAATGAATATTCCCCGACAATAATGAATATTTTATAATCACTTGCCTATTTTGCAAAATTTGCACATTTCACCCATAACCAAAGCATTATATCAAATTAACTCCTTATTATTTCAAGATAATGAATAGAGGAAATTCAATTTTATTTATAGTAAGTTGGGGTCTTACTCATTGCCAATAATGCTATCTAATAATATTATTCAAATAATATAAATTATTGATCTGATAATAGAAAATACTATGCAGTGACAATTATCGAATCAATAAAATAAAATATAAATGTAGCAATTATTGAATCAATAAAATATTGAACAATAATTACTGTAACAATTATTGAGTAGTTGTTTCTTACGTAAGAATCAATAATTGGTGCAATACCTGGTGTCATCTTGCAACACCGCCAGACATCAGTGTTTTAACTATCGGGTATTCAAAAAGGTTAATTCGTGAATAACTACTACCGTTATTTATAAAACTCACACTTGTCGCTTTTTCTTCATCCGATCGTTTTTCATTATGGGACCTACCGTGACGCCCAAAATAGAATACATCACCTATTACGAGTCGCCAAATATATGGTACGTAATAAAAATACAATCTTAATTATACAACAAGAGAGTTGTGAGTTTAAATACAAATATTGTCTTCTGCATAATATCCACTCTCGAATAAGTCCTCATTACATTTATTGTCACACTATTTAACGTAATAGTGAGGACTACTAGCTAATACTATCATGGGACCATCACACCTGTTCCTCGACTCGTCCCAAATTACGCTCTCATTTCACGAAGAGAACGGTGAAAGAAAAAAGGTGAGCTCAACTAGCCCAAGAAGAAATATTATGACTAAGATAATGCAGAATAAATTATCATTAGTCTTCAACAATGTTAAACCGATAATATACAATAGACATCAAGTTTAACTACGTTGAATAAGCAATCCATTAAAAGAGTCAGTAGAGAATAAAATCTACTATCTTTTATGATTTAAAAAATATTTTCATCACGTTTATCGCCGAGACTCAAATTTTATTAAATAATCCACATCATCCCGCACTACTACGGTCAAGGATATTCATCAAGGTCACGACCATAAATTATCCATGCACTACGAGCCAAGGATATTCGTGTATTCATCAATGGTCATGATCATGCCAACAATCGTCCATCAATGCACTACGGGCCAATGTGGACTTTTACCACATCATTTGTAATATTACGGTCATGATTATACTGAATAATCCCTGGTCATAATCATACCAAGTTCATCTATGCACTACATGCCACAGATGACTTTCAATAAAATATAAACATGAGGATGATGACAATGATATAAGAATTCAATAAAATAAGTTCAAGAATTAATTTATCCAGGAACTAATAACGTCCAAATTGTCAACATGATACTTTTTTGTAGAGTAAAATTCAAGAATGCTCAGAAGAATATTTTCATAAAAAATACTGGATGAAGCGCAAATATCAAGGATATTCCACTAATTTCATAGAGTATAGAAGTCAAAATTTTAACCAACTGAGTATAATAACGAATGAAATAACAAAAGAAATCACCATGCATGCGATACTTCGAATAGACAGGTTATTCCAACAGAATAATAATAACGGAACCAGGTCAGGTGAAATTCACACCGATAGGATATTCCAACAGAATAATAAGTGCGGAATAATAAATAATGGAACTGTGTCCTACAGTAAACGCATGCATGTGATATTCCGGCGAGAATAATAAAGATGAAATAATAAATAATGGAACCAGTAGGTGTAAAAAACACATATGCATGGATATTCCAAATGTAATAATAAAGATGAATAATAGAAGAATGTCACCAAGTATAGGGGGTAGTCATGTGACACAAAGTTATTCCAATGTAACAATAAAGAAATGGAATAACAGAAGTTTTCTTCTTGAATACAAAAAAAATAACAGCCTTTACCGTAAAAGAACTGAATATAAGAGTAGTTAAGTAGCAGAAAATTTTTCTTCTTTCTTTTTATAATTTTCTCTCTATAGAGTTTCAGTGAATTCGTAAGAAATAATGAAGGAATGAGCTTCTATTTATAGGAGAATGGAAGTGCACTGTGCATGGATTAAATAATTCTGCAGACTTACGTATCAAGGTTTTGATATCATACCAATGCAAATGTCAATCAACTAACCAATAGGATCCAAGTAAAAATTAAAATATAAGACATATATTTATAAACACATGCTAAATATATATATATATATATATAATATATCTACCACTTAATTTTTCTCCCCCATAACCAACATCAATCCCCCACCCACCCAAAAATTAATTTCACTACACTCTTACACATCACTATCACACAATCACTTTTTCACCATTTTCCACTCATACACACATCACACACCTATCACTTTCACATATCATTTTCTCCCACCATACACTCAATACATACATATTGTAAGACCCCAACTTATTATTAATGAAATTTAATTTTCTCTATTTATTATTTTGAAATAGTAATGGTTGATTTGATTAATGTGGATAGTTATGGGTAAAATACGCAAATATTTCAAAATAAGCAGGTGGTTATAAAATATTTATTTTTGTTGGGGAATATTCATTTGGTCGTGGAATATTCTTACTGTCGATGAATATTTGTACGACGGTGCAGCCTTGTGTAGGCCCCATAACGGAAAGCGATTGGATGAAGAAAACGACAAATATAAGTTGTTTAAAAATAAAGGCGTAGTTATTCTGAATTAATCTTATGTTAAAATACTTGGTGGTTAACACACAAGAAGATTACGCGGTATTGCACCAATTATTGATTCTTACTTAAGAAGGCACTAATCAATAATGGTTCTGATGAATTACTTGTTCGATATTTTATTTTATTGATTTAATAATTCTTTGCGTTGATATTTTATATTATTGTTGTTTCAATAATTGTCATTACACGATATTTTCATTATCGAAGCAATAATTCATATTATCTGAATAATATTATTAGATAACATTATTGGCAATGTCTAGAAAGTTCTGCATTTAAGGAGAGATTTGGTCACCTAATTCTTGGCCAAGTAAGGAGAAATTCTTATTGGAAAGCCCCCTCTTTCTTGGGAACTGCCTGGTTGTCAATATTGTGATTCTGTAATATTATTTGTGAATAATTAATTATTGATTCATATGATAAGGAAAATATTGATTTTATGTGGATATAGATGGAGAAAATTTTTAATGTGACAATTGTTGAAAATTGAAATTTTATCTTTTTTGATAAAATAATTCATTTAAATGATGATATTTTTACGATGAATGTGGGATATATGAGTATATGTGGAGGAGGAGTATTTTTGTTACCAAAAATATTTAAAGCATGTTTTATGTGTTTGGACTCCATTTCTTGTTGAAATTTGATTATATTTTGTAAAATTGCCCGTTTGTGGATTTCTTGGCCAATTTTGTTTGGAATTTGGAAAAACTTTCTTCGTAAAGTTGTAGAGAATTGAATTTCCTATAACAATTCGTGAGTTTTGAATTTTTCCGACAAAAGGGCTATTTATTGTGAATTATTGAAGTTCAAGTTCAAATAATTGATTTTTGGAAGTTTAAAATATTTTAAATAACAAAACGTTTTTTTTTCATTATGGTGTGTTACATGTGTGTTGAATGAGCTGAATTCAGTTTCTTGAAAGGTTGGCGTAGGAAAATTTAATTTATATATTAATATTATATTAAATTTTCGCTTTGGTGTTCTAAGCATTTTCCTATAAATAGGGTGCTTAGGTTAGAATTGAAAATTACACCAGAAACTGAAGTTTTCTCTCTATATTATCGAAGCGTATTTTTGTGAGTATTTTGAGTATTGCTATACGGTGAAAGTTCAAGTCATAGCCTTTATATCAGGTGTTTCACTTTAAAAATCTTGATCTTCGAGGTAATGGATATTATTTTTTTTAATGATATTATTTATTCTAATATCATTATCGTCAAGTATTGATCCGAACTTTTTAATCAAATTTGGAACTTATAGTGTCGGGGTTCTTATTCACGTATACCAAGACTATCCACACGCGATATCTGATTATTTATTCACGAATACGTCACTATTCATCGAAAAATGAAAATTTTTCCTTTTCAGTCCAAAATATCTATTCGGATACTAGCTTTGATTGTATCCATATTTTGATCATTCTTGAATTTTTACACCACTATGATTATTTTTGAGGTATTTTTGGACATGGATAAAACAAAGTACGAATCCTTAATCCTTAATCCTTGTCATTTTGTTTCCTTTGGATTAGTTTCTTTAAAATATTTTCATCATCCTCGGTCTTAAATGATGATATTATTGAATATCTTTGCCTCGTAGTGCAAAAGATGAATGATTTTTGATAAATATCTTTGCCCGTAGTGAAAAAGATGAGCAGTGTGTTTAGATGAACATGACCGGTGATGAATATCTTTGGCCTGTAGTGCAAAGATGAATATTTGATTCCAGATATATATTGATTGATGTTACAGGGATAAAAGATAGACGATGAACTTTTAAATTCATACATAGAAGATAGTAGTTTGCATTCTCTACTTAACTCTTCTAATGAATTATTATTTCCACTGCGAATATTGATTTAAAACTTGTTGTCTATTGTATTCTATTAGATTTTTTCCTGTTGAAGACTAACGATAATTTGTTGTATATTATCTTAGTCATAATATTCTTTACTGGGCTAGTTGAGCTCACCCTTTTCCTTTTGTTCCATTTTTCTTCTCAGGAGGCTAGAATATAGCGAAGATGCAGTCGGGGTATGGAATGAAGGTTCTAGAGAGAGTTGTTTAGTAGTCCTCACCATTTTTGTAAAATAATGTATCAATAAATGTGATGAGGATTTATTTGAGTATAGATATTGTCAGAAGATAATATTTGTATTCAAACTCACGATTTCTTGTTGTAATAATAAAGTTGTAGTTGTTTACATACCATGTATTGACAACTCAGAATGGGTGATGTATACCTATTTTGGGGCGTCACGGTTGGTATATCGAGCTTAGGATATGATCTCTGGCGGAGATCGGGGAATAGAACTAGGAGGAGAGATGAGTAAATCCTTCGCTAGTGTGTCTTACCTAAGCTTATTTGTTAGTTGGTCAATTATATAGGGATATTATGTGATATAATGATTTCTTAATTAACCCTTGTTTTTATGGCGGTATTTGAGAATGTCGATCGAGAATATTAACAATGGAGTAAATGAGACCGTGGAGACGCGCTGACTCACCAACGAGGAGAACGCGTGCAACAGTGGCAATGTTCCTCCCATGAACAACACACTAACGAAAGCGAGATGATGAACGTAGGGATGTTTAGAAGCTTTTTTGCAGTTCATGCAAAACCAGACGAGGAAGACTCATGTTCAAAATACAGGAGGAAATGATAGCAATTCATGGGTTGTCACAGCCAAACAGTTCAAAGAGTTGGGACCACCAGAATTCTGGGGAAAGCCGGATCCGATTAAGGCGGAGACGTGGGTCAAACAAATCACCAAGATATTCGATGTCTTGGGATGCACGGAGGAGCAGAAGGTGCCATTCGCCACCTTTATGTTCCGTAATGAGGCAGATTATTGGTGGAAGTCTGTGAAGCGTGCATCCATCCAAATTGGCAAAGATGTCTTGGTAGACATTTGAAACTATTTAATGACAAATACTTTCACGAAAGTGTTCGTCGTATGAAGGAAGTGGAGTTTATTAGACCGGAGCGATAAAATGATGGCGGTGTCCCAAAGACGAGGCAAAGTTTGCATAGAGTTATCAAGTTTGCACCTCATTTGGTGGAGAATGAGGAAGCGTATGACGTGAATGTTTCTTAGAGGTTTGAAACCTAAGATACGTCGATATCTCATTTCTCATAAATTTTCTCTCTATTCGGATGTTGTAAATAGGGCTCAATTATTAGAGCGAAATAACGAGTCTGACGGTCAACCGAGGGACCACAATCGAGGATCATCTGGGAGATAGCGATCAACAAAACAACGATAACCAATGGAGAAAGAAAAGAAGGACAAAAATGGTAACCACTCAAAGGTGGTAATCATGGCCATGAAAATAGAAGAAGCGAGTCGGGGAGGAGATTTTAAAAGAGGAGATTTAACAACGACCGTGAAGAGAGCGATAGTCTTGGCAGAAAGAATCGGGTTCTAAGGGAGGAGAACGACCACCCCATTATATGCTATAAATGCTGGAAAGAGGACATATCATACCCAAACTTCCCCTAACGATTCAAGGTATGCTATAATTATGGAAAGGAATGACATATCGCGAGATCGAGATTTATGCAGTGGCGAAATCTAGTTCAATGAGGACGGTGACTCAAAAGATCGTCCCTGAAAAAGTCAAAGTCAATCGGTGCCTCGGAAGAGCGTTTGTTGTGGATGGTCAAAATGCGAGAACCCAAACGAGGTGATCACGGGTAAGCTATTTATAAATTTTTGCGAAGTTTATACCTTACTTGATACCGGTGCTACCCATTCATTTATCTCTCCGCTTGTGCTCAACGTTTAAACTTGACTCAAGAAATTAGACTTTGACCTATCTGTGGAAACTCCGTTAGGAGAAACTTTCATCACATCCATCGTTTATAAATCTTGTTTGATTTAAGTTGGCACCATCACCTTACCTGTTGACCTTATCTCTTTAAAGATACTTTGTTTTTGATGTGATTTTAGGGATTGATTGGTTAACTACTCATCATGTCAAAATTGATTATTTTCGTAAGGTTGTTAGTTTTCATATTCCTAACCAACTTTGTTATTTAATTCAAGCAACTAAACCATTAAAATCAATCACCATCATATCTAATCATAAAGCTATTCGCTTATTGAAAAACGAATGTCAATCTTTCTTAGCCCAATGTTATGGATTTGAATAAAGACACATCAAATTTGAATAATATTCTGTTGTTATTGACTTTCCGACGTATTTCAGGAAGAACTTTCCGGTCTACCCCCCAACTTTTATAAATAAAGATGAATTTTCTATAAATATTATTTTTGAATATTATGGAATAAATTTGATATAATGTTATAGTTGTGGGTAATATTTATAATTTTTGCAAAGTAAGCAAGTTGTTATAAAATATTCGTTTGGTGGGGAATATTCTTTTTGTCGGGGAATATTTATCTGACGGCGGCTCGATCATTAGTGGACCCCCCTGCGGCGGAAGTATTGTCGTAGTTAGAAAAGCGACAAAATTATCTTTCTATAAAAATAACTAGCGGAGGTATTTACAATTAAAAGCTGTTGAACTACACGGTAGTAAAAAATGCGATGTCTGGCGTAGTTGTATAGTAGCACTACGATATTGATTATTGATGCTTACGTGAGAAGTCACTTCGATATATGCTCGATTATTACTTCTGATAATTCTTTGCATCATATCTCTTATATTATTGATTGATTATTGTCACGATTATCATGTATATAATATGTTATAGTATTAAATCAATAATTGAGGCGACAAGTTATAAATGATTAATAATTGTTGAAAGATTAAATATGTGTTGATTAAAAATAAAATGATTTGTGGTAATATTTATTGATCCTTGATGTATATAAAAAAGTACATTATGAGGCGTTTGTGGTAAGTTTGATTATTTTATGGGGGCCCGTATGTCATCATCTAAGAGTCTCTTAAATCGATAGTAATTACCTTCGTCGATAGTAATTACCTTTGTGAATAGTAATTACCTTCGTCGATAGTAATTACCTTTGCAGACGTCGAACCACCACTCGTTTCACTTGTCGTTTCACATTTAGAGCGTCGAACCACTTGTCGTTTCACATTCTGAGCGTCGAACACATTTCCGAACCACTTCGTTTCACATTCTGAGCGTCGAACCACTTTTCTTTTCACATCACGGTCGTCGAGCCACTTGCCTTTTTTCACATGGCGGTCTAAGCTAGAAATCTTCTATAAATAGAGGGCTAGTGCTTCATTATTTTTCACGAATTCATTCAAGCTATAGAGAGAGAAAGTATAGAGAGAAGAATAAGAGAAAGAAGAAGAGTATTTTGTTACTACACTCTGCGATATTCAATCTCTACCAAAAGTAAGGGGTGTTATTCTTTATTTATTCATGAAAGAAGCTGTTGTTATTCCATTGCTTATTATTACATTGGAATAACTTTGTATCTGTGGTTTACCTATACTTGGTGACATTCTTCTATTATTACATTGGAACATCACATGCGTGTGTTTTACAGGACTGGTTTAAAATCTTTATTATTATTACTATTGGAACATCACATGCGTGTGTTTTTTACAGGACTGGTTAAAATCTTTATTATTATTACATTGGAACATCACATGCGTGTGTTTCTGGCTTGGGACTGGTTCCATTCTTTATTATTACATTGGAATATCACATGCATGCGTTTTTCTGCGGGGACACAGTTAGATTATTTATTATTACATTGGAATAACTTTTTTTTGATGCGATCTATCGCATGCATGGTGATTTCTTTTGTTATTCCATTCTTTATTATACCCGGTTGGTTAAAACTTTGACTTCTATACTCCATGAAATTAGTGGAATATCCTTGATATTTGCGCTTCATCGATATCCTTTCATGGAAATATTCTTCTCGGTATTCTTGAATTTTACTCTCTAAAAGCGATATCGTGTTGTGATTTGGATGTTATTGGTTCTAGATAAATTAATTCTTGAACTTGTTTTATTGAATTCTTATATCATTGTCATCATCCTCATGTATTTTATATTATGTTGAAAGTCATACATGGCTTTTGTAGTGCGTAGATGGACTTGGTATGATTATGACGAGAGACTGACCGATTGTAATCATGGTAGTAATGTTACAAATGATGTGGTAAAAATCCTCGATTGGCGTAGTAGTGCATTGATGGACGAGTTGTTGGCATGATCATGACCATTAATGAATACACAAATATTCTTGGCGTAGTGCATGAATAATTGTGGTCGTGATACTAAAGAATATCCTTGGGTAGTAGTGCGAGGGGTGATTCGATGATGTGGAATATTTATTAAAAGTGAGTCTAAATTATAACGATGATGAAAAACCTTTTAAATCATAAAAGATAGTAGATTTTATTTTCTACTTGACTCTTTTAATGGATTCTTTGGTTCATTTGTAGTTAAACTTGATGTTCATTATATTTTATCGGTTTAACACTTTTGTTGTAGGCTAATGATAATTTATTACGCATTATCTTAGTCGTAATATTTCTTCTTGAGCTAGTTGAGTTGAGCTCACCCTTTCTTTCCTTTATTCTCTTGAGGAAATGAGAATATATTTTGGGACGAGTCGGGGAGCGGAGTAATGGTCGAGGAGGATAGCATTAGTAGTCCTCCTTTATTACGTGAAATAGTGTGATAATAATTGTAATGAGGACTCCTTTTGAGTTTGTATGATCTCTAGTAGACAATATTTGTATTCAAACTCACGGTTTATGTCGTATTGTACACGACGAGTTATATTAGTAAGTTGTATTTAAATTACATACCATGTATCGACTACCCAAGATGGGTGATGTATACCTAATTTTGGGGGCGTCACGGTTGGTATCGAGCTTGGGATATGATCCTGGCTAAGATGTGAGAATAGTACTTAGGAGGGGAGGCGGGGAATACCTTGCTATTTAGTATGACCTACTAAGTTTATGTCTTGCTATTTTATTGGTCGGTCGAGAATATAGGGATAATATGTTACATGTCAATTAACCTTTTGTTTTGTGGCGATGTCGAAAATGACATCGAGAATGTTGAGAATAGCCTTGATGGAGCCTGAGCGATCGTTGATTCACCAGCATATCGATAATCGAGGATAATGTGCATCGGGAGGCGACAATCCTCATACAAACAACAACCTTGACCAAATGATGAATGATCAAATGTTCGGAGGCTTTATGCGATTCATCATACAGCAATGACGAAGCGAGGCGACTCTGTCCAAAAGCGTGGGGTGGAAACACGGAAAACTCTCGGCGGTCACCATTAAGCAATTCGAGGCTGGGACCCACCGGAGTTTAAGGGAAGCAAAACCACTTACGGCGGAAGCATGGATAAAGCAGATTACCAAGATATTTGATGTCTTGGGATGCTCAGGAGCAAAAGGTTCCCTTCTTACGCCTTTATATTGCTTGCGGAGGCGGATTCTTGGTGGGAATCGGTAAAAGCGTACTCGACTTCTTTGTCTTGAAGATATCTTGGGAGAAGTTCGGGTACATTCAGCGACAAATACTTTCACGAAAGTATTAGCCACATGAAGGAGGTGGAGTTTATCAAGTTGGAACAAAACAATATGGCCAGGTCGCCATGATACGAGGCAAAATTTGCGGAGTTATCACGGTTCGTCCCACTTGGTGGATAATGAAGAGAGAATGGGCGCGAATGTTTTTAAGAGGTTTGAAATAGGAATCGTCGACATCTTATTTCTCATAAAGCGTGTTTGTATTGAGATGTTGTAAATAGGGCTCGATTAGTGGGTAGCGATACTTGAGTGTATGACTAAAAAGAAGCGGTGGCAAAATTATAATACCGGTGAGTAGTCGTGAGCGGTGACAACAAGCGTGGAGGAATCAGCGGGCGGATATGGTAACCACCGCCGGTGGTAATCGGGGCCAAAACAATAAGAATGGACATTTCAAGAAAAGGAGATTCAATGATGATGGAAAGGCGTCGACACCTGACACCGTTGTTAAGGAAGGAGAAAGACCACTATCGTATGCTTCAAATGCGGGAGGAGAGGGCACATCGATCAAGCTGCGCGCCATGCGTCAAAGCATGTTATAATTGTGGAAGAAGGTCACTTAGCTCGATTTTGTCGTTTCACAGAAGACAAATTCAGCTAGGATGGAGAGCACCAAAAGTAGTCCCGAGAAAAGTCAAAAGCCGGTAGTCTGAGGAGGCGTTTGTTGTGACCTCCCGGAGAAGCGAGGAACCCGAATGAGGTCATCACGGGTAAGCTTATCATAAACTCTAATGAAGTCATACTTTATTTGATCTGGGTTCTACCCATTCTTTTATTTCTCTACTTGCGCTCATCGATTAAATTTGACTCAGGAGAAATTAGACTTTGACTTATCTGTGGAAACTCGGTTGGGAGAAACCTTCATTACATCCCTTTGTTTATAAGTCTTGTTTGGTTCAAATCGGTACCCTCACATTACTGTCGATCTTATTTCATTAAAAATACTTGCATTTGGCGTGATTACAGGGATTGATTGGTTAACTACTTATCATACAAAAATTGATTGTTTTCGTAAGGTTGTTAGCTTTCATATTCTAACTTGACCTATTATGCGAATTCAAGCGACCAAACCATTAAAATCAATCACGGTCATCTCAAGCCATAAAAGCTATTCGTTTATTGAAAAGCGGATGTCAAGCTTTCTTAGCTCATATCGCTGATTTAAACAAAAATAAATCGGTTTTGAGCGATATTTCTATTGTTAATAAATTTCTGGCGTATTCCAGAAGAACTTCTGGCCTACCCCCAGGCGTGAAATTGAATTTTGTATCGACCTTGAAACGGTACAAAACCTATTTCCAAAAGCCCCATATCGAATGGCTCTATTGAACTTGAGGAGTTAAAGACCCAAGCTGCGAGGAATTGTTAGACATTGGCTTTATTCGTCTAGTACTTCTCCTTGGGGTGCTGCTCTGTTACATATTCGTGAAGAAGAAAGATGGGAGTATGCGACTTTGTATTGATTATCGGGAGTTGAATCATGTCACCATCAAAAATAGGTATCCATTACCCGCGTATTGATGACTGTTTGACCCGATTGCTGAGGAGCAAATTCTTTTCAAAGATTGATCTTCGTTAGGATATCACCGATTGAAGATTAAAACCGTGACATTCAAAGGCGGCTTTCGGAACTCGATGCGGGCATTATGAATTCTAGTCATGTCCTTTGGATTGACTAATGCTCCTCTTTGCCTTCATGGATATGATGAGCAGAGTATTGAGGAATATTTGGATCACTTTGTGGTCGTCTTTATTGATGACATCCTTATTTATTCAAAAAAGCGTGAAGATCATGAGCAACACACTTGAGGTGACACTCAAAAGCCGTGAATATAAGCTTTATGCGAGTTGAAGAAATCGAGTTACGGCGAAGAAGTAGCATTCCTTGGGCGCGTGGTATCAAGTCATGGAATATCATTGACCCGGCCAAAGATTGAAGCTATTCAAAGTGGGAACAACCTAAATCGATGGCCGAAATCGTAGCTTTCTCGGTTTATTTGGTTATTATCGGAGATTTCGTGGAAGGATTTTCTCGAATCGCTACTCCATTGATTTCGGTGACTCGGAAAGATCAAAGTTCGGTTGGGGCGAAGAATGTGAGAAGAGTTTTCAAGAACTCGAGAGGAGACTTATTTTATTTTGTTACGACAATACCATCGGCTCGGAGGATTTGTCATCTCTGGTGATGCTTGCAAAAGGTTGGGATGTGTTCTCATGCGACATGGAAAAGTTATAGCCTATGCCTCATGACAACTCAAAAAGAATATGAGAGGAATTATCCTACTCATGATCTAGAGTTAGCATTTGTTATCTTTACACTTAAAATTTGGAGGCATTACTTGTATGGGGAGAAAGTGGAGATCTTCACGGATCGTAAAAGCCTCAAATATTTCTTCACTCAAAAGGAACTCGACATGCGACAACGGCGTTGGCTTGAGCTATTGAAAGATTATGATCGTACCATCGATACCATCTGGAAAAGCGAGCGTGGTGGTGGCGCATTGAGTAGAAGATCGTATCTGCAATCACTGAGTGCGATATTGTCAATATGAGCCCATTTTGTGTGACTTGCAAAGGATGGAGATAGAGTTAAAGACTCGAGGGGCGCGTGTGATGATAGCGAGTATCTGAGTAGAGCCGACTTTAATCGATAAAGTTAAAAGTTGCTCAAGCTACGGACACGGGGTGATGCGTATGAGGAAGAAAGTCTGAAGAAGGTGCTATCTTAGGAAGCAAGAATCGATGAAGAAGGAATACTTGAGTCGACTCCGGACTTTGTGTTCTAACGACCACGATTTAAAGTATAATATCATGATGGGCGCCTGACACACCATTTGCAATCCATCACAGGAGTACCAAAATGTATCATGATATTAAATAAATACATTTTGGTGGAAGCAATATGAAGAGAGAGATATATTTGTTTATCTCAAGGTGTCTAACTTGTCAGCGAGTTAAGCGGAGCATCAAGTACCAAAAGGTCCATTGCAACCACTTGAAATTCGAGAATGGAAGTGGGAGCACATTACCATGGATTTCGTTCTACGGTCTTCTAAGGTTTCTCAAGGCGTAGATGCGATTTGGGTCATTGTTGATAGATTGACCAAGTGCGCTCATTTTTCTTCACCGTCTGAGAAACTTATACACTTGAGCGTCTTGCTCGTATATACATAGCGAGATTGTAAGGCGCATGGTATATGCGGTATCCATAGTTTACGATCGAGACCCAAGATTCACTTCACGATTTTGGGTTAGTTTGCAAAAAGCTATGAGCGCAGGACTTACGATTTAGCTTCGGCATATCATCCTCGAGACAGACGGACGATCGGAGAGGACTATTCAAACTCTTGAAGATCTATTAAGACTACTGTGTCCTTGATTTCAAGGAAGTTGGGACAAGTTCTTACCATTGGTGGAGTTTTCCTACAACAACGGTTATCAAGCAAGTATTGGCATGGCTCCATTCGAGCGTTGTATGGAAGAAAGTGTCGTTCTCGGTATATCTTTGGGATGAGGTGGGTGAAGCAACGTTGTTGGGGCCGGGAGTTGATGCGTATGACTACGGAAAAGATTCAAAGCGATCAAACAGCGTATAAAAACCTCACAAAAAAATTGAAAAGAGTTATCTTGATCTTCATCGAAAGGGCGTGGAATTCGATATAGGAGATCGTGTGTTGTTAAGAGTTGCTCCATGGAAAGGAGTTACAAGATTTGGAAAAGAGGAAAACTTCAATCCTCGATTCATCGGTCCATTTTAATCCTCGATCGAGTAGGGCGTGGCTATAGACTCGCTTTTCTGCTTGAAGTATGTCTCGTGTTCATAACGCGTTTTCACATATCCATATTACGTAAATATGTGAAAGACCGAACCACATTATTGAGTTAGAAGCCGGACGAAATAGCGGAAGATTTGGCGTATGAAGAGGTTCTGTTCAAATCTTGGATAAGAAGGAACATATTCTACGCTCGAGGTTATACCTCAAGTCGAAAGTTTTGTGGAGGAACCACGATGTTGAGGAAATGACTTGGGAGTTAGAATGCGAAATGAAATCAAGGTATCCTTACCTCTTTGACATACCAGTCGTACCCTAATTTAGAGGCGAAATTTCATAAGAAGGGAGGTTGTAAGACCCTGACTTTTATAAATAAAGATGAATTTTCTATAAATATTATTTTTGAATATTATGGAATAAATTTGATATAATGTTATAGTTGTGGGTAATATTTATAAATTTTGCAAAGTAAGCAAGTTGTTATAAAATATTCGTTTGGTGGGGAATATTCTTTTTGTCGGGGAATATTAAATGCGAATGGCTCAATCATTAAGTGGACCCCCTAGCGGAAGTATTATCGTAGTTAGAAAGCGACAAAATTATCTTTCTATAAAAATAACGGCGGAGGTATTACAGTTAAAAGCTGTTGAACTACCCGGTAGTAAAGAAATGCGATGTCTGGCGTAGTTGTATAGTAGTACACGATATTGATTATTGATCTTTACGTGAGAAAGTCACTTTCATTATGCTCGATTATTACTACGATAATTCTTTGCATCATATCTCTTATATTATTGATTCAATTATTGTCACGGTATCATACGTATAATATGTTATAGTATTAAATCAATAATTGAGGCGACAAGTTATAAATGATTAATAATTGTTGAAAGATTAAATATGTGTTGATTAAAAATAAAATGATTTGTGGTAATATTTATTCGATCCTTGATGTATATAAAAGTACATTATGAGGCGTTTGTGGTAAGTTTGATTATTTTATGGGGGCCGTATATGTCATCATCTAAGAGTCTCTTTCGTCGATAGTAATTACCTTAAATCGATAGTAATTACCTTTGTGAATAGTAATTACCTTTTATAGTAATTCGTCGATAGTAATTACCTTTACGTCGAACCACTTGTCGTTTCACATTCTGAAGATCGAACCACTTGTCGTTTTCACATTTACGAGCGTCGAACCACTTGTCGTTTCACATTCTGGTGATCGAACCACTTGTCGTTTTTCACATTCTGAGCGTCGAACCACTTTTCTTTTCACATCACCGGTAATTCAAAGCCACTTGCCTTTTCACATGGCGGTCTTAAGCTAGAAATCTTCTATAAATAGAGGCTAGTGCTTCATTATTTTCACGAATTCATTCAAGCTATAGAGAGAGAAAGTATAGAGAATAAGAGAAAGAAGAAGAGTATTTTGTTACTACACTCTTTGCGATATTCAATCTCTACCAAAAGTAAGGGGTGTTATTCTTTCTTATTAATGAAGAAGCTGCATTGTTATTCCATTTGCTTATTATTACATTGGAATAACTTTGTATCGTGGTTTACCTATACTTGGTGACATTCTTCTATTATTACATTTGGAACATCACATACATGTGTGTGTTTTACAGGACTGGTTAAAATCTTTATTATTATACTATTGGAACATCACATGCATGTGTGTTTCTGGGGACTGGTTAAAATCTTTATTATTATTACATTTGGAACATCACATGCATGTGTTTTTCTGTGGGACTGGTTCCATTCTTTATTATTACATTGGAATATCACATGCATGCGTTTTCTGTGGGACACAGATTAGATTATTTATTATTACATTGGAATAACTTTTGCTTTTGTCATGCGATCTATCGCATGCATGGTGATTTCTTTTGTTATTCCATTCTTTATTATACCCGGTTGGTTAAAACTTTGACTTCTATACTCCATGAAATTAGTGGAATATCCTTGATATTTGCGCTTCATCGATATCCTTTCATGGAAATATTCTTCTCAAAGTATTCTTGAATTTTTTACTCTACAAAGCGATATCATGTTGTGATTTGGATGTTATTGGTTTCTAGATAAATTAATTCTTGAACTTGTTTTATTGAATATCATTGTCATCATCCTCATGTTTATATTATGTTGAAAGTCATCATGTGGCTTTGTAGGTGCATAGATGGACTTGGTATGATTATGACCGAGAGACTGACCGATTGTAATCATGGTAGTAATGTTACAAATGATGTGGTAAAAATCCTCGATTGGCGTAGTGCATTGATGGAATGAGTTGTTGGCATGATCATGACCATTAATGAATACACAAATATTCTTGGCGCGTAGTGCATGAATAATTGTGGTCGTGATACTAAAGAATATCCTTGCGTAGTAGTGCGGGGTGATTCGATGATGTGGAATATTTATTAAAAGTTGAGTCTCGGCTATAATGATGATGAAAAACCTTTTAAATCATAAAAGATAGTAGATTTTATTTTCTACTTGACTCTTTTAATGGATTCTTTGGGTTTCATTTGTAGTTAAACTTGATGTTCATTATATTTTATCGGTTTAACATTATTTGTTGTAGGCTAATGATAATTTATTACGCATTATCTTAGTCATAATATTTCTTCTTGAGCTAGTTGAGCTCACCCTTTCTTTCCTTTATTCTCTTGAGGAAATGAGAATATAAATTTGGGGACGAGTCGGGGAGCGGAGTAATGGTCGAGAGGATAGCATTAGTAGTCCTCATCTATTACGTGAAATAGTGTGATAATAATTGTAATGAGGACTCCTTTTGAGTTTGTATGATCTCTAGTAGACAATATTTGTATTCAAACTCACGGTTTATATGTATTATTGTACAGCAGCTTTATATTAATAAGTTGTATTTAAATTTTGGATACCATGTGTCGACTACCCGAGATGGGTGATGTATACCTAATTTTGGGGCGTCAATACCATCTATGCGGATGGATTTGTTATCTATATCGATGCTTCAGGCAAAGGGTTAGGATGTGTTCTCATGCAACGTGGGAAAGTCATAGCCTATGCCTCGCGAAAACTCAAAGAGTATGAGAGGAATTATCCTACTCATGATCTAGAGTTGGCAGCAGTCGTTTTCGCGCTAAAGATATGGAGGCACTATCTATATGGGGAGAAAGTGGAGATATATTCGGACCATAAAAGCCTTAAATATTTCTTCACTCAAAAAAGAACTCAACACGCGGCAGCGACGTTGGCTCGAGCTATTGAAAGACTACGACCACACTATTCAATACCATCCTGGAAAGCGAACGTGGTAGCTAACGCGTTGAGTAGAAGATCATATACAGGAATGAGTGCGATGATGTCAAGTATAAGCATAGAGCCAACTTTAATAGAAAAAGTTAAGGTTTCTCAAGCCACGACCCGAGAGCGATGCGTATGAAGAAGAAAGTACAAGAAGGTGCTATTCCGAGCGAGAATTGATGAAGAAGGAATACTTGAGTCCACTCCGGACTTTGTGTCCCTAACGACTCGATTTGAAGTACCAGACATGATGGAGGCACACAATACACCATTTTCAATCCATCTGGAAGTACCAAAATGTATCGTGATCTTGACATACATTTTGGTGGAACAATATGAAGAGAGAGATTGCAAAGTTTATCTCAACGTGTTTAACTTCTTCACGTAAAAGGTGGAGCATCTAGTACCTAAGGGTCCCATTTGCAACCACTTGAGATTCCGAAATGGAAGTGGGAACACATTACCATGGATTTCGTTCTGGGTCTTCCTACGATTTCTCAAGGCATCAATGCTATTTGGGTTATTGTTGATAGATTAACCAAGTCTGCTCATTTCTTGCCGATACGGGAGACTTATTCCCTTAAACGTCTTACTAGTATATATGTAAATGAGATTGTAAGGTTGCATGGCATGCTAGTATCCATAGTTTCGGATCGTGACCTAAGATTCACTTCAAGATTTTGGGTTAGCTTGCAAAAAGCTATGGGCACGGATTTCCGATTCAGTTAGGCATACCATCCTCAAACGGACGGACAATCAGAGAGGACTATTCAAACTCTTGAAGATCTATTAAGACTCTGTGTCCTAGACTTCAAGGGCAGTTGGGATAAGTATTTACCATTGGTGGAATTCTCCTACAACAACAGCTTATCGAAGCAAGTATAGGTGTGGCTCCATTCAAGCATTATATGGACGAAAATGTCGCTCTCAAAGTATGTTGGGACGAGGTGGGTGAAGCAACATTGTTGGGACCGAGTTAGTACGTATGACTATGAAAAAGATCCAAATGATTCGACAACGATATACAAAGCAAGCACAAGATCGACAAAAGAGTTATGCGGATCTTAATCGAAAGGACGTGGAATTTAGTATAGGGGATCATGTATTGTTGTGAGTTGCTCCATGGAAGGGAGTTACAAGATTTGGGAAGAGAGGAAAGCTCAATCCACGATTTATTGGTCCATTTCAAATTCTTGACCGAGTAGGAAATGTAGCCTATAGACTCGCGTTACCTTCGAGTATGTCTCGTGTTCATAATGTGTTTCACATATCTATATTTCGTAAATATGTGAAAGACCCGAACCACGTTATAGAGTTAGAACCGGACGAGATAGCCGAAGACTTAACGTATGAGGAGGTACCTGTCAAGATCTTGGATAAGAAGGAGCATGTCCTACGCGCAAAGGTCATACCACAAGTTAAAGTTTTGTGGAGGAATCATGCTATAGAGGAAATGACCTGGGAATTAGAAACGAAAATGAAAGTGAGGTATCCTCACCTTTTCAAACACACTGTATCGCACGTCAATTTCGAGGACGAAATTTCATAAGGAGGGAGGTTGTAAGACCCCAACTTATTATTAATGAAATTTAATTTTTTCTATTTATTATTTTGAAATAGTAAGGGTTGATTTGATTAATGTGGATAGTTATGGGTAAAATATACAAATATTTCAAAATAAGCAAGTGGTTATAAAATATTTATTTTTGCTGGGGAATATTCGTTTTGGTCGTGGAATATTCTTACCGTTGAGAATATTAAATTTATCAAGTGCAAATTGCCTTGTGTGGGCCCCATAAACAAAAAGCGATTGGATGAAGAAAACGACAAATATAAGTTGTTTAAAAATAACTGGCGTAGTTATTCAAGTATTATCTTGTTAAAATACCGGTGGTTAAACACAAGAAGATACCAGATTGCCCCAATTATTGATTCTTACGTGAGAAGGCACTACTCAATAATGGTTACATGAATTATCGCTCAAAGATTTTATTTTATTGATTTAATAATTATTGCGTTGATATTTTATATTGTCTTGTTGTTTCAATAATTGTCATTACACAAGATTTTTCATTATCGAAGCAATAATTCATATTATCTGAATAATATTATTAGATTACATTATTGGCAATGTCTAGAAATTTTTGTCTAAGGAGAGGTTTGGTCACCTAATCAATTGCGCGAAGAAGTGAGAAATTCTTATTGGAAAGCCCCTCTTTCAGGAACCGCTTTTGGTTGTCAATATTGTGATTACGTAATATTATTTGTGAATAATTAATTATTGATTCATATGATGAGGAAAATATTGATTTTATGTGGATATAGATGGAGAAAATTATTAATGTGACAATTGTTGAAAATTGAAATTTTATCGCTTTTTTGATAAAATAATTCATTTAAATATATTATTATATTTTAATAATATAATAATGATGATATTTTTACGATGAATGTAGGATATATGAGTATATGTGGAGGAGGAGTATTTTTGTTACCAAAATATTTAAAGCATGTTTTATGTGTTTGTGGACTCCATTTCTTCGATCGAAATTTGATTATAACTTTGTAAAATTGTCCGTTTGTGAATTTGGTCAATTTTGTTTGGAATTTGGAAAAACTTTCTTCCGTAAAGTTGTAGAGAATTGAATTTCCTATAAAAAGTTGGGAGTTTTGAATTTTCCGATAAAAGGGCTATTTATAGTGAATTATTAAAGTTCAAGTTCAAATAATTGATTTTTGAAAGTTTAAAATATTTTAAATAACAAAAACATTTTTTTCATTATGGTGTGTTATACATGTGTGTTGAATGAATTCAATTCAGTTCTTGGAAAGTTGGAGGAAAATTTAATTTATATATTAATATTATATTAAATTTTCGCTTTTGTGTTCTAAGCATTTTCCTATAAATAGGGTGCTTAGGTTAGAATTGAAAATTACAATTAAATCAAGTTTTTCTCTCTATATTATCGAGCGTATTCTTGTGAGTATTTTGAGTATTGCTATACTTGCAAGTTCAAGTCATAGCCTTATATATCAGGTGTTTCACTAGGCACCGATCTTTCGAGGTAAGGGATATTATTTTTTTAATGATATTATTTATTCTAATATCATTATGTCAAGTATTGATCTGAACTTTTAATCAAATTTGGAACTTTTAGTGTCTGGAGTTACTTATTCACGATACCAAGACTATCCACGATATATTAAAGATTATTCACGAATACAAGACTATTCATCAAAAAATGAAAATTTTCCTTTTCGTTCAAAATATCTATTCGGATACTAGCTTTGATTGTATCCATGTTTTGATCATTCTTGAATTTTACACCACTATGATTATTTTTGAGGTATTGTTGGACATGGATAAAACAAAGTACGAATCCTTAATCCTTAATCCTTGTCATTTTGTTTCATTGGATTCGCTTTCTTTAAAATATTTTTCATCATCCTCTACCTTAAATGATGATATTATTGAATATCTTTGGCCTGTAGTGCAAAGATGAATGATTTCGATAAATATCTTTGGCCCGTGAGTGCAAAGATGATCAAGTGTTTAGATGAACATGATTAATCGATGAATATCTTTCGCCTGTAGTGCAAAAGATGAATATTTGATTCCAGATATATATTGATTGATGTTACGGGGATAAAAGATAGATGATGAACTTTTAAATTCATACATAGAAGATAATAGTTTGCATTCTCTACTTAACTCTTCTAATGAATTATTATTTCACTGCGAATATTGATTTAAAACTGGTTTGTCTATTGTATTCTACTAGATTTTTCCTGTTGAAGACTAACGATAATTTGTTGTATATTATCTTAGTCATAATATTCTTTATTGGGCTAGTTGAGCTCACCCTTTTCCTTTTTGTTCCATTTTTCTTCGGGAGGCGAGAATATAGCGAGTACTTAGTCGAGGTATGGAATGAAGGTTCTAGAGAAAGTTGTTTAGTAGTCCTCACCATTTTGTAAAATAATGTATCAATAAATGTGATGAGGATTTATTTGAGTATAGATATTGTCAGAAGATAATATTTGTATTCAAACTCACGCTTTTATTGTTGTAATAATAAAGTTGTAGTTGTTTTGCACTACCATGTATTGACAACTCGGAATGGGTGATGTATACCTATTTTGGGGCGCCACATATACTTCCATATACGTATACTCTTCCATTTCCAAAATCATTTTTCAACACAAATGGGCCCCACCTTTATAAAAATTTTCACCAATATTTTGAAAATGGGTAAATAGGGGTCCATAAAATAAGCAAATCTTCATAAAAATCACCTTAATAATTTTAACAACATTTATCATCTTTATTATAATTCACAATATTAATCGACTGTGTCGCTCCCCAGAAAGAGGGGCTTTCCAATAAGGATTTCTCCCTATCAAGCGTTAATTAGATTATCTAACCTCTCTTCGTGTAACTTAGACATCGTTAATATTGTAAATAATAATATTAATAACTTTGTCGTCTCAATTATTGATTTTAACAATATATAAAATATCGACAATAATTGAATCAAATAACGTGAGATACTATGCAACAATTACTATAGCAATAATCGAACAAAACCGAATGACTTCTCATGTAAAGCATCAATAGTCAATATCGGTGCTACTATGCAACCACGCCAGACATCGTATTTTTTACTACCGAGTAGTTCAACAAGATATTAAGTAAAACTTCCGCCGTTATTTTCATTAAAATATTTTTGTCGTTTTCTCAATCCGACAATAATTCTGTTATGGGGTCCATCAATGATTGTGTCGTCGTACGAATATTCCCCGACACAAAGAATATTCCCTAACCAATCGAATATAAAATAACAACTTGCATACCTTGAAAAATTTATAAATATTACCCACAACTATAACATTATATCAAATCCACACCATAATATTAAAAAAATATTTCGAGAAAATTAAATATTTATTCATAAAATCTGGGGTCTCACACCCACTAAAGGTTGTGTCATCGTACGAATATTTCATGACCAAATGAATATTCTCCGAAAATAATAAATATTTTATAACCCCTTGCTTATTTAAAATATTTACGCATTTTACCCATAACTAACCACATTAATCAAATCAACCCCTTACTATTTCAAAATAATAAATAGAGAAAATTTCATTTTATTCATAAAAGTTGGGGTTATACAATCCCTATTTCAAAATAAGTTCTAAATCATACAAAAGCTTGAGCCCAATATCGAAGAGCAGTCACCAAAGCTTGAGGGGCCCAGCTGTCGGCCAAAGTAAACCATAAGAACATCAGAGCATCACCCCCGAGGCCAACCTCGTGATCTGCAGACCACCGATTTGCCCCTCAAGAAATTCGACGATGGAGCACCCACCAAAAATCGATCAACACAGGGCCCAAACCAACAACCAAAATCAAAACCCATTTTGGCCATTCCGAAACACAATCATACCCCAGCCAAGAACAGGCATGAACCCGATCAGAAAATCATGGACCTCACCCAAATTCCGGTTCCAGAATATGCAAATTGAGAAACCATAGCTTCGACCGATGGAAAAATTATGGACCTTTTGATCCTATATTGATTTTACCAGGGTGGTAAATCAATGGTCACTATTGATCCTTATATCTTGATCCTTATATCTTGATCCTTATATCTTGGTCCTTATATACTTGTTCTCACCCCAGAAGTGGTAAGCAAGATTTCGATGGTGCAAGGAGGATCATCCAAATTCACCTCACATACGGCCGATCTCACACTTCTGGAAACGATAAGTATACATTACTTTATTTTGTTCAAGTGTTGAGTTCTATTCATTCAATATTGTTCATTAAATTCTATCCATTAAATTCGATTCACTTCATTTCATAAATTAATCTGTTATACGCCTTTATCTAGTTCATGTCCTAAGTTAAGTTCATACAATTTAATTGATCATTGAATTATTGACAAGAAATGTTCATTCGTAGTAATAAGGCATGAAGTTGATATTTTAAATATTAACTATTCACAACAAGTTAGAATTTTTACGAAAAGTTCTCTATGACTAAAGATAAGGAGAGGTCATCCTCGTGCTTCTTCCTTGTCATCGTCACCATCTAAAGAGTCTAGAAGAGATGGATCTACCTGGCCCGAGCTTTTTCTTGCCTTTACTTGGCAGTTATACCCTTTGGCATACATATGGACGATCTTATTGTTCAAATTTCTACGGATTTTCTCAGATTCTTTTCAGATCTCCTTACGAAAGTCTTGATCGATGGCGGACCCAAATCTCTAAGGGCTCAAGCTCTTTGAGCTCTTCTTGAGCTTCGACGATGTACGAGATGCTTTGATCCTTTAGCAGACAGATCGGCATTTATATCGTTGATGACCCGATGAGTGGCCTCTGGTCGCTTTTATTCTTCTTTGACCTTGTCGATATCCTTCCAAGGCATTCATTGTTGAGAAGAACAATGTCAAGGTCGATTCTTTCCTTTTGCCAAACATAAACTTCAGAATGGCTTTTTCCTTCTCAGATTCCCTTCTAAGATTCTCTTCTCTTGGCGTTATCTTCAGATCCTTTTCTCGCTTTTTTGTATTTGGGACGAAACACACGAAGACAATGTTTACTTGCAGATGACCAATATTAATCGATCGATTTCAGATTGATGGTCAAATCTCAACTTCCTTTAGTCCGGTATATCACTCCTTCACCCATCGGCCCATGATGGAATTATTACCAACCGATGATCATCGATGTCGCCATGACTTGAGCCTAGATTCGTAAGAGAATGGTTTTTGTGGAAGGTTTGGGTTGTTCGAGAGGCGGTGAAATATTTGTTGTTGTAGTTCGGTGAGCGGGCTCTTTAAATGGACTTCCAATCTTAATTTATGTTGCCATTTAATGTTCATTGATGGGCTTCGCAGTTCGTATTTTGGGCCTTCATTGGTCTTATATTAATTCCTTTTTGTCCGAAGCGATGTTATTTATAGTTTCTATTAAACCTCCCTGTTTTAATAGAAAACTAGGGGGCAATGTTGGGTCGTGATATTTCTCCTATTGGACCGAATGGATTGGGCCTACATATTCAATTAGTCCATTGGGTCTTCATTATTGGGTGTTGACATTATTGGATCTAGTCACTTTATTATCTTTATTAAGTCCTTCTAATATCGGACCCAATCAGTGGGTCGACCCATCATATATTTAAATATCTACATCTTTGATTTGTAATGATGAAAAAGCATGACGGTTGACTAGAGAACCTGCCATGCATTAATGTGGATGTGATCATAACCGGCCGACGGTGGGAACAGTGACCAAAAAGCAGTGGATAAACTATATGCAGTCGGTGGAACCCATCAGATAAAGGGGGGTGTGTCAGGTAGTAGTGGGTGGCACAGTAATTCAGGAAAAGAGAGTATAACTTAGCAAGGAAGTCTTCACCAAGAGGTACGCTCTCATACACTTCTTCATTCATAATCACATATACACAAAGAATTATTTTTTCTCTCTCAAGACACTAGACATTATATTCCTCCATTGTTTAACCTTGTAAACACGTATACTGACTCTCACGCCTGAGCTATCCCCCGACGGAACCGCCGTCAAGCTTGTGGTGTTTATCGTGTTTACTGTGCAGGATCAGGGCGTCTTACGTGATTGGGACGTGGCAGAAGATCCTGGCGTTAACATTGGCGCTAGAAGGAGGGCTTTTTTCTAGTGTTCTTGAGCTATCAATCACAATATTTCCAGTTGTTCTACATCGGAAGTTATGGCACCAATCAGGGGGTTCTCATTCGAGATAAGCCCAAGATGGTTGGTCTTTGTTCGCGATAAAGAGCAGGATCGTGACCGAAGGCAAGTAAAAGGCACCCGCCCATAATTTCTAAGACCAAGTGGTCAGCCGATAAGGATGATGGTCGAAGCAGAGTAGATGAAGACCCAATGACCATTTCCGTTTGATCAAGAGGGTAAATCGCCCTATTGGTCTTCGGGATGATGGTCAAGCAGAGTAGATGAAGACCCAATGTACCATTTCTGTTCAATCAAGAGGGTAATCGCCCTATTGGTCTTCGGATGATGGTCAAAGTAGTAGATGAAGTCCCAACAGCCATTTCCTGTTTGACCGAAGAGGGTAATCTGCCCTATTGGTCTTCGGGATGATGGTCGAAGCAGAGTAGATGAAGTCCCAACAGCCATTTCCTGTTTGACCGAAGAGGGTATCCCGCCCTATCGGTTTTCGGGATTATGGTCGCAGCAGACGAAGAGATCGATCCAGGAGCCTGCACCTCGGAATACAAATAAGACATAATCGCCGAGTATCCTCATCACCGTGACGGAGAGTTTCACCGAAGTATATCCAGAAATCACACTCCCGAGAGTCCACTGGGGGCACACCGCCCTGTAGATACTTTTCTTCGGAGATGCCCGTCTAAGGCTGTCAGGTTCAGATTCAGCACACAAAATGCACCCATATTCCTAAGCATCCGAAGAGGATACCTCATCCTAGGGGTTCTCGGGACTATGGCACAAACGGATGAGGAGCAATTCAAGAATATATTCATCCGAGAATGCAAAAAAAGGTACTGCCTTGAGTGTTCTCGCATGCCAATGAAGGACTCGCCACCAAAGCAGATCAATAAGCCGCACTCTTGGAAATTGAACACTTTGGTAAATATTTCCAAAGTCGGTTGACATTATGGTGGACAATTCTTTTCTGAAGCTAATAATAAAGAGAAGCCGAGGAATCTGACAAAGCCGTTGCAGTTCTTCAGCAGAAGCAGAGCTCGTGGACATTACATGCAGATGGATATTCTATTTTGGACATCAAGACAAAGAAAGTTATCAAGGGTCGATCACAATAAAAATTCCGTTCTTCGATGCATTATCGAAGTTGGCCACTACAGATGCTTATAACTTTGATGGCAGATGGCGTCTTTCCTTCGGATCAGGTGCTGGCAAAGAAAACCAAGTACAAGAGTGTCAATTTTGCTCTCATTGATGAGAATTTTTATCGAAGGACCTTTTTCGTCATCATTACTCAAACATTTGGTTCCATCCGAAGTAGAGTATGTTCTTCGGGAAGTTCACAAAGACATCTGTGATGATCATTTGACCCGAAGTTGTTGGCCTACAAAGCACTTCGGCGGGGATATTCATGAAAGAACCAGGGAGTCAGCACAGACAAATTTCAGTGGCTCATCCATATTCACTTTTGCACTATTGATCCTGTTCCTATTTGTCCTAAGGTCACTATGGTGTAAGGAGGTATGGTAGGACTTCATTGCCATTCGATGGTAGCCCCAGGTCCTTTTGATTCTATATTGATCTTATCGTGGTGGTAAAGTCAATGGTCACTATTGGTCCGAAGGTCACTATGGTGTAAGGAGGTATAGTAGGACTCGGCTGCCATTCGATGGTAGCCCAGTGTCCTTTTGATCCTATATTGATCTTATCGTGGTGGTAAGTCAATGGTCACTATTGGTCCGAAGGTCACTATGGTGTAAGGAGGTATGGTAGGACTCGTGGCCATTCGATGGTAAGGTCCTTTTGATCCTATATTGATCTTATCGTGGTGGTAAGTCAATGGTCACTTATTAGTCCGGAAGGTTATGGTGTAAGGAGGTATGGTAGGACTCATTGGCCATTCGATGGTAGGGAGGTCCTTTTGATCCTATATTGATTTTACTGTGGTGGTAAATCAATGGTCACTATCGATCCTTATATCTTGATCCTTATATCTTGATCCTTATATCTTGGTCCTTATATACTTGTTCTACCCCGAGTGGTAAGCAAGATTTCGATGGTGCAAGGAGGATCATCCAAATTCACCTCACACATGGCCGATCTCACACTTCGAAACGATAAGTATACATTACTTTATTTTGTTCAAGTGTTGAGTTGATTCATTCAATATTGTTCATTAAATTCTATCCATTAAATTCAGCTTCACTTCATTTCATAAATTAAGCATTGTTATACGCCTTTATCTAGTTCATGTCCTAAGTTAAGTTCATACAATTTAATTGACATGAATTATCGACAAGAAATGTTCATTCGTAGTAATAAGGCATGAAGTTGATATTTTAAATATTAACTGTTTCACAACAAGTTAGAATTTTTACAGAAAGTTCTACAAATTAAAGATAAGGAGAGGTCATCCTCAAAGCTTCTTCCTCACATCGTCACCATCTAAAGAGTCTGTAAGAGATGGATCTACCTTGGCCCGAGCTTTTTCTTGCCTTTACTTTGCAGATTTCATACCCTTTGGCATACATATGGACGATCTTATTGTTCAAATTTCGGCGGATTTTCTCAGATTCTCACTGTATCTCCTTACGAAAGTCTTTGAAACAAGCGGACCTAAATCTCTAAGGTCCGAAGCTCTTTGAGCTCTTCTTCGACCCGACGATGTACCAGATGCTTTGATCCTTTAGCTCGACAGATCGGCATTTATATCGTTGATGACCCGGATGAGTGGCCTTGGTCGCGTTTCAGTTCTTCTTGACCTTGTCGATATCCTTCCGAAGGCATTCATTGTTGAGAAGAACAATGTCAAGGTTGATTCTTTCCTTTGCCAAACATAAACTTCAGAATGGCTTTTTCCTTCTTCAGATATTCTTAGCATTCTCTTCTGCATTATCTTCAGATCCTTTTCGGCTTCTTTTGTATTTGGGACTAAACACACGAAGACAATGTTTACTTGCAGATGACCAATATTAATCGATCGATTCAGATTGATGGTCAAATCTCAACTTCCTTTAGTCCGTATATCACTCCTTCACCCATCGGGCCCATGATGGAATTATCACGAACCGATGATCATCGATGTCGCCATGACTTCAGCCCAGATTCGTAAGAGAATGGTTTTTGTGGCGAAGGTTTGGGTTGTTCGAGGCGGTGAAATATTTGTTGTTGTATGTTCTTGGAGCGGGCTCTTTAAATGGACTTCCAATCTTAATTTATGTTGCCATTTAATGTTCAATTGATGGGTTTTGAGAAGTCGTATTTTGGGCCTTCATTGGTCTTATATTAATTCCTTTTGTCTCCTAACCGATGTTATTTATAGTTTCTATTAAACCTCCTGCTTAATAGAAAACTAGGGGCAATGTTGGGTCGTGATATTTCTCCTATGGATAGAATGGATTGGGCCTACATATTCAATTAGTCCATTGGGTCTTCATTATTGGGTGTTGACATTATTGGATCTAGTCACTTTATTATCTTTATTAAGTCCTTCTAATATCGGACCCAATCGCTGGGTCGATTCCATCATATATTTAAATATCTACATCTTTGATTTGTAATGATGAAAAAGCACGACGGCCGATTGTAGAACTCGCCATGCATTAATGTGGATGGGATCATAACCTACCTTACCTGGTGGGAACAAAGGACCAAAAGCGTTGGATAAACTATATGCAATCGGTGGAACCCATCGATAAAGGGGGGGTGTGTCGGGGTAGTAAAGGTGGCACAAGTAATTCGAAAAGAGAGTATAACTTAGCAAGAAGAAGTCTTCACCAAGAGGTACGCCTCATACACTTCTTCATTCATAATCACATATACACAAAGAATTATTTTTTCTCTCTCAAGACACTCAGACATTATATTCCTCCATTGTTTAACCTTGTAAACACGAGCATCGACTCTCACGCTCGAAGTAGATTTTAACGCGTTTATCGTGTTTCTTTGCAAGGATGATCGTATGCCTTACGGATTGGGACGCGCATGAAGATCATGGCTAACAGATAACAATGGGTCCCTAAGACGGCCATGAAATGTGTAATGAATGGTGAAGTTGTATACATAAGTCTGCCCTGTCTGAATTGGACATTGTGTTATGTATGCTGGTCCATCTGCCCATCCACTCCTCAGTTGCCTCACTCCATGCCTGTTAATACTTAATACACACATTAATATTTTCCTTTCGTCCCCTAAACAATATATTAATGTCACAACTGATGTTTTATTTTTTGCAGTGAAAGCGCTTTGAGTTACTTTTGCAATCATTCCATGCGAAAAACAAAACCCATGCATGTAACATTCTTTAATTTAGTTGCTAGATGGAGGTAATATTAGTATTTAAAACAGACAGAATATAAGAAAATTAAAAATATACCAATGAAGGGTGACAATACGGTGTCACCTAGGGGTGTAAACGGTATTAAACGGATACGGATACAGGTATATTCGTATCCGTATCCGAAAAAAACTAATTCGCTTATCCGTATCCGTATCCCAGATCCCATGGATTTTAAAATATTATCCGTATCCTAGATTCGGAAAAATATTCGAATACGGATAATATCCATACTGCTTATTTTATCCGAATAGATAAATTATTCGGATATCCAGAATATCCGAATTCGTTTATCAAGAACTCTAATATAAAATTCATTCAAAATATTTACTAAAAAAAAAATTAAAGTTTAAATCATACATATTAATTAAACACAATTTAATATTTAAACCATACATATTAATTAAACATCCTAATCATAAAGGGAGGAACATGCTAATTGACGTTTTGGGTGAAAATAAAAAGATTCAATAATGTAACTCGATACTTTGTTTAATGGATCAAATTGAAATTAAAATCTCAATATTATTCTTTCAAATTTTATTAAATAATAAAAAGAGAAATAAATTAATATTTAATAAATGAATAGTAATATTTATGGGAGATTTATTTATTATTTATCCTCAATAAATTAATTACATGGTTATAAGAAATTATTTGATTTCATTATATTTATGGAGAGTGCTGAAGTTATAATGTGTGTGACAACTAGTTAATCTAACTTGATTCAAAATTGACATTGAACTTATTTTACATATTTGGACTTCTAGTTTCTAAATAATTAGGCAAATGAAAGTGATAAATACTCTCTCCACCCAAAAATTCATAAACGTGAATTAATTTATTTAACTCTCCCTTCTATATTAATTTTAAATTAATTCGGACTCAACACATTTTAACAATAAAATTATATTGTCCATTGCTCCCGCCTTTAATCGTTGTCTTCGTATATATATATATATATATATATATATATATATATATATATATATATATATATATATATATATATATTAATAGCTTATATAAATGAATGTAAGTGATTAATTAATGAATGTAAGTTATTAATATATATGTGTGTGTGTATATTGTGTATATATATATATATATATATATATATATATATATATATATATGTGTGTGTGTGTGTGTGTGTGTGTGTGTGTGTAAGTTATTAATTAATTAATGCAAGTTATTAATATATATGTGTATATATATAATAACTTATATACATAAATGTATATGTAAGTTATTAATTAATGAATATAAGTTAAAGTGATTAATTAATGAATCTAAGTTATGATTTATTAATATATATATATATATATATATATATATATATATACACGTATATATTAATAACTTATATAAATAAATATAAGTGATTAATCAATGAATGTAAGTTATTAATAAATACATATATTATATATATATTAAATTATTAACAACTTATATAGGTAAATTATTAATTAATAATTTACATTAATTAATAACTTAATTAATGTAAATATTAAAGTATGTGTGTGTGTGTGTATATATATATATATAAGTTATTCTGATACTTGATTCTAGATATCGGAATCCGGATATCCGTATCCACGGATATATTTACTTTGACGGATGTTAATCGAATAATCGTAAGACCTAAAATTTTTAAATAAAAGGAATTTTCTTTATTTATTATTTTGAAATAAGAAGGGTGGATTTGATTAATGGTTAGTTATGGGTAAAATGCTAAATATTTGAATAAGCAAGTGGTTATAAAATATTCATTATCGCTCGGGGAATATTAAATAATGGCTTTGCAGTCTTTTTGTGGGCCCCATAACTGAAAAGCGATGGATGAAGAAAACGACAAATATAAGTTGTTTATAAATAACTGGCGTAGTTATTCATATTAATATTGTTGGAATACCCGTTGGTTAAAACACACTAATACGCGTTATTGAACAATAAGACATGCAGATTGCACCAATTATTGATTCTTACGTAAGAAGGCACTACTCAATAATTGTTACGATGAATTACTATTCAGAGAGTTTATTTTATTGATTCAATAATTCTTTGATTGATATTTTATATTACCGTTGTTTCAATAAATTGTCATTACACGTATTTTTCATTATCTGATAATAATTCATATTATTTGAATAATATTATTAGAAAACATTATTGGCAATGTCTAGAAAGTTCGCTTCAAGGAGAGGTTTGGTCACCTAATCAAGGCCGCCAAGTAAGAGAGATCCTTATCGAAAGCCCTCTTCCTTGAACGGCACGGTTCACAAGATCGTGATTCTCAGAATATTATTTATGAATAATTAATTATTGATTTATATGATGAGGAAAATATTGATTTTATGTGGATATAGATGGAGAAAATTTTAAAATGACAATTGTTGAAAATTAATATTTTATCTTTTTCCGATAAAATAATTCATTTAAATATATTATTTTAATAATATATTAACGGTGATATTTTTTATAATGAATGTGGGATATATGAGTATATGAGGAGGAAGACTATTTTTGTGGCATTAAATGATTAACACATGTTTTTGTGTCGGTGAGAGAACCCCATTTCTGGACCGAAATTTGATTATAAATGTAAAATCGACCGTTTGTGAATTTTGGTCAATTTATGTTTGGAATTTGGAAAAACTTTCTTCTGCAAAGTTGTAGAGAATTGAATTTCCTATAAAAACTCACGAGATTCGAATTTTCTGATAAAAGGGCTATTTATTATGAATTATTGAAGTTTCGGAGTTCCGAAATAATTGATTTTTGGGAGTTTTAATTAATTATTTTGAGAAAAACGTTTTTGGTGAGTTTGTGAACCTCATTTAACATGTGCTATGGCTGAAATCAGATTTCAAAAGTGGGCTAAGGAATTTTGTTTATAAATAATATTATTATATTCAATTTTCTACTTTAATTGTTTCTAAAGATTTTCCTATAAATAGGGAATTTTAGGTTAGAATTGAAAATCACAATTAAATCAAGTTTTCTCTCTATATTATCGAGCGTATTCTTGTGAGTATTTTGAGTATACTTTGAGTGTTGATATACACGGTCAAGTTCAAGTCATACTTTATATCCTGTTTTTTGTAAGTACTTAATCTTTCGAGGTAAGGGATGTTATTTTCTTCTCAAATGATATTATTTCTTCAATATCATTATCTTTGAAATATTGGTTGGAACTTTTATCAAATTTGGAACTTTTTTCACGTCTAAGTTACTATTCACGAAGTTACTATTCACGAAGTTACTATTCACGAGTTCTTATTCACGCAGTTACTATTCACGAGTACTATTCATGTAAGCGTGAAGATGTTTTTTTTGTGAAATTTCTATCTTTTGGTGTCTGAGTTACTATTCACGATACCATGACACTATTCACTTAATATCAAGACTATTCAATTAAAAATGAAAATTTTCTTTTCGCCTCAAAATATCTATTCGGATACTAGCTTTGATCAGATCCATGTTTTGATCATTCTTGAATTTTACACCCCTATGATTATTTTTTGAGGTATTTATGGACGTGGATAAAACAAAGTACTAATCCTTAATCATTAATCCTTGTCATTTCGTTTCCTTTGGATTCGTTTTTTTAAAAATATTTTTCATCATCTTCACCTTAAATGATGATATTATTGAATATCTTTGGCTCAGAAAGTGCAAAGATGAACAAGTGTTTAGATGAACATGATTAATCGATAAATATCTTTTGGCCAGAGAGTAAAAAGATGAATATTTGATTCAGTATGTATATCGATTGATGTTCATGAGGATAAAATATCGACGATGAACTTTTAAATTCATACATGAAGATAGTAGTTTGCATTCTCTACTTAACTCTTCTAATGAATTATTATTTCATTGCGAATATTGATTTAAAATTTGTTGTCTATTGTATTTTATTAGATTTTTTTCCTCATGAAGACTAACGATAATTTGTCAGATATTATCTTAGTCATAATATTCTTTATCGGGCTAGTTGAGCTCACCCTTTTTCTTGTTGTTCCATTTTTTTCTTCTCAAAGCGAGAATGTAGCGAAGTATTAATTCTGTATGAAATGAAGGTTCTGTAGAGAGTTGTTTAGTAGTCCTCACCATTTTTGTAAAATAATGTATCAATAATTATGATGGGGATTTATTTGCGTGTGGATATCATGTCAGATGGCAATATCTCGTATTTAAACTCACGATTATATGTTGTAATAATAAAGTTCAGTTATTTCGCATTCACGTATTTGGCCGATTCGAGAATGAGTTGGATGGAATTAACCTATTTTGGGGAGTCATAAATACGAATACGCTTTATATCCGTATTCGTATCCGCTTATTTACTGGATACCTTTAAACCGAATACTGGATATATCCGCTTTTTTCCGAATCTGAATAATATCCACTTTATTTGAATACGGACTTGAACGAATCTTAATTTTCTCCTTCTTATTTACAGCCCTAGTGTCACCTTCCCTAGCAATGACGCGAGGCCCTGGAAATTGCCCGTTGACTGTTATTATGCTCTTTGTTTGACACAATCTTGTCACATTTTGTAGCTTGATCTACAAATATTAATCCCACCTGATTAAAAGATGTGATCCGCATGCATGAACTTCAAAAATACATAACAAAAAAAATGCCATGCATGCAAGACGTACGTCAAACTTGTAATGTCTGGTTACGCCGCCATGTTTTGCAAGTACAAGCTCCGCAAGCACCCAAGAAGTGCTCAATACAAAGACCAGAGTCCTCTGAAAGCTAGAACAGGCCATGCTCGGGTCACTATTTCTAAATTTGGTGAAGATCTAGATTATGAAAGAGAATGTGGGCTAGCTGTTTTAGGGAAGCTATGGCCTGTGAGTGAGAATGTTTAAGTTGGTTGTGGATATGCAATTAAAGGCAAGTGAGAGTTTATATATAGTAAGTGTGAAAGAGAGATGGTTAATTAGTTAGGTGATTTGATTGGAATCATTAACTCTAGTTCCGATAACTAATTGTATGTTGACCCTTGACAATGCTGCTGGACGTCCGACAATGCTACTCCCTCTCCTTTTTAAATTTGCCGTTTTAGAGTTGCATGTGCACATATATTAAGAAATTTAATTACTTCTAATTAAAATTGTTATTAAATGTCCAATTAAAACATCATTTTATTTGTCTATTTAATTATCTACTTTCTTTTTCCTCATCTTTAATTAATAAGTAGTTATTCTGTAATCTCAATTTCTTATATAGCTGATTTTCCACGCCCACTCCCTTTATTTACATCATCTCACTTCTCTTATTTTTTATTTAATTTTTTTTTATTACTTGCAGCCTAAATTTTTGTTAGTTCTCTCTTTTTTGTTTTCCACCATTTTCCTTATAATTAAAAATTTGTTCCATAGAGTATTGAGATTACATATATATGTTCTTATAAAACAGAACAAACTAAACTATATATTTCACCATAGATGCAGTTAATTAAAGAAATAAATTTAAATATTCTGCAATTAAAATACACAAGATTACTTACTATTAAAATTAAACAAAATTATTTTTAATATGATAATATGCTGTCCAATAGAAAAAGAAATCAGATAGTCATTACGCAATCACAAGGACAATTATACATGTCATTCAACAGGGCATTTTTCTTTTTCTTTTTGTTCATTAATTAATTACTATACTTGTTTGAAAATATTACCTCCTGACTTTTTGAAATCAACTTAATTAAGACATTTTTAAATTTAAATTTTATTTGATTTTTTTCAGCTTTAGTCAATTAAATAATGAGATTTGTAAACAATTTAACAAGTACTGTTCTCATAATTTTATATAGACTATCTCAATTTTACGTTTATAATTATTTTAAATTGAATTTTAAAAATTAATAATAATCTTACAATTTAGAAAGGAGGTTTTATTATTTAGTGAGTAGAAAATTAAATGAAAGGTCCATATAATCAATCTTTTAAGGGAAGGGAGATTGAATATGATTTAATACGTTAAGTGGAAAAATGGTTGTGTAGTAGCCTTCAACCTCCTATATATCATATATGGTTGATATAAATAGTTAGCTGTCGGTCGGATCTAACTTACTACTCTTAAATAGCACTATTTCTCAAATATCACGGATTTATTAAAATTACGTTATTTTAAAGATTTTTTTAAAATATAAAATAATATTAAAATAGAGTAGTCTTATTTACTTTTTTTTTATTTACAAAAATATCACTCGCGGCCCCACTTATTTTTTAAAAGAATCTTTAAAACGACGTAATTTTAATAAATGAATGCTATTTAAGAGAGTGATATTTAAGAAAAGTGCTTTAGATTTGTCCTCTATATATATATATATATATATATATACACACACACATGTTAATTATTTCTGTTCGGATAAACATGATTTTTAGTTCAAGTTAGTGAGATGAATTATCATATATAAAAGGCATGGAAACATTTGGAGGTACATCAAAATCAGGTCTTGTTGTCTTTGCAATCTTAGTAAGTAAAGTTTCAAGATCAAGATAGTGTCTTTATTTTTTTCACGATCAAGATGTGTCGACAAATAAATTAAATTGGCGTTGACACTACTCTAGAGTTATCCTCTGACCTGTTTTCTAATGACCAAAAATTTAAATTGAACAAATAAAGTTTGTTGAACCTTGTTCTTTGTCTATTATTTTTTCATCACCAAACACGTCTCTAGCTAGCTAGTCTGTACGTATGCAACTATTTATACACCATTGCGCCCAAAAGCTTTCATCAAGCAGTGCCAAACAAAGAGAAGGTTAATTAAGGCTAGCTACATTATATAACCTATATATCCAAATAGAAAAGAGAGAGGAAGACAGCAAAATGGGTGCTTCTATTCTTCCATTGACAACTGCTATGGGAATTTTTTTGTTATTGATTTCCTTGTTTATTCTTCCGGGGATTGCACTAGCTGAGCATGCAGGAAAAACCAGGCAGTACAAGTTCAATGTATGAAGTTTATTTATATATTAAGTATGCATTTTCAGTTTGACTTTAAAATTTTTGTGTTAGTTTAACAGTGTTGACATATAATAACTTTTGTAGATCAAATTGCAAAACGTGACACGATTATGCCACACAAAGAGCATTGTAACTGCTAATGGCAAATTTCCTGGACCAAAGATCATTGCTAGGGAGGGTGATCGCGTCCTAATTGAAGTGATTAACAATGTTCAGAACAATATTTCCATCCATTGGTACGATTCTATTAATTGAAGTAACTACGTACATCTCATTTTCTTTGAATTATCAAACACCATAAATTGAAGTGCGTGATACTTAAGATTTATTACTTATTTTTTTTTTTTTTTATCAGGCATGGCATCCGACAGCTGCAAAGTGGCTGGGCTGATGGACCGGCTTATGTTACACAGTGTCCCATACAAAGTGGCCAGAAATATGTGTACAACTTCACAATTGTTGGCCAAAGAGGGACTCTATTTTGGCATGCTCATATCTCATGGTTAAGATCAACTCTCTATGGACCTCTCATCATTCTCCCCAAACTCAATGTTCCTTATCCCTTCACCAAGCCATTCAAGGAAGTTCCTCTCATCTTTGGTAATCAATCAAATATCTATAAATTAATAGTAGTAAAAAATATTCAATGCTAGCATTCTCCATAAATATCTAAATTGGCTATCATGTATACATTGCAGGAGAGTGGTGGAATGCGGATACTGAGGCGGTCATTAATCAGGCTACACAAACTGGGGGAGGTCCAAATGTGTCTGATGCTTATACCATCAATGGACATACAGGGCCACTATATAACTGCTCTGCCAAAGGTATCTAGTCACTCAACGAACTATCATTCTTTTCCAACACTACCAATTTTCTTTAAACATAATGTAGTAATCAAGTCAAATTATTTAGGAACTTTCAAGCTGAAGGTGAAACCGGGGAAGACTTATCTTCTTCGATTGATCAATGCTGCACTTAATGATGAACTCTTCTTCAGTATCGCGAATCATACTCTTACAGTAGTTGAAGCCGATGCTATTTATGTCAAACCTTTTGAGACAGATACACTTGTTATAACCCCGGGACAAACCACAAATGTTCTTTTCAAGACTAAACCCCACTTCCCAAATGCTACTTTCTATATGATGGCTAGGCCATATGTGACCGGCCTTGGCACATTTGACAACTCCACTGTGGCCGGTCTCCTTGAATATCATGACTTGTCATCAAGTTCCCATCGTGCTCTCCCCAAGAAAAATCATCTGATTTTTCAACCATCCTTACCTTCTTTAAATGACACTACTTTTGTCACTAACTTCACAAACAGACTTCGTAGCTTAGCCAATACTCAATTCCCTGCTAATGTCCCTAAAAGAGTAGACAAGCACTTTTTCTTCACAATAGGCCTTGGAACAAGCCCTTGTGGGCAAAACCAAACCTGCCAAGGACCAAACGGGACGAGGTTTGCAGCTTCAATCAACAACATATCCTTTGTCCAGCCAACAACTTCCCTCCTCCAATCCCACTTCTTTGGTCAATCGAAGGGTATTTATAGCCCAAACTTCCCGGTTAATCCTGTGCATTGGTTTAATTTTACTGGAAACCCTCCGAGCAATACTTTTGTGAGCAATGGCACTAAACTTGTGGTTCTTCCATTTAACACAAGTGTGGAGCTAGTGATGCAGGATACAAGTATTCTTGGTGCTGAGAGCCATCCTTTTCATCTCCATGGCTTCAACTTCTTCGTTGTTGGGCAAGGTTTTGAGAACTATGATCCCAATATGGACCCTAAAAACTTCAACCTTGTTGATCCTATTGAAAGAAACACTGTGGGGGTGCCCTCTGGTGGTTGGGTTGCAATTCGATTTCTAGCAGACAATCCAGGTAGTTAAAATTTAATTTCTAACTTTTAGCACACACCTATTAGTTTAAATACTTCAAGTAAGTAATTGATTGTTGAGGTGTTAATATGTATTATATGTTCCAATAGGGGTGTGGTTCATGCATTGTCACCTGGAAGTTCACACAAGCTGGGGTTTGAAGATGGCTTGGCTTGTCCTTGACGGAAAACTTCCCAATCAGAAGCTGCTCCCTCCACCTAAGGATCTCCCCAAATGCTAACCACTTGGGTGGGAATGTAATGCCTTGAGTTTTTTGTTTTTTGTTTTTTGGCGTTGTACACGTTTTAACTCTTTGAGTTTTCACTTTTACCTCTGATGTCCATACATCTGTTTAATTATTGTTCTTGGAGAGTACTCCATGGAGAACTATTCATATTGTTTATAACATGCAGAATCCAAAATGTTATAGAAAGCGATTGAAATCAATGAAATTGTGGAAGGTTCCTTTTTGAAGTTTTAATTTCAATTTTTTTCCATAATTAAGGTTGTTGACAGTGATAATATTAACGATGTCGCGAGAGGAAATATGCATATCTACATTTCTTCACTTATTCCAATTAAGACATTGTCACAATCAAAGATACTTACTTAATACTCCCGTAATATCAATAATGTTCTTGCCGGCATTGTCAGCGGCCATAATACCTAGTAACTAATTGAACTCAATAAACTTGTGTCAGTTGCACTGTTCTGCAAACATCTCGGTGCTAACTATAAGTTCTGTATCCACCAAAAAACAAACGGTTTTTGGCTTCTGTAGCTTTTCTTTTGTCGCTATTACCAAACTTTTAGTTTGTTAGTTTTCCTTCGTTTTTTTTTTTGGACGTACGTAACCTTATTATCCAAGTCACAATACTCCTCAATAAGCAGTTGCGTACTTACATGGACCTATTTGAATCACCCTTAATTAGTGTTAGAATTTGAGCCTAAATTAATATTAGTGTCATTAATTATTTGTAATAATTCCATATATCAGTGTACGATTCTACTTTTATGAGTAAATTAAATTAAGTACTTTCTATTCCTAAATAAGTGACGTTTTTGTAAGAAAAAATTTCATTCTAATTTATTGCCAAATCAACTTTCTGGAGAATAAATTATTTACTTTCCTATATCACTCCCCCTCTCTCATCATCCTAATAAATTTCACCCTTAGTAATAATAATTTTAACTTCCCATAAAGGGTAGTGATTCTTCTTTTTACACATATTTTAACTATTAAATGATAGTATTAAATGAATTTCTTAATCCATGTGCAAAAACCTTAAATGACACTTATTTAGGAATGGAGGGAGTATTTGAAAGCTCAAATCCATGGAGTAATGAATGAGATATTAACTCCCAAAGATCACTTTTGAAAATAATAAATGATAATAAATACATGTGGGAAGCCAAGTCCCACATCGATTAAGAACTAAAGAATTAATAGGCATTAAAGTTGCACTTGAGTTTGGGTCCCAAGGGGCATCCCACTTTTGTGAAAGGGAGAGTACCTAACCAAGACTTGGTTCAAACTCACATGCGTGCTGGGGCAGCCATTTCATTAATTCAAATTCAAATCAGCAAAGCATAAAGCATTCTAGACTCCCCATTTCATTAATTCAAATTCAAATTAGCAAAACATAAAGCATTCTAGACTTCTTCTTCTTCATTTCATTAGTAGTTTGTTCATTTTTTGAGAGAGTTTTGACCATTTCTTTGATTCGTTAAGTATACTTTTTGTTATGCTGCTAAAGTATAAGTTAGGAGGGGGCAACCATTTCATTAATTCAAATTCAAATCAGCAAAGCATAAGCATTCTAGACTTCTTCTTCTTCATTTCATTAGCAGTTTGTTCATTTTTTGAGAGAGAGTTTTGAGTATTTCTTCGATTTGTTAAGTATACTTTTTGTTGTGCTGTTAAAGTATACGTTAGGAGGGGGCAGACATGCATTTCATTAATTCAAATTCAAATATGCTATCATAAGCATTCTAGACTTCTTCTTCCTCATTTCATTAGCAGTTTGTTCATTTTTTGAGAGAGAGTTTTGAGCATTTCTTTGGTTCGTTAAGTATATTTTTTGTTGTAATGCTAAAGTATACGTTGTTATTGTATCTTGGGAGACAAATGCTATAAAACTCCAAGCATCGTACGGATGGCCTAATTGGACATAGTATAAAGTACTAGTATTGACATACTAATTTTCTATATTGGTGTACAACAGATAAGTTAATATATATATATATATATATATATATATATATATAATGGTCATTCATTTTCTATAACAATTAGTACCTCAAACTTATTTGACAACTCTAGAGAATATTGAAGGTCTTTTGTGGCGCCCCCAAAATAGGTATACATCACCCATCTTGAGTCGCCAAATACATGGTACAAAATTCAAATACAACTTAATTATACAATAAGTAAAGGTAAAATACGACAAAACATATGTCGTGAGTTTTAATACAAATATTGTCATTTAGAAAATATCCACACTCAATCGAGTCCTCATTATATTTATTATCACACTATTTAATGTATAGTGAGGACTACTAATGCTATTATCTCGGGTAGCCACCCGCTCCCCGACTAATCCTCGCCACGTTCTCATTTCAAAAGAACAATGAAAGTAAAAGGGTGAGATCAACTAGCCCAAGAAGAAATATTATGACTAAGATAATACGTAATAAATTATCGTTAGCCTTCAAATGTTGTTAAACCGATACAATATAACAAACATCAAGTTTAATCTGCAATGAACAAGCAATCCATTAAAAGAGTCAGTAGAGAATAAAATCTACTATCTTTTATGATTTAAAAGGTTTTCATCACTTTTATCATTTGGGACTCAAATTTTAATAAATAATCCACATCATCTCCAAGACTACAACCAAGGATATTCATTAGTATCACAATCACAAATTATCCATGCACTACGGGCCAAGGATATTCGTGTATCCATCAATGGTCATGATCATGCCAACAACTGTCCATCAATGCACTACGGGCTAATGAGAACTTTTACCACATCATTTGTAACATTACAGTCATGATTATACCGATTAATCCCTGGTCATAATCATACCAAGTCCATGTATGCACTATAGGCCACAGATGACTTTCAACATAATATAAACATGAGGATGATGACAATGATATAAGAATTCAATAAAACAAGTTCAAGAATTAATTTATCCATGAACTAATAACGTCCAAATTGTCAACATGATACTTCTTTGTAGAGTAAAATTCAAGAATGCTCAGAAGAATATTTCCATGAAAAGACACTAGATGAAGCGCAAATATCAAGGATATTCCACTAATTTCATGGAGTATATAGAAGTCAAAACTTTAACCAACTGAGTATAATTAAGAATAGAATAACAAAGAAATCACCAAGCATGCAATAGACCGCACAGATAGGCTATTCCAACAGAATAATAAATAACTAAATCAGTCACGCCAGAACGCATGCATGTGATATTCCAATGTAATAATAAATAATAGAATCGTGTCAAAGTAAATTGCACCGGCTGGGATGTTCCAACATAATAATAAATAATGGAACTCGATCATGCGTAATGCATGTATACATGATGTTCCAAATGTAATAATAAAGAATAAAATAATGTAAGAATTTCACAATGTATGCAGATTTGATGTGATAAAGTTATTCCAACATAATGATAAAGAATGGAATAATGTAAGAATTTCACCAAGTATAGGGTGAGTGGCGTGATACAAAGTTATTCCAATAGAATAAAAAATGAAATAAGCAAAAGTTCTCTTCATGAATACGAAAGAAATAATACCCTTTACCTTAGAACAACCTGGATATAGGAGTAGTGAAGTAGATAATACTTTTCTTCTTTCTCTCTATAGTTTCTCTCAGAGTTTCAAGAATTTAGTAAGAAATAATGAAGGAAAGAGATTCTATTTATAGGAGAATGGGTGAATAAGAACTAATTCTTGAACTATCCAGATTGATTTACTTTTTAAAGCAGACTCATTCAGATTGGTTCACTATAAAATATTCTAATAAAATAAAATCTTTTAAATAAAATATAATATATATATATAATAGGTCATGCATGGCATAAATGTAATATATATATATATATATGTACTCTCCATGTATGTATATATATATATATATATATATATATATATATATATATATATATATATATTAGCATACAATAATAATACTCCCTCCCACCTACAGTAACAATATCAACCCACCTCCTTTTTTCTATCATGGCATCCCCCACCACAAATGAATACACACACACACACATGCAATATATATACTTCCTTCCACCATCACTTTCACCCACCACCACACACACACTCGTACACACACGATACACACACCCAAACACATGTTTTTAAATTCTACCCACACAAGTCCCTTTCATAAATATATATATATATATATATATATATATATATATATATATATATATATCTCTACCGATTATTTTGAAAAATGGGTAAATGGGGGTCCAAATAATAAGTAAAAGTTTACAACAAATACTTCATAAAATTTCTTCAATATTTTTAACAACTTTTATCATCATTATTATAATTCACAATATTAATCGACTAGGTCGTTCCCAGAAAAGAGGGGGCTTTCCAATAAGGATTTCTCCCTATTGGCGCGCAATTAGGTGACCAAACCTCTCCTTGGCGTAACTTCTGCACATCGTTAATATTACAAATAATAATATTAATAACTTCGTCGCCTCAATTATTGATTTAATAATATATAAAATATCGACAATAATTGAATCAATTAACGTGAGATACTATGCAACAATTACTGTAACAATAATTGAACACAACTGAGTGACTTCTCGTGTAAGCATCATGTGACGCCCCCAAAATAGGTATACATCACCCATTCTAAGTTGTTAATACATGGTACAGAAACAACTACAACTTTATTATTACAACAGTAAAATTGTGAGTTTGAATACAAATATTATCTTCTAGACAATATCTATACTCAAATAAATCCTCATCACATTTATTGATACATTATTTTACAAAAATGGTGAGGACTACTAAACAACTCTCTCTAGAACCTTCATTCCATACCCCAACTCGTACTCGCTATATTCTCGCCTCCTGAGAAGAAAAATGGAACAAAAAGGAAAAGGGTGAGCTCAACTAGCCTCAAAGAAGAATATTATGACTAAGATAATATACAACAAATTATCATTAGTCTTCAACAGGAAAAATCTAATAGAATACAATAGACAACAAGTTTTAAATCAATATTTGCAGCGGATATAATAATTCATTAGAAGAATTACGTAGAGAATGCAAACTACTATCTTCTATGTATGAATTTAAAAGTTCATCATCTATCTTTTATCCTCGTAACATCAATCAATATATATCCGGAATCAAATATTCATCTTTGCACTCTGAGCCAAAGATATTCATCGATTAGTCATGTTCATCTAAACACTGCTCATCTTTGACCACTGGGCCAAAGATATTCATCGAAATCATTCATCTTTGCACTACAGCCAAAGATATTCAATAATATCATCATTTAAGATCGAGGATGATAAAAATATTTTTAAAGAAACGAATCCAATTGAAACAAAATGACAAGGATTAAGGATTAAGGATTCAGATTTTGTTTTATCCATGTCCAAAAATACCTCAAAAAATAATCATAGTGGTGTAAAATTCAAGAATGATCAAAATATGGATACAATCAAAGCTAGTATCCACAATAGATATTTTAGACTTAAAAGGAAAATTTTCATTTTTCGATAAATAAGGCCGATTCATTAAGTAAATAGTGTCATAGATACGTGAATAGTGCCATATATCGTGAATAGTAACTCCAACACCAAAAGTTCCAAATTTGATAAAAACTTCAGATCAATATTTCAAAGATAATGATATTGAAGAAATAATATCATTACGAAAAAAAAATATCCCTTACCTCGAAAGATCAAGATTTAAATTAAAACAGGATATAAAGCTATGACTTGAACTTGCATCGTATAGCAATACTAAAGTATACTCAAAATACTCACAAGAATACGCCGATAATATATAGAGAGAAAACTTGAGTTTCGGTGTGATTTTCAATTCTAACCCAAGACCCTATTTATAGGAAATTGCTTAGAACACCAAAAGAGTAAAATTTAATTTAATATTATTATTATTTTTCTAAATTTTCCTACGCATACTAACTGAATTCAGCCATCAACCACACCCCAATAAAAACAACAAAAACGTTTTTCTCACTTAAACCATTTAAAACTTCAAAAAATGATAATCAATTAATCCAAAACTTCAATAATTCATAATAAATAGCCCTTTTATCGGAAAATTGAAATGGCGAATTTTTATAGGAAATTCAATTCTCTACAACTTTGCGGAAGAAAGTTTTTCCAAATTCCAAATAAAATTGACCCGAAATCCACAAATCCAGGCGATTTCACAGTTATAATCAAATTTCGATCAATAAATGGGGTCCACCGACATGTTTAACATGTTTTAAACATTTATTGCAATAAAATACTCTTTCTCCTCAGATACTCATATATCTCACATTCGTTGTAAAAATATCACCATTATTATATTATTAAAATATAATAATATATTTAAATGAATTATTTTATCGAGAAAAGATAAAATTTCAATTTCAACAATTGTCACATTAAAATTTTCTCCATCTATAACCACATAAAATCAATATTTTCCTCATCATATGAATCAATAATTAATTATTCACAAATAATATTATTGTAATCACAATATTGACAACTGGGCGGTTCTAAAGAAGAGGGGCTTTCAATAAGAATTTTCTCCTTACCTGCCGCGCAATTAGGTGACCAAACCTCTCCTTAGATGTAACTTTCTAGACATTGCCAATAATGTTATCTAATAATATTATTCAAATAATATGAATTATTGCTTCGATAATGAAAAAATTGTGTAATGACAATTATTGAAACAACAATGAATATAAAATATCAACGCAAGAATTATTAAATCAATAAAATACTTGAATAAATAATTCGTAACCATTATTGAGTAGTGCCTTCTTACGTAAGAATTAATAATTGGTGCAATACCGTAAGCTACTCGTGTGTTTTAACCACCGAGTATTTTAACAAGATAATCTGTGAATAACTACGCCAATTATTTTTAAACAACTTATATACGCTCGTTTTCTTCATCCAATCGCTTTCAGTTATGGGGCCCACAAAAGATCAGCTACCGTGCATTTAATATTCCCGACGAAGTAAAGAATATTCCACGACCAAACGAATATTCCCTGACAACAATGAATATTTTATAACCACTTGCTTATTTTGAAATATTTGCAGATTTTACCCATAACTATCCACATTAATCAAATCAACCCTTACTATTTCAAAATAATAAATAGAGGAAAATAAATTTCATTTATTAATAATTTGGGGTCTTACAACCTCCCTCCTTATGAAATTTCGTCCTCGAAATTGACGACGACGCACTGTGTTTCGAAAAGGTGAGGATACTCGCTTTCATTTCCGTTTCCAATTCCCGTGTCATTTCCTCTATAAGCATTATTCCTCCACAAAACTTTAACTTGTGGTATGACCTTTCTTAGCGTAGGGACATGCTCCTTCCTATCCAAGATCTTGACAGTACCTCCTCATACGTTAAGTCTTCTACTATCTCGTCCTGTTCTAACTCTATAACGTGGTTTGGTCTTTCACATATTTCTTAAGTATGAGATATGTGAAACACATTATAAACACGAGACATACTCGGAGGTAACGCAAGTCTATAGGCTACATTTTCTACTCGGTTAAGAATTTGAAATGGACCAATAAATCGTGGATTGAGCTTTCCTCTCTTCCCAAATCTTGTAACTCCCTTCCATGGAGCAACTCGCGATAATACACGATCCCCTATACTAAATTCCACGTCCTTTCGATGAAGATCCGCATAACTCTTTTGTCGATCTTGTGTCGTTTATATACGTTTGTCGAATCATTTGGATCTTTTCGGTAGTCATACACGTACTAACTTCGGGTCCCAACAATGTTGTTTCACCCACCTCATCCCAACATATTGGAGAGCGACACTTTCGTCCCATATAATGCTTTAAATGGAGCCACACCTATACTTGCACGATAACTGCTGTTGTTGTAGGAGAATTCCACCAATGGTAAATACTTATCCCAACTGCCCTTGAAGTCTAGGACACAGAGTCTTAATAGATCTTCAAGAGTTTGAATAGTCCTCTCTGATTGTCCGTCCATTTGAGGATGGTATGCCGAACTAAATCGCAAATCCGTGCCCATAGCTTTTTGCAAGCTAACCCAAAATCTTGAAGTGAATCTTGGGTCACGATCCGAAACTATGGATACAGGCATGCCATGCAACCTCACAATCTCATTCACGTACATACTAGCAAGACGTTCAAGGGAATAAGTCTCCCGTATCGGCAAGAAATGAGCAGACTTGGTTAATCTATCAACAATAACCCAAATAGCATTAATGCCTTGAGAAACCGTAGGAAGACCCATAACGAAATCCATGGTAATGTGTTCCCACTTCCATTTCGGAATCTCAAGTGGTTGCAACGGACCCTTAGGTACTAGATGCTCCGCCTTTACACGTTGACAAGTTAAACACATTGAGATAAACTTTGCAATCTCTCTCTTCATATTGTTCCACCAAAATGTATGTCGAAGATCATGATACATTTTGGTACTTCCAGGATGGATTGCAAATGGTGTATTGTGTGCCTCCAATATAATCTTGTACTTCAAATCAGAGTCGTTAGGAACACAAAGTCTAGAGTGGACTCGAAGTATTCCTTCTTCATCAATTCTCGCTTCAGTAATAGCTCATTCTTGTACTTTCTTCTTCATACGCATAGCCTCCGGGTGGCTCGAGCAACCTTAACTTTTTCTATTAAAGTTGGCTCTATCGCGTATACTTGATATCATCGCACTCATTCCCGCATATGATCTTCTACTCAACGCGTCAGCTACCACGCTCTTTTCCAAGATGGTATTGAATAGTGTGGTCGTAGTCTTTCAATAGCTCGAGCCAACGTCGTTGCCGCATGTTGAGTTCTTTTTGAGTGAAGAAATATTTAAGGCTTTTATGGTTTGAATATATCTCCACTTTCTCCCCATATAGATAGTGCCTCCATATCTTTAAGCGCAGAAACGATTATTGCTGTAACTCTAGATCATGAGTAGGATAATTCCTCTCATATTCTTTAAGTTGTCATGAGGCAGGCATAGGCTATGACTTTCCCACGTTGCATGAGAACACATCCTAACCCTTTGCAAGAAGCATTTGCCAGATAACAAATCCATCCGAACCGGATGGTATTGTTAGAAACAGTCCGAAATGAGTCTCCTCTTGAGCTCTTGGAAACTCTTCTCTCATTCTTCGCTCCAAACGAATTTTGTATCCTTCCGAGTTATTTGAGTTAATGGAGTAGCGATTCGAGAAAACCCTTCCACGAATCTCCGATAATAACCGGCTAGACCTGAAAGCTACGTATTTGGTCCACCGACTTCGATTGATCCCAACTTCAGATTGCTTCAATCATCGCGGGTCCACGGATACTCCATGTTTTGACACCACGTGCCCAAGAAATGCTACTTCCTCGCCGTAACTCGCATTTCTTCAATTTGGCATATAGTTTGTTTTCACGAAGCCTTTGGAGTACCGACTTCAAATGGTGCTCATGATCTTCACGACTTTTTGAATATATGAGGATGTCATCAATAAAGACAACAACAAACCGATCCAAATATTCCTTGAATACTTGGTTCATCATATCCATGAAAGCTTAGAGCATTAGTCGATCCAAAAGACATGACTAAGAATTTATAATGCCCATACCGAAGTTTTGAAGGCGGTCTTTGGAATATTCTCGGTTCTAATCTTGGTGATGATATCCGAAGCGAAGATCGATTTTTGAAAAGAATTGTGCCCTCAGAATTTGGTCAAACAAGTCATCAATACGAGGTAGAGGATACCTATTCTTGATGGTGACATGGTTCAATTCTCGATAGTTAATCAAAAGTCGCATACTCCGTCTTTCTTCTTTTACGAATAAAGCAGGAGCACCCCGAGGAGATGTCTTGGGGACGAATAAAACCGATGTTCAACAATTCTTGTAGTTGGACCTTTAACTCCTGAAGTTCAATAGGAGCCATTCGATATGGGATTTTAGAAATGGGCTTTGTACTAGGTTCAAGATCAATAAAGAATTCAACTTCACGTTCGGGGTAGGCCGGGAAGTTCTTTGAAATACGTCGGGAAAGTCAATAACAACAGGAATATTATTCAAATTTGGCGTGTCTTTATTCAAATCCATAACATGGGGTAAGAAAGCTTGACATCCGTTTTTCAATAAGCGAATAGCTTTATGATTAGATATGGCAAATGATTGATTTTAATGGTTTAGTTGCTTGAATTGCATAACAAAATTTGGTTAGGAATATGAAAACTAACAACCTTACGAAAACAATCAATTTTGGCATGATGAGTAGTTAACCAATCAATCCCTAAAATCACATCAAAAACAAGTATCTTTAAAGAGATAAGGTCAATGGTGAGGGTGATGGTGCCAACTTGAATCAAACAAGATTTATAAGCGATTGGATGTGATGAAAGTTTCTCCTAACGGAGTTTCCACAGATAGGTCAAAGTCTAATTTCTCCGAGTCAAGTTTAAACATTGAGCACAAGCGGAGAGATAAATGAATGGGTAGACCGGTATCAAGTAAGGTTTAAACTTCGCAAGAATTTATAAATAGCTTACCCGTGATCACCTCGTTTGGGTTCCTCGCATTTTGACCGATCACAACAAACGCTCTTCCAAGAACCGTTGACTTTGACTTTTTAGGGACGATCTTTTGAGTCACCGTCCCCATTGAACTAGGTTTCATTCTGCGTGACAATCTCGAGCGATATGTCCTTCCTTTCCACAATTATAGCATACCTTGAATCTGTTGTGGATAGTTTGGTGATATGTCCCTCTTTCCCGCATTTATAAGATAATGGGTGGTCGTTCTCCTCCCTTAGAACCGATTCTTCACGCCAGACTTTGTCGTCTTCACATACGGTAGTTGTTAAATCTCCTCTTTTAAAATCTCCTCTTGACTCGCTTCTTCTATTTTCATGGCCATGATTACCACCCGAGTGGTTACCATTTTTGTCCGTCTGTTTCTTTCTCCATTGGTTATTGTTATTCATTGATCGCTATCTACGGTATGATCACGGTTATGGTCCCTCGGTTGAACATACTCGTTATCTCGCTTCTAACAATTGAGCCACATTAACAACATCCGAATAGAGAAAAATTTATGAGAAATGAGATCTTCGACGTATCTTAGGGTTTCAAACCTCTAAGAAACATCCGCATAATCGTTCCTCATTCTCCACCAAATGAGGTGCAAACACGGATAACTCTCGCAAACTTTGCCTCGTCTTGAGACACCGTCATGTTGTTTTGTTCTAATCGATGAACTCCACTTCCTTCGTATAGCCGAACACTTTCGGGAAAGTATTTGCCATTAAATAGTTCTAAAACGTCTCCAAGACATCTTTGAGAGTGCGGATGGATGAGTGCGCCCACGAGACTCCCACCGATGATGCACGCCGCCACAAAACATATAAAGGTGGCGAATGGAACCTTCTGTTCCTCCGTGCATCCCAAGACATCGAATATCTTGGTAATTTGCTTGACCCATGTTTTCGCCATGATCGGATCTAGCTTTCCCTTAAATTCGGTGGTCCCAACTCTTTGAGCTGCTTGGGTGTGTGACAAACCCGTTAATTGCTATCATTTCCTCCTATATTTTGAACACAAGTTTCCCTCGTTTGATTTTGCATGAACTACAAAAAGCTTCTAAACATCCCCTCGTTCATCATCTCGCTCGAAGTGGTGTTGTTGTTCACGGAGGAACATTGCCGACTGTTACGCGTTCCTCGTTGGTGAGTACAAAGGCGTCTCCACGGTCTCATTTCCATTGTTAATATTCTCAAATCGACATTCTCAAATCTTTGTCATAAAACAAGGGTTAATTAATGAAATCAATATATCACATAATATCCCTATATCTTGACCAACTAACAAATAAGCTTAGGTAGGACAAACTAGCGAAGGATTTACTCGTCTCTCCCTCCTAGTTCTATTCCCGATCTCGCCAGAGATCATATCCTAAGCTCGATACCAAGCCGTGGCGCCCCCAAAATAGGTATACATCACCCATTACGAGTTGTCAATACATGATGCGAAACAACTACAACTTTATTATTCTGCTTGAAGAAATTGTGAGTTTGAATACAAATATTATCTTACAGGCGATATCTATACTCAAATAAATCCTCATCACATTTATTGATACATTATTTTACAAAAATGGTGAGGACTACTAAACAACTCTCTCTAGAACCTTCATTCCATACCCGACTCGTACTCGTTTATATTCTCGCCTCCCGAGAAGAAAAATGGAACAAAAAGGAAAAGGGTGAGCTCAACTAGCAAGATAAAGAATATTATGACTAAGATAATATACAACAAATTATCATTAGTCTTCAATGAGGAAAAATCTAATAGAATACAATAGACAACAAGTTTTAAATCAATATTTGCAGCGGATATAATAATTCATTAGAAGAGTTACGTAGAGAATGCAAACTACTATCTTTTATGTATGAATTTAAAAGTTCATCGTCTATCTTTTATCCCTGTAACATCAATCAATATATATCTGGAATTAAATATTCATCTTTGCACTACAGGCCAAAGATATTCATCAGTTGGTCATGTTCATCTAAACACCTGTTCATCTTTGCACTACAGGCCAAAGATATTCATCATAAATCATTCATCTTTGCACTACAGGCCAAAGATATTCAATAATATCATCATTTAAGACTGAGGATGATGAAAAATATTTTTAAAGAAAGCGAATCCGGTGAAACAAAATGACAAGGATTAAGGATTAAGGATTAGTACTTTGTTTTATCCATGTCCAAAAATACCTCAAAAAATAATCATAGTGGTGTAAAATTCAAGAATGATCAAAACATGGATACAATCAAAGCTAGTATCCACAATAGATATTTTTAGGCGAAAGGGAAAATTTTTATTTTTAGATGAATAGTGTCGTGTCGATTCAGAATAAATAGGTATACGTGAATAGTCCGTATCGTGAATAGTAACTCAACACCAAAAGTTTTAAATTTGATAAAAACTTGAGATCAATATTTCAAAGATAATGATATTGAAGAAATAATATCATTACGAAAAAAATAATATCCCTTATGTGGCGCCCCCAAAATTAGGTATCGTCACTCATCTTGGGTCGCCACTTACATGGTACATAAATTCAAATACAAACTTAATTATACATCCATGCGCGTAAGTGAATCGACAATACATAAAGCGAGAGTTCTAATAGGAATATTGTCATTTAGACAATATCCATACTCTCGAGTCCTCATTACATTTATTGTCACACTATTTAACGAGAATAGTGAGGACTACTAATGCTATCTTCGGGACCATCACTCTTTTCCCAGACTCGTCCCGCTATATTCTCATTTCTGAAGAGAAACGGTGAAAGAAAGGGTGAGCTCAACTAGCCCAAGAAGAAATATTATGACTAAGATAATGCGAGAATAAATTATCATTAGCCTTCAATGATGTTAAAGCGATAAAATACAATAGACAACCGGTTTAAGCTGCATAATGGAATATGCAATCCATTAAAAAGTCAAGTAGAAAATAAAGTCTACTATCTTTTAGGTTTTAAAAGGTTTTCATAAATTTTTATCATTAAGACTCGGTTTAATGAATAAACCACAATATCTAATCATCCACATACCACGGTCGAGGATTTTCATCAAATTATCGATGGTCATGACTATCTTAGAATCACCCCTGGTCATAATCATACCAAAAACTATCCATCAACGCATTACTGAGCCCTTTGAGGACTTTTATCACATCATTTATAACAAGTCGTGATTATCTTAGAATGATGATCCACGTGGTCATAATCATACTAAGTTCATCTATGCACGTAAGCAAAAGATAACATAATATATCATGAGGATGATGACAATGACATAATAATTCAATAAAACAAGTTCAAGAATTATTTAATCCGGGAATTATTAACGTCAAATTGTCAACATGAATCTTTGTTTTGTAGAGTAAAATTCAAGAATAATCGGAAGAATATTTCCATGAAAAGATCTTTGGATGAAAGCGCAAATATCAAAAGATATTCTACTAATTTCATGGAGTATAGAAGTCAAAGTTTTAACCATTTGGGTATAATAAAGAATGGAATAACAAAAGAAATCACCACGCATGCGGTACTTCAGCATAGGCGAGTTATTCGATAGAATAATAATAACGGAACGGTCGGTGAAATTCACCGCAAGCAGGATGATCCAATGAGAATAATAAATCTTTGAATAATAAACAATGGAACCGGTCGGTGTAAAAACTGACGAACGAGGATATTCAATGAGAATAATAAATGCGGAATAATAAGCAATGGAACCCGGTCCGGTGTAAAAAATACGAGACGAGGATATTCAGCGAGAATAATAAAGAATGGAATAACGAGAAGAAGATCACCAAGTATAGGGATTTAGCGTATCTGAGTTATTCAATGAGAATAAATAAGAATGGAATAATATAAGGATTTCACCAAATATAGGGTATCTGGCGTGATATACGAGGTTATGTATAAGGTATACCACTTTTACGAGTTATTCAACGAGAATAATAATGAATGGAATAATGAAGTTCTCTTCATGAATAAGAAGAATAACACCCCTTACGAGTACAACAAATAATACCCTTACTTAGTAAAAGACCTTTGGATATCAAAGTAGTGAAGTACTGAGAATACTCTTCTTCTTTCTCTCTATAGATTTTCTCTCTATAGCTTTTCTCTATAATTTCTCTCTCTAGAGTTTCGGTGAATTAAGTAAGAAAATAATGAAGGAATGAGCTTATTTATAGGAAAATAGAATGCATAGTAATTAATCCATGAGCGGTCAGATTGATTTACTTTAATCGACGGTCCATATTTAAAAGCAAAATCTTTTAAATAAAATATCATATATTCTATTTATATAAAAACATTTTATTATGCAAAACACTATGCAACACTATGCAAAACCTTATATACAACACTATGCATAATAAAATATAATATATTCTATTTATAGAATAACTTTAATAAAGTATTACATTTTTATATAAAAGATGTTTACATTTTATTACGTTAATAATCTGAATAAAACAAAAGCGTCATTATCATTATAATAATTCATATTATTAATCGTGATAATGGAATCAAATGGTGACTTCTCACGCATAAGCATCGATAATCAATCAGGTGTCTTCTTATGCGACCCACGCGTATTCTTTGTACTTTTACTACTAGAGTAGTTCAACGATATCAGCGGTAAAACTTCCGCCGTTATTTTGATAAAATATTTTTGTCGTTTTCTCAATCAGGCAATTAATTACATTGTGGGGTCCACCGATGATTGGTAGTTTACGAATATTCCACGCTAAATCGAATATTCCCGAACCAATCGAATATAATATAACCACTTGCATACTTTGCAAAATTTATAAATACTACCCACAACTATAATATTATCTCAAATTCACACCATAATATTAAAAATTATTTAAACGACAAAATTTAAATCTTTATTGATAAAAAATACAGGGTCTCTCTGATCTCCCCTCCTTATGGAATTTAGCCCTCGAAATTAGGGTGCGTATACTGGTATGATAAGAGGTGAGGATACCTTGAATACCTTTATCGTTAAAAATATTAAATTCATCTTATGATCCATTAAAGATATTCATTAACAATTCATCTTTGCACTACTGCTAAAGATATCTGTTCATAAAACCAATAATCTTTGAGGCAGCGACTTAATAGTATCACGACCACGAATTATCCATACCTTCTTGGCGAGGATATTCGTTTTTCTGGTCGTGATTATCTTAGAATAATCCGTGGTCATAATCATACCAAGTCTATCGATGCACTACTGACCAAAGATGACTTTTACCACATCCATGAATTAATATTTCATTCTTTGAGACTCAACTCGATAATTAATCCATATCATCGAATCATCCCGCTTCTCTGGGCCGAGGATATTCATTAGTATCACGACCACGAATTATCCATGCTTCTACGACGAAGATAATCGTGTATTCATTAGTATCACGACCACAAATTATCCATGCACTACGACGAAGATAATCGTGTATTTATTAGTATCCGACCACAAATTATCCATCCATGCACTACGTACCACAAAATAATAATCGTGTATTCATTAGTATCACGACCACAAATTATCCGTACCTACTGGTGTAAGATAATCGTGTTTTCAATTACGGTTATGATTATCTGCGAGAACAATCCACGGTCATAATCATACCAAGTCCATCTATCACGTGAGTCACGAGATGACTTTCAACATAATATGAGCATGAGGATCATATCGATGATATAAAGAATCAATCAAATGAGATAAAGGATAAATATTAAACATTTATAATATAATTTATCCGAGGATTCAAGAATATCCCCATGTTATCAATCACTTAATAATCTTATAATCTAATATCATTAATATTATAACAATATTTTAATCACTTCTTAAATTTATAAACAATTTATTTCAATTGTTTACGCTTTACCATATTATGCATTTAATCATTCAAAAATGCCATACTCATAAGATATCATCACCAATGATCAAATCCCTTCATCAAAAAATATGCATATACTCTATATAGGATTCTCTAGCCATAAAATCCTATTTTCAACTTTGTTACTTCACATAACATATTTAACTCATATGTTCGTAACTAAACTATTTTCATGAAAAATACCAAATCAGTCCCAAAAATATTTCTTTTCTGGGATTTAGCATAATATAGTCTCATAATGAAAATATATTTTTCTCGGAATTTTTAAAATTCATTTACTATTTTTCAAAATCAATTTCTAATTAATTCCTTAAGAAATTAGCTACCTCAAGTTTAACTCCAAAAATTCCCAAATCTTGGCAGGACCTTACACATGTTAATGTGAGCCTCCAGTTTAAATTTCATGGTCATCGGAGTTGTAGAACTCCGGTTATATCGTTTTTTTCATCGGAAAAACCTAAATATTGAAATGGTCATAACTTGCTCATTTTAAGTCAGAATAAGCTCATTTTTGGACAGGAGTTACCTTATACCATATACTTTCATTTCCCAAAAGGCTAGAATTTTTCTCATAATTTAAGTGGCCGAAAATGCCCTTTTAAAAATAAAATCAGTAGCTTTTTGAAATTTCCAGCTTTTTCATTCTTTATTAAAATCAGTCCACACGTAAATCTACAACACCTTTTCCAGTGATTCCACTTGGAGATGCTACAAAACTCATAGATCTAACTCTAGAACTTGACCACACTGAAAAATTCAAAATATATTAGGAGATATGGTCAATTGAATTTCATGTTACGTTTTTCACAAAATCTGATTTTCAACTCTTTGTGATTTCTAAGAAACTTTCATGTTTTCTCATAATAACCAACATAACTCATTATAACACTTACTAATACCACGTATACCCATGATTTTCATTAGTCCAATGCTTTTATTATGACTTTCATCATAATCCCGTATGAGATCCTTTTAGTTGAAGAAATATTTGAGGTTTAAGAAATGGGTTTTTATCTTTGGGGTGATACAAAATTCGATTTCACGCTCTAGGGTAGGCTAGAAAGTCTTCAAGAATCGTAAAGAAATTTATTAATGATAGAAATATCATTCAAAAGCTGTGACTCTCATCAAAACTTGGATAATCGTCATATTGATACCAACTGTGACTTCTATCCTTTAACCTAGATAGCACCTCATAATGATGCCTATCAACTCGCCATCTTCTTTCATGATGTCGCCTAGAGAAAGTCTGGCCTCGGTGCATTCCACACAAGGAAGTCAACAACGAAAGGTTCAGGGATCTTTACTTATGGCTTGATATGACAATGATTGACTTTAATGGTTTGGTTACTTGAATTCGCACAATAGGTTGGTTATGAATATAAAAGCTAACAACCTTACGAAAAGCATGATGATTAGTTAACCAATTGATTCCTAAAATCACATCAAAGGCCAGTATTTTTAAAAAAATAAGATCGACAGGTAACGTGAAAGTGTTTATTTGAATCAAACAAGATTTAAAAATAGTAAGCGAGTACGAAGGCTCCTCTTAGCGAAGTTTGACCAATAAGTCAAAGTCTAACTTCTAGGAGTCAAATTTAAGCGTTGAGCATGAAGCAAGAGAGATAAAATAATGTGTAGAACAGGTATCTTATAAGGTATAGACTTCATGATTTATAATTAACTAACCGTGCTAACCGTTCGGTTTACTCGCTTTTTGAGAAGTCGTGAAAAAATGCACTTCCTAAAACCAACGACTTTGTTTTGTCCATATCCACCTTTGGTGCCATAGTCCAGCTAGACTTGACTTTGGTGCACAACAAAATTGAGCTAAATGACCTTCTCTTCTTACTGCAATTTCCACATCTATTATCTTTACCGTGATTACCCGAAGTGGTTACCATTCTTAGCATGATAATTTCCCCGATGGTTATCATTGTTACGATGGTAGTTGCCACCGGTATGATTATTATCGTGTTGTTGGTCGTTACCTTTTGTTTGAAATTTGAATCAACACTCTCATGTATGCTTCATTGCTTATCTCGGCATTTTCGGATGCCATTCTCAAACAACTTTGTCACAAAACAAGGGTTAATTAACATATCACATATTATCCCCTATACTACGTGAGCCAATTAAATACCAAATAAATTTAGGTAGGTCATACTAGCGAAGAATTCCCGTCTCTCCCCTCTAGTTCTTATCTCGCATCTTAGCGAGGATCATATCCTAAGCTACGATACCAAGTATGGCGCCCCCAAAATTAGGTATCGTCACCCATCTTGGGTCGCCACTTACATGGTACATAAATTCAAATACAAACTTAATTATACATACGTAGGTGTAACATACGACAATACATAAGCGAGAGTTCTAATAGGAATATTGTCATTTAGACAATATCCATACTCAAGGAGTCCTCATTACATTTATTGTCACACTATTTAACGAATAGTGAGGACTACTAATCTATCTTGGGACCATCACTCTTTCCCGAGCTCGTCCCAAATTTATATTCTCATTTCACGAAGAAACGGTGAAAGAAAGGGTGAGCTCAACTAGCCCGATAAGAAATATTATGACTAAGATAATGCGAGAATAAATTATCATTAGCCTTCAATGATGTTAAGCGATAAAATACAATAACAACCGGTTTAAGCTGCGGCGGAATGTGCTGATCCATTAAAAAAGTCAAGTAGAAAATAAAATTCTACTATCTTTTAGGTTTTAAAAGGTTTTCATAAATTTTTATCATTAAGACTCGGTTTAATGAATAAACCACAATATCTAATCATCCTGCATACCACGGTCGAGGATTTTCATCAAATTATCAATAATGGTCATGACTATCAAGAATCACCCCTGGTCATAATCATACCAAAAACTATCCATCAACTTGCATTCTGAGCCCTTTGAGGACTTTTATCACATCATTTATAACAAGTCATGATTATCTTAGAATGATCCACTGGTCATAATCATACTAAGTTCATCTATGCACGTAAGCGAAGATAACATAATATATCATGAGGATGATGATGATGACATAATAATTCAATAAAACAAGTTCAAGAATTATTTAATCCGGGGAATTATTAACGTCAAATTGTCGACATGATCTTTGTTTTGTAGAGTAAAATTCAAGAATAATCGGAAGAATATTTCCATGAAAAAGATCTTTGGATGAAAGCATGAATATCAAAGATATTCTACTAATTTCATGGAGTATAGAAGTCAAAGTTTTAACCATTTGGGTATAATAAAGAATGGAATAACAAAAGAAATCACCGTGCATGCGGTGCTTCGCATAGAGCAGGTTATTCAATAGAATAATAATAACGGAACGGTCGGGTGAAATTCACAACCGCAAGGATGATCAACGAGAATAATAAATCTTTGAATAATAAACAATGGAACCGGTGTCCGGTGTAAAACACACGAGCGAGGATATTCAACGAGAATAATAAATGCGGAATAATAAGCAATGGAACCCGGTCGAGGTGTAAAAACACACGACGAGGATATTCAAGCAGAATAATAAAGAATGGAATAATGAAGAAGATCACCAAGTATAGGGGATTAAGCGTATCTGAGTTATTCAAGCAGAATAAATAAGAATGGAATAATATAAGATTTCACCAAATATAGGGTATCTGGCGTATCACGGGTTATGTATAGGGTATACCACTTTTACGAGTTATTCAGCAGAATAATAATGAATGGAATAATGAAGTTCTCTTCGTGAATAAGAAGAATAACAACCCTTACGGGTACAACAAATAATACCCACTACTTAGTAAAAAGACACTTTGGATATCAAAGTAGTGAAGTACAGAATACTCTTCTTCTTTCTCTCTATAGATTTTCTCTCTATAGCTTTTCTCTATAATTTCTCTCTACAGAGTTTCGGTGAATTAAGTAAGAAAATAATGAAGGAATGAGCTTTATTTATAGGAAAATAGAATGCATAGTAATTAATCCATGAGCGGTCAGATTGATTTACTTTAATCGGCGGTCCATATTTAAAGCAAAATCTTTTAAATAAAATATCATATATTCTATTTATATAAAAACATTTTATTATGCAATATTTTATATGCAACACTATGCAAAACACTATACGAAACACTATATCGTAATAAAATATAATATATTCTATTTATAGAATAACTTTAATAAAGTAATACATTTTTATATAAAAAGATGTTTACATTTTATTACGTTAATAATCTGAATAAAACAAAAGCGTCATTATCATTATAATAATTCATATTATTAATCGTGATAATGGAATCAAACGAGTGACTTTCACATAAGCATCGATAATCAATCTGGTGTCTTCTTATGCGACCACACGTATTCTTTGTACTTTTACTACTAAAGTAGTTCAGCGATATCAGCGGTAAAACTTTTAGTTATTTCAATAAAATATTTTTGTCGTTTTCTCGATCAAACAATAATTACATTGTGGGGTCCACCTGATGATTGGTAGTTATACGAATATTCCTGCTAAATAATCGAATATTCCCTGACCAATCGAATATAATATAATACTTGCATACTTTGCAAAATTTATGAATACTACCCACAACTATAATATTATCTCAAATTCACACCATAATATTAAAAATTATTTCGACAAAATTTAAATCTTTATTGATAAAATGCAGGGTCTCACTTTACCTCGAAGATCAAGATTTCTAAATTGAAACACCTGGGATATAAATTTATGACTGAATCAGACTCAGTATAGCAATACTCAAAGTATACTCAAAATACTTCACGAGAATACGCTTCGATAATATAGAGAGAAAACTTGAGTTTACGGTGTGATTTTCAATTCTAACCTAAGCACCTATTTATAGGAAATTGCTTAGAACACCAAAGTTAGAAAATTTAATTTAATATTATTATTATTTTTCTAAATTTTCCTACGCATACTAACTGAATTGACCATCAACCACACCCCAATAAAAACAACAAAACGTTTTCTCACTTAAACCATTTAAAACTTCAAAAAAATGATAATCAATTAATCCAAAACTTCAATAATTCATAATAAATAGCCTTTTGTCAGAAAATTCAAATCTTGCGAAATTTTTATAGGAAATTAAATTCTCTACAACTTTGCAGAAGAAAGTTTTTCCAAATTCAAGCAGAATTCGACCGAAATCCACAACCAAGCGATTTTTCACGTTTATAATCAAATTTCAGTCAATAAATGGGGTCCACCGACATGTTTAACATGTTTTAAACATTTATTGAAATAAAAATACTCTTCCTCCTCGTATACTCATATATCTCACATTCGTTGTAAAAATATCACCATTATTATATTATTAAAATATAATAATATATTTAAATGAATTATTTTATCAGAAAAAGATAAAATTTCAATTTCAACAATTGTCACATTAAAAATTTTCTCCATCTATAACCACATAAAATCAATATTTTCCTCATCATATGAATCAATAATTAATTATTCACAAATAATATTATGAGAATCACAATATTGACAACCGAGGCGGTTCAGGAAGAGGGGCTTTCTAATAAGAATTTCTCCTTCTTGGCGCGCAATTGATTAGGTGACCAAATCTCTCCTGAAACGAGAACTTTCTAGACATTGCCAATAATGTTATCTAATAATATTATTCAGATAATATGAATTCTTGCTTCGATAATAAAAATATTGTGTAATGACAATTATTGAAACAACAACAATATAAAATATCAACGCAGAAATTATTAAATCAATAAAATCTTGAACAAGTAATTCTGTAACCATTATTGAGTAGTGCGCTTCTTACGTAAGAATTAATAATTGGTGCAATAACCTGGTGTCTTCTTGTGTTTTAACCATCGAGTATTTTAATAAAGATTAACTGTATAATAACTACTGTTATTATTTTTAAACAACTTATATTTATCGTTTTCTTCATCCAATCGCTTTTTAGTTATAGGGCCCACAAAGATCGTGGTCGTCGCATACGAATATTCCCAGAAGCGAAAAGAATATTCCACGACCAAACGAATATTCCCCGACAACAATGAATATTTTATAACCACTTGTTTATTTTGAAATATTTACGTATTTTACCCATAACTATCAACATTAATCAAATCAACCCTTACTATTTCAAAATAATAAATAGAGGAAAATAAATTTCATTTATTAATAATTTGGGGTCTTACACATCAATAATCAATACCGTGTGCTATTATGCAACCACGCGTATTACTGTACTTTTACTACCGAGTAGTTCAACTGTTTTAATTGTAAAACTTTCGCCGTTATTTTCATAAAAATATTTTTGTTTTTTTTTCAATCCGACAATAATTCCGTTGTGGGGTCACCAATGATTGTGTCATCGTACGAATATTCCCTGTTAAAACGAATATTCCCCGACCAATCGAATATTATATAACAACTTGCGTACTTTACAAAATTTATAACTATTTTCCACAACTATAACATTATATCAAATTCATTCCATAATATTCAAAAATGATAATTATAGAAAATTCATCTTTATTTATAAAAGTTGGGGTCTTACATCTTTGGCCCGAGTGGTATTCCTCTTCTCATGGTATTCATGAGGTTGTTCGAGCATTGGCTTGCGTTGGATGTGCGAGTGTGAAAAAAAGTTGGCAAAAAAGAAATATATATATATATATATATATATATATATATATAAGGAATATAGCCTTGGCGGTATATGGATATTATAACAACCACTTTTGGACCATTGATCGACTTATTGGAATCTTAGATTGAATGTAAATAAATAGTGCGAAAATGCCCAGTAAGCACAAGCTTTTTCTGGCTTTTATTTTAATATATTGCATTAATTGCATAGTATTTGTTGTCATTTTAATAATTTTAAAATAATTTTTTAATATTAAAATATCGGTAAAACTTGTTTTATACCAGTGGCTTTTTTTTTTTAAGCATTTTTTCATTATATGGGATGATTCAAGCACATTAAAGTTGCATTAAAAAATAAAAATAAATAATCTGGTACAAGCATGTCGCACTTGTGAGAGATGATATATTTGTACCAGAAAGATGATGCTTCCTCTTAGATATTAAATTAAGAGGTTAATGATGTTTATTTTGTACCTTGCTCAAGGTTAATGATGCTTCCTCTTAGATATTAAATTAAGCGGTAGATAGTGACTTGGGCATCTAGAAGCAATAGTAACTTAATTTTTACGTATTAGCACGTGCTTTGGTTTTATCCAAAGGTGCTCTCCCATGTGAATCTTTCAGTGCAAAACCGGTAGGTTTACATAAGTTGTGCAAATATATCATCTCTTAAATTTAATCTAACTTATCTGCAATTTAGAATTATTTTTATTTTTAATGTAATTTTAATGTCTAAATCATCTCATATAATGGAGAAATGCTTAAAAAAAAATACCCTACTGGTAATCAGTTCGTGTTGGAGTATATTTTAATATTAAAAATTATTTTAAAATTATTAAAATGACAATAATTGACCATGCAATGCAATATATTAAAATAAAAGCCTAAGAAAACTTGTGCTTATGGACATTTCGACTATTTATGACATTCAAAACTTCCAATAAGTTGATCAATGGTCAAAAGTGGGTTGTTATAACAATATGCAACACCGGTTGTCATGGATGGATTCACACACACACACACACACACACACACACACACACACACATATATATATATATATATATATATATATATATATATATATATATAGTAAGGATCAGTGCATCTACATTATCTTACTCACTAGTTCACCCCCTTTAAGCGGACTGACGATGGTTTCGGTTATATAAGCCGTCGCTACATACTTTTAATGACGGACAACATATATAAAAGTATAGACGACGATTTATTGTATAACCAACCGTAGTCAATCGGTCCGTCGCTAAAAGTGTAGTGACTACCAGATAAGAGGTTATATATATATATATATATATATATATATATATATATATATATATATATGGGTCATCCTTAATATTTTGCCATAACAAAAAACGTAGCTGAAATACATTGTTGTCGCTAAATGTAACAGAAAAGTGCTATCTTGCTACAAAATTCAAGCTCTTCATGGTAAAAATGAATTTCCGAAATTTAGATTAAGGTGACAATTTTTGACATCTTAATTTTTTTTTTGGTAAAAAACACTTTTTTCCCATTGTGGTTATCGTGTTTTAAGCAATTAATCACTATGTTTTAAAAATATTTAATTGACCCATTGTGATTTTTAAAAATGTACAATCAAGTCATTCTGTCTAATTTAACTAACGACATCAAAAAATATGCTTTTTAAAAAAAAAAAAATATTACGTGCAACACATCTTTCGGGTGACACATCTGACTAGATTCTTTGAGCCGGGTGTTGATGTTCCGCTGGAGACGGAGAAGTCAGTTGGATCGCCAACGATTTCGGAGGAATAGGAAAAGCAACAACCAACGAGATCAGTGACGACACCAAGTCCAGACCGCTATAAACCACCCCAATCAACTGAGTTCCGTTCACCGGCGTCGGTTTATGCATCGTCGAGTAAAATGCCGCCGAAATCTCCAATCCCTCTTCCGCTATTTGAATTAAAACAAGGGACAAGATATTCATGGAAGTACTGCAAAGATTCTCTGAGGCTCTCACTAGACAGCAGAGCCACATTTGATGCTGCCAAAGGAAGCCTTTACGTCAAGCAGATCCGATCAAAGTCAGGCGATGGGGTTGACGATAAGAACCGACAATCTTGGCCGATTAAAAAAAATCATGGCCGCCTCGGAAAATTACTTTTTAAAATTAATATATTATTTTTGTTTTTAAAATTAATATATTTATTTTTATTTTTTAAAATTAATATTTTATTTTTATTTTTAAAATTTATTATTTTTAAAATTAATATTTTATTTTTATTTTTCTTTTTAAAATTAATTATTTTTAAAATTATCATTAATCATGGCCGGTTAAAAAAACATGACCACCTTGGAAAATTAATATTTTATTTTTATTTTAAAATTAATATTTTATTTTATTTTAAAATTAATTATTTTTAAATTTTAAATTTATTTTTATTTTTATTTTTATTTTATTTTATTTTCAAAATTATCATTAATCATGGCCGATTAAAAAACACATGACCGTCTTGGAAAATTAATACTTTATTTTTATTTTTAAAATGCTTTTTCCCATATATGGGGAAATGAAACAATATTTTATTTTTAAAAATTTTATAAGTATTTCAAAACATTAAAGTATTTTTATTTTTATTTTTAAAATAAAACATACATATTATAAATATTATAATATTAATTTTTATTAATATTATACATATTATAAATATTTAGGTAAAAAGAAAAGAAAGAAAATAAAATATAAAAAAAATTATTTTAAAAATTTTATAAGTATTTTAAAACATAAATGTATTTTTTATTTTATTTTAAAATATATATTATAAATATTATAATATTAATTTTTATTAATATTATACATATTATAAATATTTAGGTAAAGAAAAGAAAGAAAATAAAATATAAAAAAATTTATTTTTAAAATTTTATAAGTATTTTAAAACATAAAAGTATTTTTATTTTTAAAATAAAACATACATATTATAAATATTATAATATTAATTTTTATTAATATTATACATATTATAAATATTTAGATAAAGAAAAAGAAAGAAAATAAAATATAAAAATATTTTTAAAACCACAGTGGGCCAATTGTATTTTTTTAAAGTGCAGTGACTTAATAGTATTAAGAATTTGGCTGACTAAGATGTCACGTAGGAAATAATGATTTTTTAATTTTTTTTTTTAATGCCACGTTTACAATTTTTTAACTTCCGTCCAAGAAATTGGACGGAATGGGTTGATTGAACATTTTTAAAAAGTACAGTGGATTAATTGAATATTTTAAAAACACAGTGACTAATTGCTTAAAACACTACAATTACAGTGTTGAAAAAATGCGTTTTGCCAATTCTTTTTGGTCACTTCTTTAATTGTCATGTTCAAATTGCAAAGACACCAATACCTGATTTTGACATACCTCCAAATGTTTGGAACCTAAATTAGAAGAGCTAATGAGAAATCAAAAACTCCAACTTTATCAATGGGGCATCATTTCGATAACACTAAAGATAGAGCTACTCGTATAAAAGTCATCCTATACTATAATTTTATCTTCACAAAATTAAAAATATTCTTCTTATTATTATTCTACACAGTTGCTGTATATATAATAATATTTCTTTCATTCTAAATTATAATAATATTATTATTTTTTAAAGTCAATTTAAAATATTTTAAACTCAAAATTGAGATAATTTATTATGAAAGATAGTACTTTTTAACTAATTTACAATAGTCTAAAATTAAAATAATTAATTTATACTAATTGTGAATCTAAAAATATTTTAAGTTAAATTTAAAAGTCACTAATGATCTAATATTTTAAAACTGAAGAAGTATTTGAGATTTCTTTCCTCCTCGTGATCTTCTCCTTATAAATATAAGGTTCCTCAACTCTCTGTCTCTGATTCTGACTCTCTCTGTGTAAAAGTCGTATGGGCAGATTCAAAACATACAATAAATTAACACACCCTAAACTTAGAATCACAAAAATCCTCTTTTCTCATTTTTTAAAAAAAAAAGAAAAAAAGAAAATCATAAACACCCAAGAAACCCTACCCCAACCTAAAGTATCATATCATCATTAATTATAATCTGCACCACTTGCATGGAAGAGAATAGTAATATTTGTGTAGCTCATTATCTGAAATAAATATAATAATAATATTTGTGTCGCTCATTATTTAAAATAAATATATATTTGTGTTATTAATTATATATTAAAAGAAATTAAAGGATATATGTAATGTAGGAAATTATAACCCAAGAGGGAACACAAATGCAAAATGTGCTCCCAAAAAACGTTGTAACATACTCCCCCGTCCCACAAAATAAAGTCACATTTTTTACAACCTTTAAAACACATTTTTACAAAATAATTATCCAGTGTTCAGTTTAATGGTGATGACATTAAAAAAAAACCTAACAAATGTGACATCGCGCTATTTTCAATATATAGAATTGAAGTATATTAGGAAAGTGGTTAGTATGAAGTTTATTTGGGGGTAAGTTGGTCAATTAATCAATAAAATACTGACACGTAGGCGATGTTGTATGTGTGTCAGTATTATATTAGCCAATTGACCAACTTACTAAAAAAATAACTTCATGCTAACCGGATCCGTATATTAGATATGATATACATTGTTGGCGTCTCTTTTTAAAAGTTTAAGTTTTAGAAGAGTTGGTTACCTAATATGGTATCAGAGCTCTATGTGTACAAGGGTTAAATGTTTTACAGAGGCGACTCTCTTTATAAATTCGAAATTTATAAATGGGTGGTTGAACTTTGGTTCTTCTAATGAAAGTTACAAAAATTGTTAAGTCAAGGTTGACTTAACGAAAATGATGATGTGGCAGCTGACTTGTCTAAAAAAAAGCCTATGTGGCAATTAGTATGCGACGTGGCAGTGAAGATATGGATTTGGATGAAAATTTTGATGAAAAAATGGAAAAAAATATTTTAAAGTATAATATAAATTATAAAAATTAGCAAAAAACAAGAAAATAAATAAATAAAAATAATTATTTTTAATAAAAATTAAAAAATGCAGTTTTTTTTAATAAAATAAAAAATGTAGTTTTTTAATAATAAAAAATGCAGCTTTTTTAAAAAATAGCGTTTTTAATAAAAGAATTTTTTATTACTTTTTTTATAAAATTTTAAAAAATGCAGTTTTATAAAATTTTTAAAAATGCAGTTTTATAAAATTCTAAAAAATGAAGTTTTTTTTAAAAAAAATTTATTACTTTTTTATAAAATGCAGTTTTTATAAAATGCAGTTTTTATAAAATTTTAAAAAAGGCAGTTTTTTAAAATGCAGTTTTTATAAAATTTTAAAAAATGCAGTTTTTTTAAAATGCAGTTTTTTATAAAATTTAATAAAACGCAGTTTTTAAAAAATGCAGTTTTTTATAAAATTTTTAAAAATGCAGTTTTTTAAAATGCAGTTTTTTATAAAATTTAATAAAAACGCAGTTTTAAAAAATGCAGTTTTTTATAAACTTTTAAAAAATGCAGCTTTTTAAAATGCAGTTTTTTTATAGAATTTTAAAAATGCAGTTTTTTTTATAAAATTTTTAAAAATGCAGTTTTATATAAAATTTTAAAAAATGCAGTTTTTTTAAAATTATTTAAAAACTGCATTTTATAAAAAAGTAATAAATTTTTTTTATATATTAAAAACGCTGTTTTTTTAAAAACTGCATTTATTATTAAAAAACTACATTTTTTTTATTTTTATTAAAAAAACTGTAGTTTTAATTTTTTTCATTAAAAAAACCTATTATTTTATTAAAAATGGGTTTTAATTTTTTTATTAAAATAATTATTTTATTTATTTATTTATTTTCTTGTTTTTTGGATAATTTTTATAATTTATATTATACTTTAAAATATTTTTTCCATTTTTCATAAAAATTTCATCCAAATCCACATCTTCATCGCCACGTCAGATACTAATCTGTCACATAAGTTTTTTCTGCAGCAAGTCACCGCCACATCATCATTTCGTTAAGTCAACCTTGACTTAACTTTTGTAACTTTGTGTTAAGAAACTAAAGCTTTAGTGAATATCGTAAGAAAAAAAATTCAAATGATCCATTTGTAAATTGATTTATAGTAGAGTGACCTAAAAAGTATTTAACCCATGTGTACAATGTCTTGAATTCAAATCATCATGACCGCACATTATTTTTATAATTAATTTAATGGTGCTAATGCACTTTAATTTGTCTCTTATAAAAAGTTACATTTGAGGGAGAGTATTAGATATGATATACATTAATTAATTCATGGTACAAATATACTTTAATTTGTCTCATATAAAATTGTATTTGAAGGAGTATTAGATATAATGTACATTATTCGTGCCTCTTTTAAAATTAAAATTTTAGTTTTTAAATGAGTTATTTACTTAACCAGGTAGGCTTGCAAGAGGGCTGCATGCAAAGGATAAATTGTATGCTTATTGAAGTTGCAAACTATACTCACTTAAAAACCCAGCAAGGTACAGTATTCCAAGGAGCTGCATGTTAATTTTGTCCAATCTTATTAGCTAGAGGCCTTCATGCAAGCATTATTCTATTTCATGGGGTACAAGTAATCATTAATAACTCTACAAAAAAAAGGTCATTGTTGATGAGCATTGTCGTCGTCAAACTATCGACAATGACATCATTAGCAATGGCACTGACCATCGCCACTACCGCCGTCCCTGGTTCTCATCGACTGCTATCGGTACTAAATCCATTGACGACGGGGTTTTTGGCGACGACGGATTGAAATTATTTATAAAAATATCATTAGTGACGGACACGCCATCGAGAATGACTGATGGCCGTCAGCAATGAATTTTAATATTATTATTAAGGGGATCAATTGTTCGTCGATAAAAGCAAAAGTCATTAGTAGGTCATTAGCGGCGATGCGATCATCATTAATGACCCCGTCGCCATTGACCTTATTTTTTTTAAAAAATTGAAAATCTAAAATTTCCTGTTTATATATATATATATATATATATATATATATATATATATATATATAATTGTACTGTTATAAACTAATGAAAAATAAATAATTTTTCATGAACTCATCAATAACAATCAAATATCTTTTGCTATCAACCATCAAATATATGTAGACAACATAATCACATATAGATAAAAGTCGTACGATGTAAATACAAAATGTAATCATCATGAAACTTTCATCAATTTAGTTAGATACATACACCATCAACCTAACTAGATACAAAATCCCATATTTCAGCTGTGAAATACATCAAAATATAAGCATAAACTAACTACGACCCCGGTCGGAAGTGCGATACTATTATCAAAATCCCTAGAGATTGGTCCATAACTCCGTAGTCTACGTCGCATCAATTTCAAAAGTCTCTCTCCTCTTTCCTCCATGTACTGTCATCATGAGATAAAAATTATATATCGATAACGAAGTCTGAGAAGAGAGCATATTTAAATTATTTTGGTTTGTGTTCTTTAGTTTATTTTAGGTCGATAATTGCGTGTCATTTCGAGGGCCTAATATCTATGAAGTGTTATGTTTTGTTTACGTGTCATTTTTTTTACTACTATTGTTATTTAGGAATAAGCATGTGAATGATATTCCTATTTCTATATGATTTGATTATGATATTGGTCTTTATTAATGAATATGCAAGTATATTTACATATGATTTGATTATGATATACATATGAATGAAAAGTATACTTGCATTAAGAAAAAATAAAGTCCTACGATAGATTATAGAAACATATGTACAAGGACTTTGAATGAATTGATCAAACTGTTAGGTTTGTAATATTCATGAGCGCAATCAAATTGCATAAAAGTGCGGAAGCGTGTAAAATATCAGAGTTTAAAAATTATTACAAACCATATACCCGGATCATCCTTTATGCATAATTATTAATTAAACGAAAAGATAAAGAATAAATCATACCCTTGAAGATCGAGCTTCCTCAGGTACAAGTTCACCTCCAAATCCTTTCGCGTTCAATCTTGAATCCACCGGGTTTGGTTCCTTCCTTTGATCAACGTTAGCCACCCAAGCGTTTGGCCTCTAAAGGTGATCCACCAAGGAAGATAAAGATTCAAGAAGAAGGGTGTTATGGCTAACCCTAGTTTTCTATCTCTATAGAAAAGGCATACTCCCAACAACTTGGAATTATTACGTACTTTTTTAAAGTCAACAACCCATACCACCCATAATAAGACTCCTCTTATTTATAGATGTGGGCAACCCACCTTAACAATTAAGGAATTGGGTTTTAATTAATTAATTCTTTTAATTAATTAAGCTCCCTAATCTTATTAGGGATAATTAATTAAACTCCTTTAACTAATTTTCCTTCCTAATCCAATTAGGAATAAATGAGAGTACTTATATTAAATAAATTCCTAAACTCTTTTAGAAATTAAAATAATAATAATTGTAATAATATTAATAAGACTTCGTCTTATTAATTTATATTTAATATTTCTAAAATATTAAATAATAATATTAAGCTATTTAATTTATTCTATCACCATAGATTAAATTAAATATACTTAACTATATTATTACGATTATGCCATTAACTTCTTAAATAATTATTCTTCCTTTTATGGTGTGACCCTTTAGGTTCTCCATATTAAATGGGTTGTGAATAAATCAATTAGAACAATTCTAATCTTATTTAAATAAATAAATTAAACAATTAATTTATTTAAATAATATTTATTCTACAATGAGGATAAGCCTCCCTAGCGATCAACGACTTTCCGGATAATATAGATTTCAACATTAATCATTAAAGAACCTTTGAGTAAATAGTTCACCGACAATTCAATCCTTCCACCATTACAATGTCCCAATTAAATATAAGACATGGAATTTACGTCAAGTCTTATTTTATTTAATTATATGTATTTCGATTCTTAAATGCGACAACTCCAAATAATGCAAATTAGAAACTCCTTTCTAATTTCATTACGCCTTAACCAAGGACTACTTTGGGTTGTCATTTATCGAATCACATAGACATTCTCTTCTTTTATTAGAAGTGGTAGATTCTTTATTGATCATACATTATCTCCACGTACAACTTATTATACCCAAGCATACCCTTTGATATACCCTAAGGGTCTTAAGGAATAAGTCAAAGTATAACTCATCATACACAAGATACTTATGATGATCTCAAGTCAAGGATCACTCAGTACTACTATCACTACAGGAATTCCTATTGATGGGCAAATAAAACTCCATTAGGTATTCCTTGGCGAGCCCGCGTTCAAATTGAACTTATTCTCTAATAAGCACCTACATACTTGCTTTAGTGTCTCCACACAAATGATCATGAGATCAATCATCCTCATCCAACGAAAGCAAGCAACGTATGTACTCAATCTATCCGGATTCACTAATCCCCAATTTAGTAATCCAACGATTGGGAACTATTTTAGTTTTAAGCTTTCAAAGAATTTAGAACTCATTAGAATGATCATCATCATTATTCTAAAAGCATTACTTAAAACTATGGGTTTATCACATATTATAAAACAAAGATCATGTAGATAATTAAAAGCCTTTAATAAATTAATACTTTTTATTAATAAATGAATAAGATTATTCTAAAGTATATGCTTTATCATCAAACATGATTGGGCTTGTGTGCATACTACTTTCAATCTCCCACTTGCACTAAAGCCAATCTTCATGGTAACTCATACTCTTCTTCTCTAAGTGACGATTATCCTGCTGTTGGATAAGCTTTAGTTAATGGATATGTAATGTTGTTCATGAGAGTCCACTATCTCTATAGTGATTTCCCATCTTTCAATGATTCTAATAATCAAATGAAAGTGCCACAACACATGTTTAGATCCAAGATGAGACTTAGGAACTATTCCTAGTTCTGTTATGAACTTTTAATCCAAACAATCAACTTGCAGCTTCATTTATAGCTATATACTTTGTCTTTATCACTAAACCAGTAACTCTTTGCTGTTTGGAACCTTTCCAATTCACTGCACCACTGTTCAAGGTAGCCCTTTACCTTAAAGTGGATTTTCTGTCGTCTTGGTCTGTCTGAAAACTTGAGTCTGTTAAACCCTCTAGTTTTAATTAAGACCCAGCATAAATTTTAATCACATCTTTAGTTTCGATTAAGCACTTTAAGATGTTTTTTCACTGACTCATAGTGAACTTCTCCAGAATATGACCGATCAACATCAGGTCTCGTATATTTCATTGCATACATGATTATCACTCATGCGACCTCTCTTTTCAGAAGTCTGTGGGGACTATTAAGAGAGATACACTCCATAGCTCATCGACATGAGACATCTCTTGGAGTTTGCCATGCTAAACAACTTTAGCATCAAATGAATATACGTTCCTTGGGTTAAGTCGAGCATCCTCTTGAATCTATCTATATAGATTTTATCCCCAATTAAGATACTCTTCCCAAACCATTCATGGAGGAATGTTTAGACAACTTTATCATTCTTGATTGTAGCATTGGTATGTCATTCCTTATCCGTAGTATATCAACATATAATATTAGGAATGTCACAGGCGCTCCATTTGTCCCTTTTGTACACACACTAGAAGTCTTACCTCATCGAATGTAACTCTGGATCATCATCTTCTATGATGTGTACCTCATCATCATCATCCATGATGAATCCATACCTCCTAGGTATCTTGATGACTATTGCGATACGACGATTTTGCCAGGGTACAAAGAGTCTCATCTATAGGTTCCTCTTATTTGACTTATAGTGTTTTGTGGTTCTTGAACTCTTCAAGATCTATTATCCTCCCACTAGCCCCTTTAATGATAAACACCTTTATCTTAGAAAGCGGCGTGTTTCAGTAACAAACACCTTTTGCTAAGTAGAATTATAGAACATATACCCTAAACTTACTTTAGGATGTCCCACAAATCGACACTTGTCAAATCTTGTCCCAAGCTTATCCTTTTGAAACCTTTTCACATAAGTTGGAACCCTTATCTTAACATACTTAAGATTAGGAATCCTCCCCGTCCATAACTTTTTGGAGTCTTGGGTAGGATTTTGAGGTTACCATTTTCGTAGATATGCAGACCATTTCTAGGACATTATCCCGGAAGGATACTGGAATGTCAATTAAAATCATTATGGACCGCACCATGTCCAATAAGGTACGATTTTTCATTCGGATACATCAATCAATTATTGCATATCGGGATGTGTCCATTATGAGAAAACTATTTGAGATGATCTAGAAACTTATTGCACAAGTATTTATCCTCGATCTAATCAAAGAATCTTAATACTTTGCCAATTTGTTTCACTTACGAATTCTTTGAACCTTTCAAATAATTCACACTTGTATTTTAGCAAATACATACATTCAACTCTTTGAATGATCATCTCCTTTTCTTATACTAGTTTGTTCAATTTACAAAATAAATTTTCACGTAAGTCAGTATACAAAATCCATTAAGTAATATTCGAGTTATACAAAACATTATTATTATAAATAGAACAACAATTGTTCTTAATTATAATACCAAAAATTTTATTGTCCAACAATAAAATGGAAATAATGTTTATAACAAGAATTGGAATACAATAACAACTTATTGACTTAATAGATTTGCTTCAGAGGCGATCTTAAACTATAAGTTTCTATAGCTAATGAAACAACCTTTGCTTCATTTTCCACACATAGAATTACTTATATTTGTTTAGCTTTCTACTTCGCTTGGTCCTTCATAAATCTATATTTATGATAACCAAAGTCAGTATCCAATACCCAAGTAGAACCTTGACTTAAAGAAAATTTATTTCAATCATGAACAAAAACTGTATTGTAACCGAAACTTCACTAAGCTTCTTTGGTTAGCCTCTGCAAGATGCTTCTCGCAGTTTCTTTCCAGTGTCCGAAGCTTATGCAAGTGGAAGCAAACTCCTTTCTTATCCGTATCGATTTTGTTCTTATTATCCTTTGTTTTTGCCTTTCTATTTACCTTCTTTGAAATCGTTCTTCTTTTCAGAAGATCCTTTGGCCCCTACCAGTAAGACATGGTCTTTCTTGGTTGGAAAGTGACTCTCAACATTTTCAACATGTTAAGCAAATCAAAGAAAGTCGATGTCTAGCTTGTTCATATGAAAAATTCACAACAATTGTGAAAGGAGTCCTGAGTGAGTGAGTGCAAGATCAAATCTTGGCTCAACTCTCATCCATGACAAAACCCGGTATTCTAATTGATCAATCAAATTGATTATGTTAAGAACCTTTTTGTTATGCATTTATAGTGCCATTGGCCATTCTAGATCGGAAGAGCTCCTTAGATATCTAATATCTATCGGTCCTACTTTCCTCACCATCAACTACTTGATGTGCGGGGAATATAGTAGGAGCATCCATAGTTTCATCTTGTGCTGAAGCTCGTTACTTTCGTGGATGTGAGCATGATGCATTGAGCCAATTGTGCATCATCTTGCCACTTTCTAAAATAGCAATCTCTTCCTCGAGGCATTATGCGCAACCATTGCAGGATAAGGCGATTAAGGACATAAGATAGCTTTTCAAATGGCATGAGAACTATTCTCAAATTCCTTAACCAATCCTTTAATTTGATTACGATTAATTTAGCATCTAATATGCTTCGCAAATGATAGTAATTTTAGACATTGTAAAATTCTCGTAAGCGAATTTGTAATTAACAACATTTTAACATACATTCTTTTATTAATTACCAAAATAATTTAGGTCTTGTTTTTAAATTGGTATCTCTCATTATTTTCTTCAAACTATATTACCTCACTTATATAGTTCTAAGCAAAATCTAATTAAATATTTGCTAGTGAGAATAAGGATCCCATTTCAAATGTATATAGCCTTGTGGTGACACAACAAACTATATATAAATAAATAGGTAGACAACTTTTGTCAATTACATCAACTATGCAACTCCTTTTCTTTTTGCCTCTTAGATTATTTTGATCAGTGGTGGCACATCCGAATCAAAATTATCCAAGTTAAGTCCACCTAGCACTCCATATATTCAAAAAGAAAAATATCATCCTTGTGGTGACCACAACAAAACAATATTGTTCAATTTTCTTTATAAGCATCAAATGTGATAAATTAACATCTTAAATACTTAATACTTGCCTTGTGGTGACACAACAAACTCATATTAAATATTTAATACTCTATTAATTTTATCATGTTGAAAGGCGACGTTCGATATTCCAAATATCTTTGAACGCTTAGGACTTAATATAAAAATTGAGGGGTTTGTTATTAATTTGTCTCATCTTGTTTAAAGCGCATGCATATATATATATAAAATACGTTATATTAATTAACATGCGAAGCATGTTTGCATAATATATAATATATATATAGTATAGCATTTGCATATAGAATACTAGATTCTACCCGGATTGATTATGGACTTTTATTCTAGTTTGGTTCACTAGAGCCACCAAGTGAACCAAAAGGTCAAACCCCCTAGGGGTGCAAGAAATAATATTTAAATATAACTATTACATTTAAACCCGGGCTCCATTACAAAAGCGTCTTCAAGCCTTCTTGTCCTCGATCTCTAATTTTCAAAATAATTCTAAATATTCTATTACAAAACTATTTAAAATAAATAGAAACCTTGATCGTGAGCTAAGGGAAGTACATAGGAGGAGATAGAATTTACATTCGGAAAAATTAGAGAAGGCAAAAATATGCAACCCCATTTAATAAAACCCATACATTCGTGCATCCAACTAAAATAAAATCCAATCGCATTGGTCAATAATCCATAATCAATCCCATTTATTATCATACATCACCATACGATCAATAAATAACATTCATCTCATGAATAATAAACATTTAATATATATATTGATATCATTTAATGGGCAAATTTAGTTAGTATAAAATCTAATTTTGAATCAAAATAAACTCCTTTATTTTAATCCAAATTTAAATCAAAATAAAACTATTTTATTTTAATTTATCCAATTTTGAATAAAATAAACTATTTTATTTTAATCAAAATTTTAATCAAAATAAACTCCTTTATTTTAATTAATTATGGAATCCAATTCCATGTAATAAAAAAAATCTTTAATTAAAATAAACTCTTTTATTTTAATTAATTATGAATCCAATTCCATGTATATAAAAAAATCTTTTATTTAAAGGAAACAGGATATTCTTTCCTATTCATAAATAAACTCCTTTATTTTGAATAATATGAAATCATATTTCATATCTAAATAAACTCCTTTATTTAAGGAAATTAGGATTCTCTTTCCTATTCACAAATAAACTCTTTTATTTTGAATAATATGAAATCTTATTTCATATCTAAACAAACTCCTTTATTTAAGGAAAGATGGATTTACTTCCCTATTCACAAATAAACTCCTTTATTTTAGGAAAAATAAAATCCAATTTCAACTCCAATTAGTTATTATGGAATCCAATTCCAACTCTAATTAGTTAGCATGAAATCTAATTTTAAAATTAAAATAAAATTTATATTTTAATATTAAAATAAACTTTTTATTTTAAAATTAAAATAAACTTTTATTTTAATAATAAAATAATTAAAATATATATATATATATATATATATTACAGTAATTATATTATATATATATTAGTGAATTATATATATATATATATAACATGGCGTGAATTAAACTTACAAAACTGCGGTACGTCCATCAAAAAAAAAAATCTTTTACAATTTCACTTGAAATCCTTGGATTCCGTGCGGGTTATTAATTAAGTGAAAAGCTTTATTGTTACTTGATTTCAGGCAGGTGATATGATTTACTTGAATCGTACCGCCGCTTCATTATTTTTTTTTTTTATTTTTTTGGAACGAGTGCATCGCTTGATTCTTCTTCACGAAAAACTTGATTTTCATTGATTTCCTGAAGCTTGATAACAGTGGTATGCCACCAGCCACGTAAAAAAAAAAAAAAATCTGTTTTCGGTGATTTGATTTGACCAGTCCGGTTTTTTTTTTTTTTTTTTTAATTTTTAAATAAATTTTATACAATAAAATTATGCCCAATTAAATTGTTCTAAACACATATCAATATACATATCAAATTAAACAATTAATAATTCGCATAAAGGTTTGGCTCTGATGCCACTGTTAGGTTTGTAATATTCATGCATAATCAAATTGCATAAAAGTGCGAGCGTGTAAAATATCGAGTTTAAAAATTATTACAAACCATATACCCCGGATCATCCTTTACGATAATTATTAATTAAACGAAAAGATAAAGAATAAATCATACCCTTGAAGATCGAGCTTCCTCGTGTACAAGTTCACCTCCAAATCCTTTCGCGTTCAATCTTGAATCCACGGGTTTGGTTCCTTCCTTCGATCAACGCGTTAGCCACCCAAGCGTTTGGCCTCAGAGGTGATCCACCGAGGAAGATAAAGATTGAAGAAGGGTGTTATGGCTAACCCTAGTTTTCATCTCTATATAGAAAAGCATACTCCCAACAACTTGGAATTATTACGTACATTTTTTAAAGTCAACAACCCATACCACCCATAATAAGACTCCTCTTATTTATAGATGTGGGCAACCCACCTTAACAATTAAGGAATTGGGTTTTAATTAATTAATTCTTTTAATTAATTAAGCTCCCTAATCTTATTAGGGATAATTAATTAAACTCCTTTAACTAATTTTCCTTCCTAATCCAATTAGGAATAAATGAAATACTTATATTAAATTAATTCCTAAACTCTTTTAGAAATTAAAATAATAATAATTGTAATAATATTAATAAGACTCGTCTTATTAATTTATATTTAATATTTCTAAAATATTAAATAATAAATATTAAGCTATTTAATTTATTCTATCACCATAGATTAAATTAAATATACTTAACTATATTATTACGATTATGCCATTAACTTCTTAAATAATTATTCTTCCTTTTATGGTGTGACCCTTTAGGTTCTCCATATTAAACAGGTTGTGAATAAATCAATTAGAACAATTCTAATCTTATTTAAATAAATAAATTAAATAATTAATTTATTTAAATAATATTTATTCTCTGATAAGGGATAAGCCTCCTAGCGATCAACGACTTTCCGGATAATATAGATTTCAACATTAATCATTAAAGAACCTTTGAGTAAATAGTTACCTGTATAATTCAATCCTTCCACACAATGTCCCAATTAAATATAAGGCATGGAATTTCATGCAAGTCTTATTTTATTTAATTATATGTATTTCGATTCTTAAATGCCTAACTCAAATAATGCAAATTAGAAACTCCTTTCTAATTTCATTACGCTTAACGCCAAGGACTCTTGGGTTGTCATTTATCGAATCACATAGGACATTTTCTTCTTTTATTAAGTGGTAGATTCTTTATTGATCATACATTATCTCCATGTACAACTTATTATACCCAAGCATACCCTTTGATATACCCTAAGGGTCTTAAGGAATAAGTCAAAGTATAACTCATCATACACAAGATCTTATGATGATCTCAAGTCCAAGGATCACTTGTCTTACTATCACTACAGAGAATTCTATTGACAGCAAATAAAACTCCATTAGGTATTCCTTATGCGAAGCCACGCTCAAATTGAACTTATTCTCTAATAAGCACCTACATACTGCTTTAGTGTCTCCACACAAATGATCATGAGATCAATCATCCTCATCCAATGAGCAAACAACGTATGTACCAATCTATCCAGGATTCACTAATCCCCAATTTAGTAATCCAACGATTGGGAACTATTTTAGTTTTAAGCTTTCAAAGAATTTAGATCTCATTAGAATGATCATCATCATTATTCTAAAAGCATTACTTAAAACTATGGGTTTATCACATATTATAAAACAAAGATCATGTAGATAATTAAAAGCCTTTAATAAATTAATACTTTTTATTAATAAATGAATAAGATTGTTACAAAGTATATGCTTTATCATCAAACATGATTGGCTTGTGTGCATACTACTTTCACAAACATGTTAGGTTAATCCTACATAAGCAAAACAGTTTTGTAAAGTCCTTAAAAAGAAATGATGTACAAGGACTATAAATATAGATAGATCAAGCATGTTAGGTTGATCGAATGATGTAATAGATAGGCTTGTCTGATCGTCGAGCACTGCAGCAGAAATTGTAGTCTGCCAGGAGAGTCAAGGATAACTCGAGAGCTATCGAGGAAGAATCGTAGTCTACAAGATAGTAGATCTCGAGTTCGTGAAGATCGCTAGAGAGACGAGGAAAGATCGTGGTGTGTGTCGGTAAAGCTTCCTCGAGCCGTAGTCTGCGAGGAAGTCATGAGAATCGTAGAGAACGACACGCCACGAACCGACCGAGCATCTGTCGAAGCCAAGTCAAAAATCGTAGACTACACTCAGAGTTGTAGAGTCTACTGATCGTATCAAAGGCAAAGATCGTAGTCGAGCAAGATCAGATGAAGACAACAAGCACAACGACAAAAATCGTAGTGTCAAGATCTGATCTTAGAGTCGTAGTGTCTGCATGCCCAAAGTCGAATCGTAGTGAAGCAGCGAGCTAAGACCTCAATAGATGTGCTCACAAAGCCAATGAAGAATCGTAGAGCAAACACGATTCTCAACAATTGAGCGCTCCTAGAATATCCAAATGAATGAAGCCTCTGGTTGGTACTGCAATGATACATCTCACTTAAAGGAAGCCAGAGAGAACTCAATGAATGGCATGCAAGCTAATAGAAGATCTAAGCATCAACCCAATCATCATCCAGATTGAGTTGTAAAGCCATTCAAGATGAAGTCTTCCACAAGATGATCATAAGAAGACTTCAGTAGCTGACTGAGGAAAGTCAACATATGTTGTGACGCCCCCAAAATAGGTATACATCACCCATCTTGGGTCGCCAGATATAACACTACAGAAATCAAATACAAACTTCTTTTATACAACAGTCGTGTAAAAATACAACAAAACATAGCTGAGAGTTTAAACAAGAATATTGCCTTCTAGACAATATCCACACTTAATGGAGTCCTCATTACATTTATTACCACACTATTTAACAGAATAGTGAGGACTACTAATGCTATCATCTGGACCGTCACTCCGTTCCCCGACTAGTCCCAAATTTATATTCTCATTTTTTAAGAGAAACAATGAAAGCAAAGGGTGAGCTCAACTAGCCTAGTAAGAAATATTATGACTAAGATAATGTAAAATAAATTATCCTTAGCCTTCAACAGTATAACAACTGATAGAATACAATAGACAACAAGTTTTAGATCAACAATCGCAGGAATGAATAAGCAATCCATTAGAAGAGTCAAGTATAGAATAAAATCTACTATCTTCTATGATTTTAAAAAATTTCATCAACTTTATCATTTGAGACTCTTTTAATAAATAAAATCGAATCATCCCGCATTCACGGCGAGGATATTCATGTAATCATTAATGGTCATGATTATCTTTGAATAATCCACGGTCATAATCATACCAACAACTCATCCATCAATGAACTACGTGCCAATGAGGACTTTTACCACATCATTCGTTACATTACGATCATGATTATCTTGAATAATCCACAGGTCATAATCATACCAAGTCCATATATACACGTAAGCCAAAGATGACTTTCATCATAATATAAGCATGAGGATGATGACAATGATATATGCAATAATCAAGCGAAATCAAATCAATGAAATCAAGGATAAATATTAAAGACTTTAAATTTATCCAGAGTTTAAAATATCCAAATTGTCAAGATGATCTTCGCTTTGAGAGTAAAATTCAAGAATAATATTTATGTACAAAAATAATTTGACCGAAAAGAAATATATTTTTGCAATTAAATAGTACTTTCGTGAATATATAGATTACGTAAATAGTACTCCATGAATAGTATTACACATGAAAAGTACCCCAAATACGAGTGAATGATCTTAGAGTGAATAGTAATCGGTGAATAAGAATCGTGAATAGTAACTCATGAATAATACTCCGCAATTTTAAAAGTGCCCCGAATATCCGAAAGTGAATAATACTAGAGTGAATAATGCTTAGGATGAATAGTAACCATGAATAGTAACTCGTAGCAGAAAAATACCAAAAAAGCGATATTTCATGGCGTTTACAAAAGAAATGATATCCCGAGATGAGTATAATAGAATATCAAAAGCGCGAATGGATTTTTACCCGCCATACCAGTAATCCACGTAGAGCGAGATCATTTCCAAAATTTAATAAAGAATGAATATAAAGGATCATTCACCGTGCATGCGGTAATCCACATAGACAAAGTTATTCCAATGAATAATAAAGAATGGAATAACGGAAGAATTCACCATGCATGCGATGTAATCGCATACAGATGAGTTATTCCCAGCCGAATAATAATGAATGGAACCAAGTCATGCGTAATCCCACGAACGTGATATTCCAAAGAATAATAAAGAATGGAATAACAATGAATTCACTGGGCGTCGATGATAATCCAGACAGATAGGTTATTCCAATGAATAATAAAGAATAGAATAATGTAAGAATTTCACCGTGTATGCGGTACTTCAGTATAGGCAAAAGTTATTCCAACATAATAATAAAGAATGGAATAACAACCCTTACAGTAGTGAAGAAAATAACTCTCTTCATGAATACGAAAGAATAATACCCTTACCTCAAAAAGAAAATTTGGATCTTTGGAATAGTGAGGTAGCAGACTTTCTTCTTCTTCTCTCTCTATAATTTTCTCTCTATAATAATTGCTTCTATAGCTTTAGTGCATTGGTGAGAAATGAAGGAAGAATGAGCTTCTATTTATAGAAAAATATAGTTTCAATAATTGCACATTTTGGGGCTCGAAATATTACTGATATAATACCTTCCTCTTTTCTTCATTTTTAATTTAGTCCCGCAAGTATTATGAAACTGCACCACCTCCCCTAATAGTAAATCATGTGAATCAATAGTAAATCATGTACTCAATAGTTCTAAACATGTGAAAAATTAATTATAGTATTACCTTCATAATACCTCCATTTTAATTTAGTCATACAAATTATCAATCTTGCACCAACTCTAATAGTAAATGAATGTGAATCAATAGTACACACATGTTAACAAATAGTTATAATCATGTGAATCAATAGCAATTAATTGCTCATTTATTTTAATTACCCGATTGGTCGATATAACCTCAGGACATCAATTATTATCGAAATAAATATCGATTTTTACTAACACTAATAATTCCAACAAATGGAACTATCAATTTCATCTTTAGTCAACACACGAACATATTCATCATTAATATTATAATTCACAATATTTAACAACCGGATCGTTGTTCTAGGAAAGAGGGGCTTTCCAGATAAGGATTTCTCCGTATTGGCCAATGATTAGATTATCTAACCTCTCCGATGTGAACTTCTGACATTATCGATATTGAAAATAATAATATGAATAACTTTGTCGTCTCAATTATTGATTTAATAATATAACATATTATACGAGGATGATCTTTGTGACAATAATTGAATTAATAATACGAGAGATATGATATTGTATGATTCTTTGTAGCAATAATTGAGTATAAGCGAGTGACTTTTACGAAGATCAATAATCAATCTGGTATTGCTACTATGCAACCACGCCAGTATTCTTTGTATTTTTGTACTACCAAGTAGTTCAGCAGTTTTAAGCAGTAACACTTTCGCCGTTATTTTTATAAAAGATAATTACGCTGTTTTCTAACTACAACAATACTTCCATTGTGGGGTCCACTAATGATTGTCTTGCGTCATCTGAATATTCCCGGATAATTACCATTCGAATATTATATAACAACTTGCTTACTTTGCAAAAAATTCATATCACCTTCACTTTAACCTTTTATCAATTTAACCATTTACGAAATAAAATAATAATTATAAGAAAATTGAATACTTTCGTTTCATAAAATTTGGGTCTTATAATCTCCTCCTTTCGTAATCTCCCTAGGGGTCTTACAATCTCCCTCCTTGTGAAATTTTGCCCTCAAAATTTAAGTGCATTACTGGTATCGCCAAGAGGTGAGGATACATTGACTTCAATTCATATTCTAACTCTTGAGTATAACCTTCGAAAGTGTCGAATATGATCCTTCTTATCAAGATTTTAACACGTATCTCCTCATTACATTAAATCTTACGCTATCTCATCTAGTTCTAATTTAATAATATGGTTCGGGTCATCCACATATTTACGTAACATCGATATGTGGAAAGCGCGTTATGAACACGAGACATGTACTTGGCCAGAATAGCGAAGTTTATAGGCCCACAGTTCCTACTCGATCGAGGATTTCAAATGGGCGATTAAATCGAGGGGTTGAGATTTCTCCTCTTAACCTTTCATTCTTCTTTAGAATAGCGCCTCTTTAACATATCTCCTTCACATTCAACCTTCTCGACGGTGTGTGTAGTTTGGTAGCTTTAACTATCGATTAAAGTCGATTCTACCTCGTATATTAAGTTATCTTTACATGGGTCCCTAGAGTCTTTAACTCTATCTTCATCATTTATAATACAGTTCTTGAAGAATACGATTTGAAAGTTATTTCAATACCTCCATCCAAGACTTGGATTACGTCATTTAGTCAACAAGTATTATCAATCTAATTCCCAATAGTAAATGAATGTGAGTAAAGGCAATAGTACTATGTTATCGAAATTATGATTTAAGTGGTATTGGATATAATTAATTGTTAACTTTATATGAAATAACAAGTTCGATTTTTAAATATATTCTAAAATACAACTTTGTTTCAACCAATGAATATTCGTCTATTTTACAATATAACTATAACGATGGAATCACAAGATAATTATCACCAACTTCACCATTGTCGTTTGAACCTATTCATCTCAATTATAAATAATTAGAATTCTCTTCGTCGTGAAAGAGGTCTTTCCGGTTACCATTGATAATTTCCCCAATGGTTATTCCGTATTGGCACTATTATTATCCTTGTTGTTATCACTTTTCGAACATTTAATCGCGTTCAATTTAATCCAATTATTTTATATAATCGAATAATTACAAATATATTGATGATGATGGTCGTTCAAATCGAGGGTTGATCCTCTCATCGATGCATCGTATACTAAAGTTTTTACTTCTCGTAATTTCTATGATATTTTTAAACTACATAAAATATTAATTATTTTAATGGTTAGAATGATTTGTTTTCTCGTTACGATCATTCCAAATATTTAATCGCTTGAAAATCACGTATATTTTGAACATTTAACCATTTATAAAAACTATCGATGGTGAAATTGAAATATTTCTTTTGAGGAGTTTTCGAATATTTGATTTCTCGTCTTAACAACTCCTCATTAAATTTCTAGAAAATATCATTGTATAACATTTTCGGTGATCGAATTCATATAACACGCGATAACCTTGTGAAGTTCTTCATTCATGGATCATATCCTAAGCTTTCCTAACCCACAAATTAAATTACTGAATAAAGATTTAAATTTCTAATTAAATGAGGATTATGATTTATATAATGTTATAGTTGGGTAATATTGATAACCTTATATTATCGATCTGATTTCTTTTGGGAAAATCACATCAAAGTCGATAAGATTAGATGAATTATCTAGCGAGTAACTTTAACTTTCATAAAATTAAAAGTTTACCGTTAAAAGATTTTTAGAAAGTAGGTTGCAATTTAGCACTCTGATTTTGATTCTACGTAATAAGTTTAACTCAATTATTGTTTAATATTATATCTCTATTTCTATAATTTATATTTTTGTCACAGATTATTAACATATTCGTTTTGGTGCATATATTATGTAAGAAATCATTTTGGGTTTTAGAAATTGGTTTATGTCTTTGATATCGATTGTCACCTAAAAGTCTTTCAAATCGTCGAAATTCCAACGAAATGGTTGTTAATAATTCATCCAAGACTTGGATATCACGTCACATGATATAAGTTCGTGATTAAAGATTGAAATTGATATTCCATTATTGTCGATCCTTAGTGTTTGGTTATTTAATTTCGCATAATTGGAAATTTTATGAATAAAGATTTAAATTTCTAAATATTTTTTTGAATATTATGGTGTGGATTTGATATAATGTTATAGTTGTAGGTAATATTTATAAATTTTGCAAAGTATGCAAGTTGTTATATAATATTCGATTGGTGGGGAATATTCTTTTTGTTGTGGGAATATCCGAACGACGGCTAAGACAATCATTAGTAGACCTCTGGCAGAGAGTATTGTCGTAGTTAGAAAGCTGTAATTATCTTTTATAAAAATAACGGCAAAAGTGTTACCGTTAAAACTGTTGAACTACCGGGTAGTAAAAGTACCGTAATACGCATGGTTGAATAGTAGCACACGGTATTGATTATTGATTCTTACGTAATAAGTCACTCAGTTATACTCAATTATTGTTACAGTAATTACTGCATCATATCTCTCATATTATTGATTCAATTATTGTCACAGTATCATCTGTATAATATGTTATATTATTAAATCAATAATTGAGACAACAAATTTATTCATATTATTATTTGCAATATTGACAATGTCTAGAAGTTCTGTCAAAGAGAGGTTTGGTCACCTAATTGCACGCCAATAAGGAGAAATCCTTATCGAAAAGCCCCTCTTTCCTGGGAACGACCTTGTTGTTAAATATTATGAATTATAATATTAATGATGAATAAGTTCGTGTTGATTAAAGATGAAATTGATAGTTCCATTATGTTGGAATTATTAGTGTTAGTGAAAATCGACATTTAATTTGATAATAATTGATGTCTGAAGGTTATATTGACCAATCGGGTAATTAACCGGATAAATGAGAAATTAATTGCTATTAATTCACATGATTATAACTATTTGTTCACATGTGTGTATTATTGATTCACATTCATTTACTATTAGGGGAGGTGGTGCAAGATTGATAATACTTGCATGACTAAGTTAAAATAGAGGTATAGATGGAGTACTATATCTTTGTAATTCGTATTTTCACATGCCAGAACTATTGATTCACATGATTTACTATTAGGGAGGTGGTGCAAATTTGATAATACTTGCAGGACTAAATTGAAATGAAGAAAAAGAGGAAGGTATTATAATTGTAATATTTTGAGCCCCAAAACGTGCAATTATCGAAACTATATTTTTTATAAATGAAGCTCATTCTTCCTTTATTTCTCACCAATTCACTTAAAGCTATAGAGCAATTATTATAGAGAGAAATTATAGAGAAAGAAGAAGAGAAGTCTGCACACCTCACCATTCCAAAGATCCGAGCCTTCTTTTGAGGTAAGGGTATTGTTCTTCGTATTCATGAAGAGAGTTATTTTCTTTCAATACTGTAAGGGTTGTTATTCCATTCTTTATTATTATGTTGGAATAACCTCGTCCATGCCAAGTACCACATACATGGTGAAATTCTTTCGTTATTCCATTCTTTATTATTCTCATTGGAATAACTCATTGTCATCAGTCTACCATCACACGCCCGTGAATTATGTTGTTATTCCATTCTTTATTATTCTCGTTGGAATAACTCCGTCATGCGGTTCATCGATACCGATGAATTTCATTGTTATTCCATTCTTTATTATTCGTTAGAATATCTTGTCTCGTGTGGATTACTGGCGTGACACGGTTCTATTCTTTATTATTCATTTGGGAATAACGTATACATGCGGTCTATCGCATGCATGGTGAATTCTTCGTTATTCTATTCTTTATTATTCTCGTTGGAATAACTTGTCTATGTGGATTACCGCGTGCATGGTGAATGATCCTTTGTATTCATTCTTTATTAAATTGTGGAAATGATCCATCTCACGTGGATTTGCGCACGTAAGTGTGAAAATCCATTTGCAATTTCGTATATTCTATTATACTCATCTGAGATATCATTTCTTTTGTACTCGTCAATAAATATTATTTTTTTTTTGGTATTTTTTTTATGAGTTACTATTCACGAGTTACTATTCACCCGGTTACTATTCACTCTAGTATTATTCACTCGGGTATTTGGGGCACTTTTCGTGCCGGGGTACTATTCACAAGTTACTATTCACCCAATTACTATACACTCTAGTATCATTCACTCTCTGTATTCGTGACACTTTTCGTGTTGGGGTACTATTCATTTGGATACTATTCCAAGTACTATTCACGTTATCATTATTCAAATTTAAAATATATTTTTTTTTCTCTGGTCCAAATTATTTTTGGTACATGAATATTATTATTGAATTTTACTCTACAAAGCAAAGATCGTGTCGACAATTTGGACGTTATTGATTTCGGATAAATTAAATTATAAATATTTAAAATTTATCCTTGAACTTGTTTTATTGAATTATTATGTCATTGTCATCATTCTCATGCTTATATTGTGATTAAAGTCATCTTCGCTTACGTCATAGATGGACTTGGTATGATTACGATTTGGGATTATTGAAGATAATCATAATCGTAATGTAACGAATGATGTGGTAAAAGTCCTCATTGGCTCGTAGTTCATTGATGGACAAATTGTTGAGTATGATTATGACCAAGGATTATTCTAAGATAATCATGACCATTGATGATTACATAAATATCCTTGGACGTAGTGCGAGAGATGATTCGATTTTATTTATTGTCGAGTCTCAATGATAAAGTTGATGAAAACTTTTAAATCATAGAAGATAGTAGATTTTATGTTCTACTTGACTCTTCTAATGGATTGCTTATTTTCACGTATAGTTGTTGATCTAAAACTTGTTGTCATTGTATTCTATCGGTTGTTATACTATTGAAGGCTAAGGATAATTTATTTACATTGTCTTAGTCATAATATTTTTCTTCGGCTAGTTGAGCTCACCTTTCTTTCATTGTTCTCTGTGAAATGAGAATATAGCCGGGATGAGTCGAGGGAATGGAGTGATGGTCCAGGATAAATGGCTTTAGTAGTCCTCACTATTATTCTACTAATAATGTGATAATAATTGTAATGAGGACACCATTGAGTGTGGATATTATCTAGATGACAATATTCTTGTTTAAACTCTAAATTTATGTTTTGTCGTATTTTACAAGACCGTCAGATAATTAAGTTGTATTTGAATTTATGTACCATGATCTGGCGACTCAAGATGGGTGATGTATACCGCTTATGAATCGATCGAGCATCCGCCGGGTAAGTCAAGAATCGTAGATCGCACTCAGAGTCGTAGAGTCTACCGATCGTATCAAAGGCGTAGATCAGAGTCGAAAGCAAGATCGGATGAAGACAACAAGCACAACAACAGAAATCGTAGTGTCAAGATCTGATCTCAGAGTCGTAGTGTCTGTATAGCCAAAGCTGAATCGTAGAGTATAGAGCTAAGACCTTAATAGATGTGCTCACAAAGCCAAGGAAGAATCGTAGAGCAAACACAATTCTCAATAATTGAGCACTCCCAGAATATCCAAATGAATGAAGCCTCTGGTTGGTACTGCAATGATACATCTCACCTAAAGTGTGACGCCCCCCAAAATAGTTATACATCACCCATTCCAAGTCGCCAAATACATGGTACAGAAACAACTACAACTTTTATTATTACAATTGTCGTGAAAAATACGACAACGCACATGCTTTGAGTTTAAATACAAATATTTCCTTCTAGACAATATCCACACTCAAATAGGTCCTCATTACATTTATTGATACACTATTTTACAAAAATAGTGAGGATCAAGTTAAAACAATCGCTGTCACGACCATCACACTTTTACCCCGATCGTTCTCGCTATATTCTCACCTCCGAGAAAAAAATGGAACAAAAAGGAAAAGGTGAGCTCAACCGACCAAAAGAAAGAATATTATGACTAAGATAATGAACAACAAATTATCATTAGCCTTCAACAAATCAGATAAAGTATAATGGACAACAAGTTTTAGATCAATATTCGCAGTGGAATTAATAATTCATTAGAAAAGTTAAGTAGAGAATAAAATCTACTATCATCTATGAATTTAAAAGTCCATCATCAATATTTTATCCCTGTAACATCAATCAATATACATTTTGAATCAAATATTCATCTTTGCACTACGGCCAAAGATATCCATCTCTATCACCAAATTGGTCATGTTCATCTCAACACTGCTCATCTTTTGCACTACGGGCCAAAGATATTCATCGTAATCATTCATCTTTACACTATAGGCCAAAGATATTCATCAAGTATCACCATTAAGGACTGAGGATGATGAAAAACATTTTAGAGAACGAATCCAGTGAGACAAAAGGACAAAGATTAAAGATTCGTACTTTAGATAATTCAAGTTTAAAAACGTTCCATAATAATCCATAGTGAAGATCAAAACATGGATTCAATTTCAAGAATAAGGGTCACAACAGATAACTTGAAAGGAGAGGAATTTTTTTTTTTGTGAACAGTACCCGTGAATAGTACCCATGAAATGTCATTGTGCCAACTTGGATTAAGCAAGATTTATAAACAGTGGATGTGATAAAGGTTTCTCCGAATGGAGTCTCCACAGATAAGTAAAACTCTAATTTCTCCGAAGTCAATTTTAAACGTTCAGTACAAGCAGGAGAGATAAAAGAATGGGTAGAACCGGTATCAAGTAAGGTATAAACTTCGCAAAAAAATTTATGATTAACTAACCCGTGATAACTTCATTTGGGTTCCTCACTTGTTGTGAAGTCATGACAACCGCTCTCCCTTGAACTACCCGGGCTTTGACATGTCTGGGGCAAAGATTTGGTGTCATCAATTATCGTTGAAATTGAATTTTCTATAGGGCATATTCCACCCTCAACTGCTTCATCGTACTCTTGTTTCATGATCTAAATCATTAATCTTCGATCCTTATCGAATTGGGGTTGACCTCAATGTACAGGGTAAATTAAAACTCGATGTTGGGTTCTCTCAATTGTTGTCCAAAAAGAGAAATATATATCATCTATTTTAGCCTTCTAAGATCAGACATCTCTTTCCACAATATCAACGCGTCGTATGATTTTACCCATGTATCACTCATTCTCACTCGTTCGGCTTGTTTCTTCTTTCACCAGATTCGACTTTTATCGTCTTATACTCTGCCAAATAGTGGTTCTGTTCAAGCATCACATATCGGGTAACACAAGCTTGAATTGTTGCATCCTTTTCCTCCACGCATCACCGCCGTTCTTCAAATTTCGCTTTTTAACTCATGAATTCGATTTTGCAATTCTAAATTTCGATCATAAAATTCTTCTAATAAATTCTCCTCAGGTACCTCTTCTTCCCACTCTCACAATTTGCTACCTCTGCGACTATCTAAAAAGTAACTATCAATTCTTCACTCACAACATGGATATCTCAGTAATTTCTTCGCTCGACATCACATTATCCTGGTTGGTAATTAGAGGTGTCTCCACGATCTCATTCACTCCATTATTAACGTTCTCAGCTGCCATTCTTAAATACTGCCATAAAATAAGGGTTAATTAAACAAATTAATATATCACATAATATCCCTATATTATGACCAACCAACAAATAAGATTAGGTAGGACACACTAGTGAAGGATTTACCCGTCTCTCCCCTCCTAGTTCTATTCCCCAATCTCCGCCAGAGACCATATCCCTAAGCTCTGATACCAACTGTGACACCCCCAAAATAGGTATACAACACCCATTCTGAGTCGACAATTTTTGAAACAATAATAATATAAAATATCAACGCAGCAATTATTGAATCAATAAAATATTAAATAGTAATTACTGTAACAATTATTGAGTAGTGCCTTCTTACGCATTTAATCAATAATTCAACAATATTGTGCAACATCGCAAAGCTAACGTGCAACCACGCGTATTACTATATTTTAACCACTGGGTATTCCAAAAGTGTTAACGGTAACAACTACGCCGTTATTTATAAAAACTCAAACTTGTCGTTTTCTTCATCCGACAATTATTCCGTTATGGGGTCCACAAATGACTGCGTCGTCGTACGGATATTCCCGACAAAAAGAATATTCCACGAATAAACGAATATTCCACGACTAAACAAATATTCCCCGACAGAAATGAATATTTTACAACCACTTGCTTATTATGTAAAATTTCCACATTTCACCCATAACCAAAACATTATATCAAATTAACTCCTTATTATTTCAAGTTAATGAATAGAGAAAATTCAATTTTATTTATAAAAAGCTGGGGTCTTACAACCTCCCCTCCTTATGAAATTTCATCCTCGAAATTGACGTACGTACCTGGTGTTTCAAAAAGGTCAGGGTACCTCGCTTTCATTTCCGATTCCAACTCCCATGTCATTTCCTCAATTGCATGGTTCCTCCACGAAACCTTAACTTGTGGTATAACCTTTGTTCGTAGGACATGCTCTTTCCTATCCAATATCTTGGCTGTGTACCTCCTCGCACGTTAAATCTTTGGCTATCTCGTCCGGTTCTAACTTCAATGATGTGGTTCGGGTCTTTCTCATATTTACATAACATCGATCGTAAAAAGCGTTATGAACACGCCGACATACTTAAGCGTTAAAGGCAGTCTATAGGCCACGATTCCTACTCGATCGAGGATTTCAAATAAATCAAAGGTTTGAGCTTTCTTCTTTATCGACTCTTACTTCTAGAATAACGCCTTCTTGTACCTTCTTCTTTATATTCATCACTCCGTGTCTCAGAAGCTTGAATGGCTTTAACGTTATCGATTAAAGTTGATTCTACTCAGTATATCATCATGTGGGTCCCTGAGTCATTAACTCTATTTCTATCGTTTGTAAATTATACAAAATAGGTCTTTGTGTTTAACAATATCGCACTTTCGATTTTCACGCATGCGATCTTCTACTCAACGCGTCCTACCACGCTCGCTTTTCCGGGATGGTATGGTCGTAACAAGTGCCGAAATGAGTCGCCTCTTGAACTCTTGGAAAATCTTCTCATTCCTCGCTCCATACGTTAATTTTGTATCTTTTGAGTCACTAAGGTAAAGGAGTAGCGATTTGAGAAAGTCCTTCCACGAATCTCCGATAGTAACCAATTAAGCCTAAAAAGCTTGATATTTTGATTACTAACTTAAGTTGCTCTCATATGTGATTCATATCCCAATCTTGGATCAGACGTCACAATGACACCTATCGCTTTTAGCACCACACAAATATAGAGTTTCCACGAAGAGTCGGCTTTGGTGCATTCCACAAAGGAAGTCACCAGATAGAGGCTTGAGTACTAACTCTTGTACTTGGGTTTTTAACTCCTGAAGTTCAATAGGAGCCATTCGATAAAAGATTTTAGAAATGGGTTTTGTACCGGGTTCAAAGTCGATACAAAATTCAATATCACACACTCTGAGGTAAGAAATTCTTCAGGAAATACGTCAGGAAATTCACTAACAACAAAAATTTTATTCAAATCTGACGTGTCTTTATTCAAATCCATAACATGGGTTAAGAAAGGTTGACATCCATTTTTCAATAAATAAATGGCTTTATGGCTTGATATGAAAGTGTTTGACTTCAATGGTTTGGTTACTTAAGTTCGTGATAATGTGAGTTGGTTAGAATATGAAAACTAACAACCTTACGAAAAAAATCAATTTTGGCATAATGAGTAGTTAACCAATCAATCCCTAAAATCACGTTAAATGCAAGTATCTTTAAAGAGATAAGGTCAACAGGTAATGTCATTGTGCCAACTTGGGTTTCTCCTAACAGAGTCTCCACAGATAAGTCAAAGTCTAATTTCTCTGAAGTCAAGTTTAAACGTTGAGCACAAGCAGGAGCGATAAAAGAATGGGTAGAACCCAGATTCAGTAAGGTATAAACTTCGCTAAAAAATTTATGATTAACTAACCCGTGATAACTTCATTTGGGTTCCTCACTTGTTGTGAACTCATGACAACCGCTCTCCCTTGAACTACCCGGCTTTGACTTGTCTGGGGCAGCATTTGGTGTCATCACTACCATTGAAATTGAATTTTCTATAGGGCATATTCCACCCTCAATTGCTTCATCGTACTCCTGTTTCATGATCTAAATCATTAATCTTCGATCCATATCGAATTGGGGTTGACCTCAATGTTGGGGTAATTCAAAACTCGATGTTGGGTTCTCTCAATTCTTTGTCCAAAAGAGAAATACATATCATCTATTTTAGCCTTCTTAGATCGGACATCTCTTTACACAATATCAACGCTGTCAGTATGGATTTTACCCATGCATCACTCATTCTCACTCGCTCAGCTTGTTTCTTCTTTCAAAGACAGATTCCAAACTTTATCGTCTTATACTCGCCAAAGAGTGCTTCATTCAAGCATCACATATCGGGTAACACAAGCTTGAATCTGTTGCAGATTTTTGCTTCCACGACCACCGCCATTCTTCAAACTCGCTTCTTCTAACTCATGAATTCGATTTTGCAATTCTAAATTTCGATCATAAAATTCTTCTAATAAATTCTCCTCAGGTACCTCTTCTTCCTCACTCTCAGCTGCTACATCTGCGACTATCTCGGGTGCAACTATCAATTCTTCACTCACAACATGGATATCTGTAATTCCTTCTTCGCCTGACATCACATTATCCTGGTTGGTGATTAGAGGTGTCTACACGATCTCATTCACTCCATTGTTAACGTTCTCAGCTGCCATTCTTAAATACTTCCATAAAACAAGGGTTAATTAAACAAATTAACATATCACATAATATCCCTATATTATGACCAACCAATAAATAAGATTAGGTAGGACACACTAGTGAAGGATTTCCCATCTCTCCCCTTCTAGTTCTATTCCCCGATCTCCGCAAGAGACCATATCCCTAAGCTCTGATACCAACTGTGACGCCCCCAAAATAGGTATACAACACCCATTTTGAGTCGACAATTATTGAAACAATAATAATATAAAATATCAACGCAGTAATTATTGAATCAATAAAATATTAAACAGTAATTACTGTAACAATTATTGAGTAGTGCCTTCTTACGTATGAATCAATAATTCAACAATATTCAGGTAATATCGTGTGCATCTTTCTTGAAACCACGCCAGACATCGTATTTTAACCACCGGGTATTCCAACAGTGTTAACGGTAACAACTAAGCCGTTATTTATAAAAAATCAAACTTGTCATTTTCTTCATCCAAAAATTATTCCGTTATGGGGTCCACAAATGACTGCGCCGTCGTACGGATATTCCCGACAAAAAGAATATTCCACGACCAAACGAATATTCCCATAACCAAAACATTATATCAAATTAACTCCTTATTATTTCAAGAAAATGAATAGAGAAAATTCAATTTTATTTATAATTAGCTGGGGTCTTACAACCTCCCCTCCTTATAAAATTTCGTCCTCAAAATTGATGTACGTACCTGGTGTTTCAAAAAGGTCAGGGTACCTCGCTTTCATTTCCGATTCCAACTCCCATGTCATTTCCTCAATTGCATGGTTCCTCCACAAAACCTTAACTTGTGGTATAACCTTTGTTCGTAGGACATGCTCTTTCCTATCCAATATCTTGACAGGTACCTCCTCGTACGTTAAATCTTCGGCTATTTCGTCTGGTTCTAATTCAATGATGTGGTTCGGGTCATTCTCATATTTACATAACATCGATACGTGAAAAACATTATAAACACGCGACATACTTAGCGTTAAGGCGAGTCTATAGGCCATAGTTCCTACTCGATCGAGGATTTTAAATAAATTGAAGGTTTGAGCTTTCTTCTCTTCATCGATTCTTACTTCTAGAATAACGCCTTCTTGCACCTTCTTCTTTATATTCATTAGCTCCAGGTATGTAGCTTGAGCGGCTTTAACGTTATCGATTAAAGTCGATTCTACTCGTATATCATCATGTGGGTCCCTAGAGTCTTTAACTCTATCTCTATCGTTTATAAATTATATAAAATAGGCCTTTGTGTTCAACCATATCACACTCGTACTTGTGTACCATCTTCTACTCAACGCGTCAGCTACCACGTTCGTTTTTCCAGGATGGTATGGTCAGGACAAGTGCCGAAATGAGTTGCCTCTTGGACTCCTGGAAAATCTTCTCGCATTCCTCGCTCCATACGAATTTCGTATCTTTTTGAGTCAGCTAAGTTAACGGAGTAGCGATTTGAGAAAGTCCTTTAACGAATCTCCGATAGTAACCAATTAAGCCTAGAAAGCTAGATATTTTGATTACTGACTTAAGTTGCTCTCATATGTGATTCATATCCCAATCTTGGATTGCACGTCACAATGGCACCTATCGTTTTACCACCACACAAATATAGAGTTCCCATACGGAGAGTCTGGCTTTGGTGCATTCCACAAAAGGAAGTCACCAGATAGAGGCTTGAGTACCAACTCTTGTACTTGGGTTTTAACTCTGAAGTTCAATAGAGCCATTTGATAAAAATTTTAGAAATGGGTTTTTATCTGGGTTCAAAGTCGATACAAAATTCAATATCACACTGGGGTAGGCAGAAATTCTTCAGAAATACATCGGAAATTCACTAACAATGTAAATTTTATTCAAATCGACGTGTCTTTATTCAAATCCATAACATGGGCTAAGAAAGCTTGACATCCATTTTTCAATAAATGAATGGCTTTATGGCTTGATATGAAAGTGTTTGACTTCAATGGTTTGGTTACTTGAGTTCGCATAACAGGTTGGTTAGGAATATGAAAACTAACAACCTTACGAAAATAATCAATTTTGGCATGATGAGTAGTTAACCAATCAATCCCTAAAATCACGTTAAATGCAAGTATCTTTAAAGAGATAAGATCAACAGGTAATGTCATTGTGCCAACTTGGGTTAAGCAAGATTTATAAACAGTGGATGTGATAAAGGTTTCTCCTAACGGAGTCTCCACAGATAAGTCAAAGTCTAATTTCTCTAAAGTCAAGTTTAAACGTTGAGCACAAGTAGGAGAGATAAAAGAATGGGTAGAACCGATATCTAGTAAGGTATAAACTTCGCTAAAAAAATTTATGATTAACTAACCCGTGATAACTTCATTTGGGTTCCTCACTTGTTGTGAAGTCGTGACATCCGCTCTCCTCGAACTACCGGCTTTGACTTATGCTAGGCAAAGATTTGGTGTCATCACTACCGTTGAAATTGAATTTTCTATAGGGCATATTCCACCTCAATCGCTTCATCGTACTTCGTTTCATGATCCGAATCATTAATCTTGATCCATATCAAATTGGGGTTGACTGCAATGATATTGTGGTAATTCAAAACTTCGATGTTAGGTGTACTCAATCATCGGCCCAAAAAGAGAAATACATATCATCTATTTTAGCCTTCTAAGATCGGACATCTCTTTCCACAATATCAACGCGTCGTATGGATTTTACCCATGCATCACTCATTCTCACTGCTCAGTTGTTTTTCTTCAAATTTCGGCCAAACTTTTATCGCTTTATACTCGCCAAAAAGTGCTTCGTTCAAGCATCACATATCGGGTAACACAAGCTTGAATTGTTGCATCCTTTTGCTCCATCGCATCACTCGCCATTCTTCAAATTGCTCTTCTTCTAACTCATGAATTGATTTTGCAATTCTAAATTTCGATCATAAAATTCTTCTAATAAATTCTCCTCAGGTACCTCTTCTTCCTCACTCTCAGCTGCTACCTCTGCGACTATCTCGGGTGCAACTATCAATTCTTCACTCACAACATGGATATCTGTAATTCCTTCTTCGCTTGATATCACATTATCCTGGTTGGTGACTAGAGGTGTCTCCACGATCTCATTTACTCCATTGTTAACGTTCTCAGCTGCCATTCTTAAATACTGCCATAAAACAAGGGTTAATGAAACAAATTAACATATCACATAATATCCCTATATTATGACCAACCAACAAATAAGATTAGGTAGGACACACTAGTGAAGGATTTACCCGTCTCTCCCCTCCTAGTTCTATTCCCTGAACTCCGCCAGAGACCATATCCCTAAGTTCTGATACCAACTATGACGCCCCCAAAATAGGTATACAACACCCATTCAGAGTCGACAATTATTGAAACAATAATAATATAAAATATCAACGCAGTAATTATTGAATCAATAAAATATTAAACAGTAATTACTGTAACAATTATTGAGTAGTGTCTTCTTACGTACGAATCAATAATTCAACAATATTGTGCAATACTGGTGCCATCGTGCAACTACACGATCACAGATTTTAACCACCGGGTATTCCAACAAGTGTTAATCAGAATAACAACGCCAATTATTTATAAAAACTCAAACTTGTCATTTTTTTTTCATCCGACAATTATTAGTTATGGGGTCCACAAATGACTGCGTCGTCGTACGGATATTCCCGACAAAAAGAATATTCCACGACCAAACGAATATTCCCCGACAGAAATGAATATTTTACAACCACTTGTTTATTTTGTAAAATTTGCACATTTCACCCATAACCAAAACATTATATCAAATTAACTCCTTATTATTTCAAGATAATGAATAGAGAAAATTCAATTTTATTTATAAAAAGTTGGGGTCTTACAACCTCCCCTCCTTATTAAATTTCATCCTCGAAATTGACGTACGTACCTGGTGTTTCAAAAAGGTCAGGGTACCTCGCTTTCATTTCCGATTCCAACTCCCATGTCATTTCCTCAATTGCGTGGTTCCTCCACAAAACCTTAACTTGTGGTATAACCTTTGTTAAGTAGGACATGTTATTTCTATCCAATATCTTGGACAGTACCTCCTCGTCACGCTCAATCTTCTATTATGTCAATGGGTTCTAACTCAATGATGTGGTTCGGGTCTTTCTCATATTTACATAACATTGATATGTGAAAAACGTTATGAACACGCGACATACTTAGCGTTAAGGCGAGTCTATAGACCACAGTTCCTACCCGATCGAGGAATTCAAATAAATCGAAGGTTTGAGCTTTCTTCTCTTCATCGACTCTTACTTTTAGAATAACGCCTTCTTGCACCTTCTTCTTTATATTCATCACTCCGTGTTCTCAGAGCAACTTGAAGCGACTTTAACGTTATCGATTAAAGTCGATTCTACTCGTATATCATCATGTGGGTCCCTAGAGTCTTTAACTCTATATCTATCGTTTGTAAATTATACAAAATAGGACTTTGTGTTCAACAATATCGCACTCGTACTTGCGTACGATCTTCTACTCAATGCGTTAGCTACCACGTTCGCTTTTCCAGGATGGTATGGTCGTAACAAGTGCCAAATGAGTCGCCTCTTGAACTCTTGGAAAATCTTTCTCATTCCTCGCTTCCATACTAATTTTGTATCTTTTGAGTCATTTAAGTTAATCTGAGTAGCGATTCGAGAAAGTCCTTCCACGAATCTCGATAGTAACCAATTATGCCTGAAAGCTAGATATTTTGATTACTGACTTAAGTTGCTCTCTTATGTGATTCATATCCCAATCTTGGATTGCACGTCACAATGGCACCTATCGTTTTACCACCACACAAATATAGAGTTCCCTACAAAGAGTCTGGCTTTGGTGCATTCCACAAAGGAAGTCACCAGATTGAGGCCTGAGTACCAACTCTTGTATTCTTACGTACGAATCAATAATTCAACAATATTGTGCAATACCGTGTGCTACTATGAAACCACTCGTATTACTGTATTTTAACTACCGGGTATTCCAACAGTGTTAACGATAACAACTACGCCGTTATTTATAAAAACTCAAACTTGTCATTTTCTTCATCCGACAATTATTCCGTTATTGGTTCCACAAATGACTGCGTCATCGTACGGATATTGTAAGACCCCAAATTATTAATAAATGAAATTTATTTTCCTCTATTTATTATTTTGAAATAGTAAGGGTTGATTTGATTAATGTGGATAGTTATGGGTAAAATACGCAAATATTTCAAAATAAGCAAAGTGGTTATAAAATATTCATATGTTGTCGGGAATATTCGTTTTCGTAAATGGAATATTCTCATTGTCGAGGAATATTCGCAATTACCATAAGTTGATCTTTTTGTGGGCCCCATAACTGAAAGCGATTGGATGAAGAAAACGACAAATATAAGTTGTTTAAAAATAATAGCAGTAGTTGTTACCATTAATATCGTTAAAATACTCGGTGGTTAAAACACAAGAATATTACCAGTATTGCTCCAATTATTAATTCTTACGTAAGAAAGCACTACTCAATAATGGTTACAGAATTCATCGCTCAAGATTTTATTGATTTAATAATCTTTGCGTTGATATTTTATATTATTCGTTGTTTCATAATTGTCATTACACAAGATTTTTCATTATCGAAGCAATAATTCATATTATCCGAATAATATTATTAGATAACATTATTGGCAATGTCCGGAAAGTTCATCAAGGAGGTTTGGTCACCTAATTGCGTGCAAGAAGTAGAAATTCTTATCGAAAGCCCTCTTTCGGGAACCGCCGGTTGTCAATATTGTGATTCTCGTAATATTATTTGTGAATAATTAATTATTGATTCATATGATGAGGAAAATATTGATTTTATGTGGTTATAGATTGAGAAAATTTTTAATGTGACAATTGTTGAAATTGAAATTTTATCTTTTCTCGATAAAATAATTATTTAAATATATTATTATATTTTAATAATATAATAATGGTGATATTTTTACAACTAATGTGGGATATATGAGTATCTGAGGAGAGAAGCGTATTTTTATTGCAATAAATGTTTAAAACATGTTAAATATGCTTTGGACCCCATTTATTAATCGAAATTTGATTATAGCTTGTGAAATCGTCTAGCTTGTGGATTTCGGTTAATTTCATTTGGAATTTGGAAAATTTTCTTCTCGCAAAGTTGTAGAGAATTGAATTTCCTATAAAAATTCGTGAGATTTGAATTTTTTCGACAAAAGGGCTATTTATTATGAATTATTGAAATTTTGGATTAATTGATTATCATTTTTTTGAAGTTTTAAATGGTTTAAGTGAGAAAACGTTTTTGTTGTTTTTATTGGGGTGTGGTTGATGGTGAATTCAGTTAGTATGTGTAGGAAAATTTAGAAAAATAATAATAATATTAAATTAAATTTTTCGCTTTTGTGTTCTAAGAAATTTCTATAAATAGAGGTCTTAGGTTAGAATTGAAAATCACACCGTGAACCCAAGTTTTCTCTCTATATTATCGAGCGTATTCTTGTGAGTATTTTGAGTATACTTTGAGTATTGCTATACGGTGCAAGTTCAAGTCATAGCTTTATATCCAGGTGTTTTAATTTAAGATCGATCTTTCGAGGTAAGGGATATTATTTTTTTTCGTAATGATATTATTTCTTCAATATCATTATTTGAAATATTGATCCAAGTTTTTATCAAATTTGGAACTTTTGGTGTTGAGTTACTTATTCACGATACTCTGACTATTCACGATAACACGACATTATTTACTTAATCTGACAAGACTATTCATGAAAAATGAAAATTTTCCTTTTCGTCTAAAATATCTATTGTGGATACTAGCTTTGATTATATCCATATTTTGATCATTCTTGAATTTTACACCACTATGATTATTTTTTGAGGTATTTTTGGACATGGATAAAACAAAGTACTAATCCTTAATCCTTAATCCTTCGCATTTTGTTTCTTTGGATTCGTTTTTTAAAATACTTTTCATCATCCTCAAGATTAAATGATGATATTATTGAATATCTTTGGCTTTCGTGTAGTGCAAAGATGAATGATTTCGATGAATATCTTTGGCCCGTAGTAAAGATGAACAGTGTTTAGATGAACATGATTAATCGATGAATATCTTTGGCCAGAGTGCAAAGATGAATATTTGATTCCGGATATATATTGATTGATGTTACAGGGATAAAAGATAGACGATGAACTTTTAAATTCATACATGAAGATAGTAGTTTGCATTTCGTACGTAACTCTTCTAATGAATTATTATATCCATTGCGAATATTGATTTAAAACTTGTTGTCTATTGTATTCTATTAGATTTTTCCTCGTTGAAGACTAATGATAATTTGTTGTATATTATCTTAGTCATAATATTCTTTATCGGGCTAGTTGAGCTCACCCTTTTCCTTTTTGTTCCATTTTTCTTCTCGTGGAGGCGAGAATATAAGCGAAGTATTTAGTCTGGGTATGGAATGAAGGTTCTAGAGAGAGTTGTTTAGTAGTCCTCACCATTTTTGTAAAATAATGTATCAATAAATGTGATGAGGATTTATTTGAGTATAGATATTGTCTAGAAGAAAATATTTGTATTCAAACTCACAATTTTACTGTTGTAATAATAAAGTTGTAGTTGTTTCTGTACCATGTATTAACAACTCAGAATGGGTGATGTATACCTATTTTGGGGGCGTCACAGATATTCCCGACAAAAAGAATATTCCACGACCAAACGAATATTCCCCGACAGAAATGAATATTTTACAACCACTTGTTTATTTTGTAAAATTTGCACATTTCACCCATAACCAAAACATTATATCAAATTAACTCCTTATTATTTCAAGATAATGAATAGAGAAAATTCAATTTTATTTATAAAAAAGTCGGGTCTTCTACAACCTCCCTCCTTATTAAATTTCATCTTCGAAATTGGACGTGCGTACACAGTGTTTCAAAAGGTCGAGGTACCTCGCTTTCATTTCCGATTCCAACTCCCATGTCATTTCCTCAATTGCGTGGTTCCTCCACAAAACCTTAACTTGTGGTATAACCTTTGTTCATAGGACATGCTATTTCCTATCCAATATCTTGACAGGTACCTCCTCGTACGTTCAATCTTCGGCTATGTCGTCCGGTTCTAACTCAATGATGTGGTTCGGGTCTTTCTCATATTTACATAACATTGATATGTGAAAAACGTTATGAACACGCGACATACTTAGCGTTAAGGCGAGTCTATAGACCACAGTTCCTACCCGATCGAGGAAATCAAATAAATCGAAGGTTTGAGCTTTCTTCTCTTCATCGACTCTTACTTCTAGAATAACGCCTTCTTGTACCTTCTTCTTTATATTCATCAGCTCCAGGTCTGTAGCTTGAGCGGCTTTAACGTTATCGATTAAAGTTGATTCTACTCGTATATCATCATGTGGGTCCCTAGAGTCATTAACTCTATCTCTATCGTTTGTAAATTATACAAAATAGGTCTTTGTGTTTAACAATATCGCACTCGTACTTACGTACGATCTTCTACTCAACGCGTCAGCTACCACGTTCGCTTTTTTCGGGATGGTATGGTGAACAAGTCTTTAAATGAGTCGCTTCTTGAACTCTTGGAAATCTTCTCTCATTCCTCGCTCCATACGAATTTTGTATCTTTTTTGAGTCGGTTAAGTTAGAGAGTAGCGATTCGAGAAAGTCCTTCCACGAATCTCCGATAGTAACCAATTAAGCCTGAAAGCTAGATATTTTGATTATCGACTTAAGTTGCTCTCATATGTGATTCATATCCCAATCTTGGATTACGTCCACAATGGCACCTATCGTTTTACCACCACACAAATATAGAGTTCCCATACGGAGACTTCGGCTTTGGTGCATTCCACAAAGGAAGTCACCAGATAGAGGCTTCGAGTACCAACTCTTCACTTGGGGTTTTAACTCCTCGAAGTTCAATAGAGCCATTCGATAAAAGATTTTAGAAATGGGTTTTGTACGGGTTCAATGTCGATACAAAATTCAATATCACACTGGGGTAAAGGTGAAATTCTTCAGGAAATACGTCAGGAAATTCACTAACAACAGAAATTTTATTCAAATCTGACGTGTCTTTATTCAAATCCATAACATGGGTTAAGAAAGGTTGACATCCGTTTTTCAATAAATAAATGGCTTTATGGCTTGATATGAAAGTGTTTGACTTCAATGGTTTGGTTACTTGAGTTCGCATAACAGGTTGGTTAGGAATATGAAAACTAACAACCTTACGAAAAAAAAATCAATTTTGGCATAATGAGTAGTTAACCAATCAATCCCTAAAATCACGTTAAATGCAAGTATCTTTAAAGAGATAAGATCAACAGGTAATGTCATTGTGCCAACTTGGATTAAACAAGATTTATAAACAGTAGATATGATAAAGGTTTCTCCTAACGGAGTCTCCATAGATAAGTCAAAGTCTAATTTCTCCGAAGTCAAGTTTAAACGTTGAGCACAAGTAGGAGAGATAAAAGAATGGGTAGAACCGGTATCTAGTAAGGTATAAACTTCACAAAAAAAATTATGATTAACTAACCCGTGATAACTTCATTTGGGTTCCTCACTTGTTGTGAAGTCATGACAACTGCTCTCCCTTGAACTACCTGGCTTTGACTTGTCTGGGGCAGCATTTGGTGTCATCACTACCGTTGAAATTGAATTTTCTATAGGGCATATTCCACCCTCAACTGATTCATTGTACTCCTGTTTCATGATCTGAATCATTAATCTTCGATCCATATCGAATTGGGGTTGACCGCAATGTACAGGGTAATTCAAAACTCGATGTTGGGTACTCTCAATTGCTGTTCAAAAAGAGAAATACATATCATCTATTTTAGCCTTCTAAGATCGGACATCTCTTTCCACAATATCAACGCGTCGTGCGGATTTTACCCATGCATCACTCATTCTCACTCGTTCAGTTGTTTCTTCTTTTCATTTCGATTTCAGCTTTTTATCGTCTTATACTCTGCCAAAGAGTGCTTCTGTTCAAGCATCACATATCGGGTAATACAAGCTTGAATTGTTGCATCCTTTTGCTCCACGATCGCCTGCCATTCTTCAGCCTGCTCTTCTAACTCATGAATTCGATTTTACAATTCTAAATTTTGATCATAAAATTCTTCTAATAAATTCTCCTCAGGTACCTCTTCTTCCTCTTCTTCCTCACTCTCAGCTGCTACCTCTGCGACTATCTCGGGTGCAACTATCAATTCTTCACTCACAACATGGATATCTGTAATTCCTTCTTCGCTTGATATCACATTATCCTGGTTGGTGACTAGAGGTGTCTCCACGATCTCATTCACTCCATTGTTAACGTTCTCAGCTGCCATTCTTAAATACTGCCATAAAACAAGGGTTAATTAAACAAATTAACATATCACATAATATCCTATATTATGACTCAACCAACAAATAAGATTAGGTAGACACACTAGTGAAGGATTTAATCTCTCCCTCCTAGTTCTATTCCCGATCTCATGAGAGACCATATCCCTAAGCTTTGATATTAACTGTGACGCCTCCAAAATAGGTATACAACACCCATTCTGAGTCGCCAAATACATGGTACAGAAAGTAAACTACAACTTCAATAATACAATTGTCGTGCAAAATACGATAACACATACTGTGAGTTTAAATACAAATATTGTCTTCTAGAAAATATCAACACTCAAATAAGTCCTCATTACAATTATTCATACACCATTTTATAGAAATAGTGAGGATTTGCTAAAATATCTTTCTAGAACCATCACTCCATACCCCGACTCGATCCTCGCTTATGTTCACCTCCCGAGAAGAAAAATGGAACAAAAGGAAAAGGGTGAGCTTAACTAGCCCGATAAAGAATATTATGACTAAGATAATATACAACAAATTATCATTAGTCTTCAACAGGAAAATATGCTAGAATATAATAGACAACAAGTTTTAGATCAACAAATGCAGCGGAAACAGCAATCCATTAGAAGAGTCACGTAGAGAATGAGTTCTACTATCTTCTAAGATTTAAAAGTCCATCATCAATATTTATCCCCGTAACAACAATCAATATACATCTTTAATCGAATATTCATCTTTGCACTACAGGCCAAAGATATTCATTTGTATCACCAGTTGGTCATGTTCATCTCAACACCTGTTCATCTTTGCACTACGGGCCAAAGATATTCATCAGTTAATCAATCATCTTTGCACTACAAGCCAAAGATATTCAATAATATCATCATTAAGGACTGAGGATGATGAAAAACATTTTAGAGAAAATGAATCCAAATGAGATGAATGACAAATATTAAGGATTAGATATAGCAGTTTATCCAAGATTAATAATACTTCATAATAACCAATTGTGAAGCGTAATTCAAAATAAAGATCAAAACATGGATACAATCAAAGATAGTAACCATAATAGACATCTTGAACAAAAAGAAAAAATTTTATTTTTTGGTGAATAATAAGTGTCGATTAATTAATAAGGTCGATACGTGAATAGTCCGTAGTATACATGAATAAGAACCCGACACCAAAAGTTTCAAATTTGATTAAAACGTTCACCAATATTTATAAGATAATGATATTGAAGAAAATAATATCATTTGAGAAGAAAATAACATCCCTTACCTAAAAATAATCGTACTTCTGACTGAATTTCGGATATAGTGCTGACAGAAACTTGCACCGAATAGCAACTCTCAAAGTATTAAAATACTCACAAAAATACACTCGACAATATAGCGAGAAAGAAAACTTGTTTCTGGTGTGATTTTTAATTCTAACCTAAGCGTCTATTTATAGGAAGATGCTAGAACGCCAAAGGAGACTAAAATAATAAAATATCATTTTTCTTTTCTTCCATTCTACGCACACCTCAATTGAAACATCAAAGCCAGCCAAATCTGAAAATTAATAGCAGCCCACATGCTTGACAAACCAAAAGTGGGTCCCACCCATAATTTAATAAAAATCATTTTATTTTCTAAAACTTTAGTAATTCATAGAAAATAGCTCGTTTATCAGAAAAATACAAATTTTATGTCCATTCCACACGAAATCAAATTCTCTACAACTTTGTAGCTTTGAGTTTTTCCAAATTCCAAACAAAAAATATCCGTAATCCACAAACGGATGATTTTTCAACACCGTTTCAACATCTTTTAAAATTCATAACAAATCATGCATTAATTTTAAACGGTTCAAAATTTGTGGACATATACTCAACTCATATATGTATAACATATCCAAAATAAAATTACAACTCATGCAATAAAGCTTTAAGAACACCGATTTGAGTTTTTAATACCTCCAATCCGACAAAATACTGATAAAACACCTGAACATTAATTCCTTCATTTATAACCACATAAATAAATCCATCATTTATATCCACATCAAATAAATATTTCCTTATCATATAAGTTAATAATTAATTATTCACAAATAATATTACGAGAATCACAATTATGATAACCAGTAGCGGTTCGGGAAAGTGGGGGCTTTCAATAAGGATTTCTCCCATCAACAAGCAATTGATTAGGTGACCAAACCTCTCCTCGATGTAACTTTCTAGACATTGCCAATAATACTATCTAATAATATTATTCAAATAATATGAATTATTGATCCGATAATGGGAAATCATGCGATGATAATTATTCAAACAATAATAATATAAAATATCAACGCAAACAATTATTGAATCAATAAAATATTAAAGCAATAATTATCGTAATAATTATTGAGTAGTGTCTTCTTACGCATTGAATCAATAATTCAACAATATTGTGCAATACTGGTGTCAAAGCTTTGTGCAACCACGCCAGACATCGTATTTTAACCACCGGGTATTCCAACAGTGTTAACGGTAATAACTACGTCGTTATTTATAAAAACTCAAACTTGTCGTTTTCTTCATCCGACAATTATTCGTTATGGGGCCCACAAATGATCGCTAGCGTCAAATGCGGATATTCCCCGAAAAAAGAATATTCCACGACCAAACGAATATTCCCAAACGTAAATGAATATTTTACAACTACTTGCTTATTTTGTAAAATTTGCACATTTCACCCATAACCAAAAAACATTATATCAAATTAACTCCTTATTATTTTAATAATATGAATAGAAAATTCAATTTTATTTATAAAAAGTTGGGGTCTTACATGAACAAGACTTCGTGAACAAAGACTTTCGGTCAGTGAAAAGTTCCAAATTTGATTAAAAATTTTAGATTAATATTCCTATGAAATGATATTAGATGAAGCGAAATTTTTAATCATTTCAGGAATTATAGAAGCAATACTTACCATAGTAAGTTCAAATTTAGGAATACTAGATGAAATAATATCGCTTACATAATATGGAGTATGAAAGGAAATAATATTTCTCACGAGTATTGCAATAAAATAATATCCTTTACCTTAGTAGAAACTGGATTTGCCTGGAATATCGAATATTATGCTAAGAAAATCTTGCAGAAAAACTACACTCAAAGGATTATTATACTCAAGAAAATACTCACAATACTTTAGAATAAGAATTTCTGAAAGTGGTGTGATTTTAAGATGGAGGTTTGCCCTCCTTTTATAGCACAATTCGGAGGAACAATTTTTAGCAACATGCCTAACTTTTCTCATTTTTCAAAGCTTAACTTCTTACTTTCAATATGGGTGGGGGCCACCCTTTGAAACAACTTGCCGACAACATCTTCTTCACCAACCAATTGGCCTAATTCACACTTGCCTAATTCATATGTTCCATGGTTGGGACCCTTAACATTTTGAAAAAGGATACTTTGCAGACAAATAAATTGGCCACCCACCAAAACAAATCCCACATGTAGGAAAAAAATTACTTCGGCTCACCAACTTAGAAAAACATGCAAAAATTTAATTCCTATTCCTCCATTTTATTATCATATATATATATATATATATATATATATATATATATATATATATATATTATAATAATATATAAATAAATATTTTATCGTAGAAAATAATTGTCAAACTTTCAACAAATAATTCATGCAAAATTCCTTCATTTATATCCACATAAAATAAATATATTCTTATCATATAAATCAATAAATAACTATTCACAAATAATATTACGTAATCACAATAATGACAATCAGCCGCTCCCAGAAAGAGGGGCTTTCCGATAAGGATTTCTCTCATCGGCCGCAATTAGGTGACCAAACCTCTCCTCGATGTAACTTTCTAGACATTGCCAATAATTTTATCTAATAATATTATTCAATAATATGAATTATTGATCTGATAATGAGAAATACTATGAAATGACAATTATTGAAACAACAATATTATAAAATATCAACGCGAGAATTATTGAATCAATAAAATAAAATATTGAACAATAATTATCGTAACAATTATTGAGTAAAGTGCCTTCACGTAAGAATCAATAATTCATAAATATCGTGTAATCTGAAGCTATCGTTCTTTCACGCCAGACATCGTATTTTAATAACCACCGCGAAGTAATCCAACGTTGTTAATTCAGTAACGATTACGCCGTTATTTATAAAAACTCATACTTTATCGTTTTTTTCATCCGACAGTTATTCCGTTATGAGGCCCACGAATGGTCATATTGTAGTCGCATTTGAATATTCTAAACAATAAGAATATTCCACGACCAAACGAATATTTCCCGACAAAAATGAATATTTTATAACCACTTGCTTATTTTGTAAAATTTGTACATTTCACTCATAACTAAATCATTATATCAATTTAACACTTTATTATTCAAAAATAATAATTAGAGGAAATTCAATTTTATTTATAAAAAGTTGGGGTCTTACATAAAGGAAACCAGAGAGCACTCAACGAATGACATGCAAGCAAATAGAAGATCTAAGCATCAACCCAATCAGCATCCAGATTGAGTTGTAAAGCCATTCAAGATGAAGTCTTCCACAAGATGATCATAAGAAGACTTCAGTAGCTGACTGAGGAAAGTCAGCATATGCTGTGACGCCCCCAAAATAGGTATACATCACCCATCTTGGGTCGCCAGATATCACACTACAAAAATCAAATACAAACTTCTTTTATGCAACAGTCGTGTAAAAATACGACAAAACATAGCTGAGAGTTTAAACAAGAATATTGCCTTCTAGACAATATCCATACTTAATGGAGTCCTTATTACATTTATTATCACACTATTTAACAGAATAGTGAGGACTACTAATGCTATCCCCGACTAGTCCCAGCTATATTCCCATTTCCTGAAGAGAATAATGAAAGCAAAGGGTGAGCTCAACTAGCCCAGTAAGAAATATTATGACTAAGATAATGTAGAATAAATTATCCTTAGCCTTCAATAGTATAACAACTAATAGAATATAATAGATAACAAGTTTTAGATCAACAACTGCAGCGGAATAAGCAATCCATTAGAAAAGTCAAATATAGAATAAAATCTACTATCTTCTATGATTTAAAAAGTTTTTCATCAATTTTATCGCTGAGACTCAGCTTAATAAATAAAATCGAATCATCCCTGCACCACGGCTAAGGATATTCATGTAATCATCAATGGTCATGATTATACCGAATAATCTCTGGTCATAATCATACCAACAATCATCCATCAATGAACTACATGCCAATGAGGACTTTTACCACATCATTCGTTACATTACTACCATGATTATCCGAATAATCCCCTCGTCATAATCATACCAAGTCCATTTTATGCACGCAAGCCAAAGATGACTTTCATCACAATATAAGCATGAGGATGATGACAATGATATAAGCAATAATCAAACGAAATCAAACCAACAAAATCAAGGATAAATATTAAAGACTTTAAATTTATCCAGAGTTTAAAATATCCAAATTGTCAACATGATCTTTGCTTTGTAGAGTAAAATTTAAGAATAATATTCATGTACCAAAATAATTTGGACATAAAAGAAATATATTTTTGAGTAAATAGTATCCGTGAATAGTACTTTGAAGAATAGTACCCATGAATAGTACCCAGACATGAAAAGTACCCAAATAATACCGAGTGAATGATACTAGAAGTGAATAGTAATTGGGTGAATAGTAACAAGTGAATAGTTTCTTGGCATGAAAAGTGCCCCGAATACCCGAGTGAATAATACTAGAGTGAATAGTAACCGGGTGAATAGTAACCCGTGAATAGTAACTAGTAACAGAAAAATATCAAAGAAAATGATATTTCATGACGAGTACAAAAGAAATGATATCCCAGATGAGTATAATAGAATATACAAAACTACAAATGGATTTTCACCCGCTATGCGGTAATCCACGTAGACAGATCATTTCCACAATTTAATAAAGAATGAATATAGAGGATCATTCACCATGCATGCCGTAATCCACATAGACAGGCTATTCCAACAGAATAATAAAGAATGGAATAACAACAGAATTTACTAGGCATGCGATAGACCGTACAGACAGGTTATTCTAACAGAATAATAAAGAATGGAATAACAGAAGAATTTCACCATGTATGCGGTACTCCGCATAGACAGGTTATTTCAACATAATAATAAAGAATGGAATAACAACCCTTACGAGTATTGAAAGAAAATAACTCTCTTCATGAATACGAAAGAATAATACCCTTTACCTCAAAAGAATACTGGATACTGGAATAGTGAGGTAGCAAACTTCTCTTCTTCTTTCTCTCTATAATTTCTCTCCATAATAATTGCTCTATAGCTTTAGTAAATTGGTGCAAAATGAAGGAAGAATGAGCTTCTATTTATAGGAAAATATAGTTTCATTAATTGCACATTTTGGGGCTCGAAATATTACAGTATAATACCTTCATCTTTTTCTTCATTTTTAATTTAGTCCTGCAAGTATTATCAAACTTGTAAGACCCCAACTTTTATAAATAAAGAATAATTTTCTCGAAATATATTTTTGAATATTGTGGTATGGATTTGATATAATGTTATATTTGTGGGTAATATTTATAAATTTTGCAAATAAGCAAGTGGTTATATAATATTCGATTGGTCGGGGAATATTCGTTTTAACAAGGAATATTCGTACGACGGCACAATCATTGGTAGACCCCACAACGGAAGTATTATCGTAGTTAGAAAATGACATAATTATCTTTTATAAAAATAACTATTAAGTTTTACCGTTAAACCGTTGAACTACCCATTAGTAAAAAGTCTGATGAATAATGCGTGGTTGCATAATAGCACACGGTATTGATTATTGATACTTACGTGAGAAGTCACCAGGTTATACTCAATTATTACTACAAGAATTGAATTTGCATCATATCTCTCATATTATTGATTCGATTATTGTCACAGTATAATCTGCATTATATGTTATATTATTAAATCAATAATTAAGACGACAAAGTTATTTATATTATTAAATTGCAATATTTACAATGTCTAGAACTTCTGTCAAGGAGAGGTTTGGTCATCTAATTGCGCGCCAATAAGGAGAAATCTTTATCGGAAAGCCCCCTCTTTCTTGGGAACAACTTGGTTGTTAAATATTGTGAGTTATAATATTAATGATGAATAAGTTTGTAAGACCCCGAATTTTATGAAATAAAAGTATTTAATTTTTTCTTATAAGTATTATTCAGTAAATGGTTAAATTGATAAAAAGTTAAAGTTAAGGGGGACATATAAAATTTTTCAAAATAAGCAAGTGGCTATAAAATACTTATTGTTGTCAGGAAATATTCGTTTGGTCGTGGAATATTCTTTTTGTATGGGAATATCCAGATAAGCAGACACGATCATTTCATGAGCCCCATAACGAATAACTATCGGATGAAGAAAATGACAAGTTTGAGTTTTTATAAATAACGACGTAATTGTTACTGTTAACACTGTTGGAATACCTAGTGGTTAAAATACGATGTCTACGTGGTTCTTATTTGATAGAACACGGTATTGCATAGTATTTTTGAATTATTGATTCTTACGTAAGAAGACACTACTCAATAATTATTATAGTAATTACTGTTCAATATTTTATTTTATTGATTCAATAATTGCTGCGTTGATAGTTTATATTATTGTTGTTTTAATAATTGTCACTGTACATTATTTTCCATTATCAGATCAATAATTCATATTATTTGAATAATATTATTAGATAGCATTATTGGCAATGTTTAGAAAGTTCTGTCAAGGAGAGGTTTGGTCACCTAATTACGCGCCAGTAAGGGGAAATCCTTATTGGAAAGCCCCCTCTTTTCTGGGAACTGCCTGGTTGTCATTATTGTGATTCTGTAATATTATTTGTGAAAAATTAATTATTGATTTATATCATAAGAAAATATTTATTTGATGTGAATATAAATGATGGATTTATTTTATGTGGTTGTAAATGAAGGAATTAATGTTGAGGTGTTTTATCAGTATTTTGCCGGATTGGAGGTATTAAAAACTCAAATCGGTGTTCTTAAAGCTTTATTGCGTGAGTTGTAATTTTAATCCGACCGTTGGATCATTGTGATTTTTGGATATGTTATACATATATGAGTTAAGTATATGTCCACAAATTTTGAACTGTTGAAAAGTAACGCATGATTTATTATGAATTTTAAAAGGTGTTGAAACGGTTTTGAAAATTGTCCGTTTGTGAATTTCGGATATTTTCTGTTTGGAATTTAGAAAAACTCAAAGCTACAAAGTTGTAGAGAATTCGATTTTATGCGGAATGGACATAAAATTCATATTTTTCTGATATACGGGCTATTTTCTATGAATTGTTGAAGTTTCGGATAATAAAATAATTTTTATTAATAATAGAGTGGAACCCACTTTTGTTTGACAACATGTGGGCTGCCAAAAACTCTTCCAAAATGGCTGCTCAACTTTCAAATTGAGTGGGCATAGAAAGAAGGATGAATTAATATTATTATTTTATTAATTTAGTCTCCTTTGGCGTTCTAGCAATTTCCTATAAATAGGTGCTTATGTTAGAATTGAAAATCACACCAGAAATATAAGTTTTCTCTCTCTATATTATCAAGCGTATTTTTGTGAGTATTTAGATACTTTGAGAATTGCTTTTCAGTGCAAGTTTCTTTCGACTTTTCATCCGATGTTCCAGTTAGAAGTACTGCTCTTTTGAGGTAGGGGATTTTAAGGGTTGTTATGTTTTTCATATTTCGTAATTATTCTGACCTTTAAAAATTCTGAGAAAATTTGAAATGATAATTTGATGAGTTTTATTGATTGTGTCCAAAAATGGCGATTTTTGGATGTATAGATTAGGAGTTATGAATTTTATGGGAAAAGACTATTTAAAAAGTAAACCCTTATAACTCTTTGTGGTTAACTCCAAAATTGATGAAATTTTTATTGGGAGTACATCTATATAATATCAGTATACCCTGTGAATTTCTGAATTTTTGGATAAAAGTACAATTTATGATAAATGTCTAAATATTCAATAGTTTTGGCCATATGAAAAATAGTAAATAAATTTTAAAAATTCTGAGAAAAATATATGTTCAATATGGGACTATGTCCTGCTAAATCCCAGAAAAGAAAATTTGTTTGGACTGATTTAGTATTTTTCATGAAAATGGACTAGTTATGAGTAAATGAATTAAATATGTTATGTGAAGTAATAAAATTGGAAAATAGGATTTTATGGCTTGGGAATCCTATATAAGGTATATACAGACTTTTGATGAGGGTTTTGGTTATTGGTGATGAAATCTTATGAGTTTGGCATTTTAGGATGATTAAATGCATTAATTAGTAATGTGTAAACAATTAAAATAAATTGTTTATAAGTTTAAGAAATGATTAAGATATTGTGGTAATATTAATAATATTAGATTATGAGATTATTAAGTGATTTATAATATTTGGATTAAGGTGTTATGAAATCCTTGATTTATGAATCTTACTTTTGAAATTAAATGCAGTTGTTGATCATATTGTTTTTATTATCATATATAATATTTTTATAATCCCGGTGATGAAATTTCTCTTTGACTTAAGTGTAAAGATGGGTAGATTATTGGTATGATCGTGACTATGGGTTCTCTTTGACCAGTAGTGCAAAGTTGAATCGTTGACTGGTATGATCATGACCATTGAATTTACAATTGAATATTTTTAGCTTAAGTGCAAAGGTGAATTGATCAACATGATTATAATTATGGTTTATATAAATTCTGAAATGATTATATGTTTCTTTGAGATATTAATATCTTTGGCTGTAGTGGTAAAAGATCAATTGTTGATTGAATATCTTTTACTCAGTAGTAGAAAAAGATGAAGCTGTTGTTGAATATCTTTCGCCAGTAGTGCAAAGATGACTTGTTGATTGAATATCTTTGGCGAGTGCATGGATGAATTATTGATGAATATCTTTTGCTTTGTAGTGCAAAGATGACTCGTTGTTGAATATCTATGGTATGTAGTGCAAAGATGAATCTGTTGATGAATATCTTTGGCCCGTGGTGCAAAGATGAACTTATTATTAGTATGATTATGAGCAGTGAGGCTGTGATTTGGTATAACCATGATCTTTGATGTTTGGGTAAAGACATGTGATGAAAAATATCTTCGTCTTGGATGAGAAGAGAAAATTAGAACTACAATTATGATTATGAGTTATTCACATGACTGTGAACAGGATCTGTTGATTAATATTACAGGGTCAAAGCATTGTTGGAGGACTTTTAACATGGAGAAGATAATAGACTTTATGGTCTATTTGACTCTTCTAATGGATTGCTCGTTCCGCTGCAACTATGGTTGAAAAGTTTTATCGTCTACCATATGTTCTAAATCTTTGATTTATTACTGATGAAGGCTATTAATAATTTAATTATCTTTAGTCATGATATTCTTTACTGAGCTAGTTGTGCTCACCCCTTTTGCTTCACAATTCCTTTTAGGTAATAAAAGTGTAGCTGGGTCGAGCGGGGATAACAAGGGAATAGTGTGGTGGTCCGAGACTATCAAAGTTTCTCAACACATTATAAAACGGCATGACATACAATATATAATTATATTGAGGACCTAAGATGTGTGTGTCGTATATTATACATCACTTAATAATTGATTTTGGTGAACAACAATAGGGTGAGGTGAACCCAACTTTGGAAGGGTGTTTTGCCACTATCATACAAGATGTCTAATGACATACAATCTCGTATTATCATAAGAAAGAGTTGTGCACATCCACTTGCTGAGTATATCTACGAGCACTACCTATATGATCTTGGAGTTGGGTTGAAACATAATGTTCAATCGTAGACGGTGGAAATAGTTATATGTCAAGAGAAGACTCACCATTGGAAGGAACATGATAGTAATCTTCTCAATTTCTTTGGGGTCTATTGGATCAACCAAGGATAATTCTCTGGACATATGATATCTATCATAACTTAGATTCATGGCCTCCTATGTACGAAGGTTTCCTTGAGATTTTAATTTCTAAAACAGTTCTAGATTGTACCTTTATGTAAGGTATCACTGTGGGGTGCTGTCCATAGTTGGGACATGAGTCACACTTGGTATTAAAACTCACAGTACATGTGTTGTTGTATTTTGGATGACAATTGTAGTAATAAAGTTATAGTTATTTTCTGTACCATGTATTTGGCGACTCAGAATAGGTTGGATGGATTGGACCTATTTTGGGGGCGTCACAAAGTTCGTGTTGATTAAAGATGAAATTGATAGTTCCATTGTGTTGGAATTATTAGTGTTAGTGGAAATCGACATTTATTTTGATATTAATTGATGTCTGGAAGTTTTACTGACCAGTCGGGTAATTAATCGGATAAATGATCAATTAATTGTTATTAATTCACATGATTATAACTATTTATTCACATGTGTGTACTATTGATTCACATTCTTGTACTATTAGGGGAGTTGGTGCAAGATTGATAATACTTGCATGACTAAGTTAAAAATGGAGGTATAGATGGAGGTACTATACTGTAATTCGTATTTTCACATGATTATAACTATTGATTCACATGATTGAACTATTGATTCACATTATTTACTATTAGGGGAGGTGGTGCAAGTGTGATAATACTTGCAGGACTAAATTAAAAATGAAAAAAAGTTGAAGGTATTGTACTGTAATATTTCGATCCCCAAAACGTGCAATTATCGAAACTATATTTTTCTATAAATAGAAGCTCATTCTTCCTTCATTTCTCACCAATTCACTAAAGCTATAGAGCAATTATTATAGAGAGAAATTATAGCGAAAAAGAAGAAAAGAAGTCTGCTACCTCACTACTCCACTATCTAGTTTCTTTCTAAGGTAAGGGGTATTATTTTTTTTGTATTCATGAAAAAAGCTTCTGTTATTCTATTCTTTATTATTATGTTGGAATAACCTGTCTATGCGAAGTACCACATACATGGTGAAATTCTACTGTTATTCCATTCTTTATTATTCTGTTGGAATATCATGTTTGTTTTGATTACGCTTAGACTGGTTCCATTCTTTATTATTACATTGGAATAACTTCGTGCGTGCGATCTATCGCATGCATGGTGAATTCTTCTCATTATTCCATTCTTTATTATTCTCGTTAGAATATCACGCTCATGCGCGGATTACGCTAGAGACTGGTTCCATTCTTTATTATTCTGTTGGAATAACATATGTCATGCGATCTATTGCATGCATGGTGAATTCTTACGTTATTCCATTCTTTATTATTCTCGCTGAAATATCCGTCTGCATGCGTATTACATGATGACTGGTTCCATTCTTTATTATTCATTGGAATAACTCGCTCTATGTGGATTATCACATGCATGGTGAATGATCCTTCGTATGCATTCCTTATTAAATTGTGGAAATGATCTGTCTACTTGGATTACCGCATGGCGAGTGAAAATCCATTTGCAGTTTCATATATTCTATCATACTCATTTGGTTAAAGTTTTGGCTTCTATACTCCATGAAATTAATAGAATATCCTGGATATTTGCGCTTCATTCGGTATCTTTTCATAGAAATATTCTTCTGAGCATTCTTGAATTTTACTCCACAAAGCAGTATCATGTTGACAATTTGGACGTAATTGATTTCAAGATAAATTAACTTATAAATCTTTAAAATTTATTCTTAAACTTGTTTTATTGAATTATTATGTCATTGTCATCATCCTCATGCTTATATTGTGATGAAAGCCATCTTTGGCTTACGTGCATAGATGGACTTGGTATGATTATGACCATGGATTATTCGGTATAATCATGACCTGAAATTTTATAAATGATGTGGTAAAAGTCCTCAATAGCTTGTAGTGCATTGATGGACAGTTTTTGGTATGATTATGACCAAGGATTATTTGGTATAGTCATGATCATTGATGATTTAATGAATATCCTTGGCCCGTAGTGCAGGGATGACTTGATGATGTGGTTTATTTATTAAACTGAGTCTCAGCGATAAAAATTGATGAAAACATTTTAAATCATACTACTTGACTCTTCTAATTGATTTCTTATTCGCTGCAGTTAAACTTGATGTCTATTATATTTTATCAGTTTAACATTGTTGAAGACTAATGATAATTTATTATGCATTATCTTAGTCATAATATTTCTTATTGGGCTAGTTGAGCTCACCCTTTCTTTCACTGTTCTCTTCAGGAAATGAGAACGTAGCCGGGACTAGTCGGAGAACGGAGTGACGGTCCAAATGATAGCATTAGTAGTCCTCACTATTATGTTATATAGTGTGACAATAAATGTAATGAGGACTCTATTAAGTGTGGATATTGTCTAGATAACAATATTCTTATTAAAACTCTTAGATTATATTTTGTCGTATTTTACATGACTGTTGTATAATTAAGTTGTATTTGAATTTTGTACCATGTATTTGGCGACTCAAGATGGGTGATGTATACCTATTTTGGGGGCGTCACAAAACTTGCACCACCTCTCCTAATAGTAAATCACGTGAATCAATAGTAAATCATGTGACTCAATAGTTCTAAACATGTGAAAAAATTAATTATAGTATAGTACCTTCATCTATACCTCCATTTTTAATTTAGTCATGCAAGTATTTTTAATCTTGCACCAACTCCCCTAATAGTAAATGAATGTGAATCAATAGTACATACATGTGAACAAATAGTTATAATCATGTGAATTAATAGCAATTAATTGCTCATTTATCCTAAGTTAATTCGATTGGTCAATATAACTTCCGCACATCAATTATTATCAAAATAAATATCGATTTTCACTAACACTAATAATTCCAACATAATGGAACTATCAATTTCATCTTTAATCAACATTTAACTTATTCATCATTAATATTATAATTCACAATATTTAACAACCAGTGTCGTTCTCAGAAAGAGGGGCTTTCGATAAAGATTTCTCCTTATCGCGCGTTAAATTAGGTGACCAAACCTCTCCTCGATGTAACTTCTAGACATTATCAATATTACAAATAATAATATGAATAACTTTTCCGTCTCAATTATTGATTTAATAATAAAACATATTATACAGATGATATTGTGACAATAATTGAATCAATAATATGAGAGATATGATGCAGCAATTACTGTAGCAATAATTGAGTATAACTGTGTGACTTCTTACGTAAGCATCAATAATCAATACCGTGTGCTACTATGCAACCACGCGTATTACTGTACTTTTACTACCGAATAGTTCAATAGTTTTAACGGTAACACTTTTGCCGTTATTTTTATAAAAAGATAATTCTGTCATTTTCTAACTACGACAATACTTTCGTTATGGGGTCCACCAATGATTGTGCCGTCGTATGGATATTCCCCGACAAAAAGAATATTCCCCGACCAATTGAATATTATATAACAACTTGCTTACTTTGCAAAGATTTTCACATATCACCCTTCACTTTAACCTTTTATCAATTTAACCATTTACGAAATAAAATAATAATTATAAGAAAATTGAATACTTTCATTTCATAAAATTCGGGGTCTTACATATGCAGTAGCTGTCAAATGGAAAGATGAAAACGATATTGGAAGTAACCAGGATCGTAGTGTTTGCCAAACGAAGAAGGAACTGATGGAGTATATACAAAGATACTGGTCTGCCTCTGAAGAACAAGGCTAAAGTGATTAAGCATTGGGTCAGTCCATTGATGATAAGTGAACGGGAGATCACAAGGAGAAAGCAAACTGGACACGCCACAAATCTGAAGTGTCTTGTTGTTCAGAAGGGGCCAGAGCAAGGAGTCAAGCCATCAATATCTGAGAACAGTTGAGGCAAACAGAAGTGTTAAAGCACTGCACGAAAGAAGGAAGAGTTGTTCTTCACTAGAGATCAAGTGAACACTCTTCAAGATCGTAGTGTTGAATCTACATGTCAATAAACATCAGTCAATAAGACACTATGGTCAGGTCCAAGAAGAAGTGTATCAGAATCATAGAGTTCGAACAACTGAGGATTGAAGCATTGGCAACGGTTCAATCTGAAGGTTGGCATTCGGACAAAAGCTTATTGAGAGCATTGATGCAAGGACAACCTCTGATCAAGGAATCAGAAGGGGGAAATAAAGTCATCGACCTGCCCGAGACATCAAAGTAACATATCTGACGAGGTAGGTAAAATAGTAGACTGCAATGTCAGAAAGTCAGAAAAAGATGTCATGTCACATCTGCAGTCTGCACCAAATAACTCAAGATCTGTGAAACCATTTGAATAGCTTTCAACGGCTACTTTCCAACGGGAATATTAGAAAGCAGTATAAATCAACAGAGCCTCAAAGATCAAGAGTTGTTGATGACTGCTATGTTGCAGAATCGTTGAGTTGTTGAATGCTATTGTTGACTCTACGAGTTCCACCAAAGATCAACAGAACAAGTCTCAGTGACAGTGAGACTACCAAGGTGGAAGTGAAGCAGCTTTGAAGAAGGACTTAAACGGATTAGAGCTTCACTCAACAAAGATGAGAATGCCATTAAAGATGGCAGCCAAGCTGAGAGCCGAGAAGGCCAAAGAGATAGCATTTAGAAAAGTGGCAGAGTACAAAGAAGATCAGGAGAGCCACTCTATAAATCACCATGAACCTAAAGCTAAAACTGAACAAGTGCAGAACCATGTCTGCAAAACATTCAAGAAGGGTTCAGGGACTGCTAAGTGCCAGAAGAAGTCTACCAAAAGCTCAGGGACTTAGCAAATACAGATGGTGATGGTGCACAGCTGACATCAGATGAAGATGAGCAGAAAAGAGTAAAGATCAGCTGCACCAAAGAAGATGTGGTCCAAACTCAAAGTAGAATGCAAAGAGGACCACACCAAGCTGCTAAGTACAAAAGATGTTGAGAGCTTAATGACATCTTAGCAGTTCAGCACCAACAACAACAACAACTACAACAACAAGAAGTCAGGGCCTGAGGGGTCCTTGTTCGGAGAGACTAAATGAAGTTCCAAGCCTGCTGGGCTTGAAGAGTTCCTAGGGAACTAGAGAAGTTCCAAGGCTGCTGGCCTTGAAGTGTTCTTAGTGAACTAAAATCCCAAGGCTGCTGGTCATGAAGGAATCTTAGTGATTGTAGGCCGCCTTCCTTAGTGGAAAAACTCGCTAGTTGAAAGCAGAAGAATGGATTAGGAGATTGAGTCTCTGAACCACTTAAAACCCCTTGTGTCTCTTACTTTATGTCATTTACTTTATGTACATTAACTACTATAACTGCTATGCGTGTTTTAACTGCTTACTACTGAATTAACTCTAAGAACAATATATGTCTGATTATGAATATATCAATAAAGGGGATCTTTTACTTATTCTGCTGTGCTTGAAAAGATTCTTATGTTTATCATATGCTAATTCATGAGCAATACAAAATAAATGAGAACAGTATTTGAAACGAAAAAGGATCTATTCAACCCCCCCTTCTAGATTTATATTGTGCCTACTGGGAACTAACATATTATTCTAAGTTTTTTTAAGTTAAGCAAACGGGCTGATAACCCAGCCTCTAGATATCGAAATCTAGTTCCGTAAGTTGTAATGTATGCCTAATATCTATGAGGTGCTATGTCTATATTTGTGTGTCGTTTCGACGCCCGATGCGGGTTTTGGTCTCTTTTTTGACTATTGTTCTAAGTTTTCTTAAGTTAAGTAAACAGGATGATAACTTAATTTCCGGATATTAGAATTGAGTCCCGTAAGTTGTAACACGTTCCTAATATCTATGAGATACTATGTCTATGTTTTCGTGTCGTTTCGAGGCCCGATGCGGGTTTTGGTTTCTTTTTTGACTATTGTTCTAAGTTTTCTTAAGTTAAGCAAACAGGCTGATAACTCGGCCTCCGGATATCAAAATCGGGTCTCGTAAGTTATAACGTATGCCTAATATCTAGAGGTGTTATGTCTATGTTTGCGTGTCGTTTTGACGCCCGAGGTGAGTTTTGATCTCTTTTTCGAATATTGTTCTAAGTTTTCTTAATTAAGTTAAGCAAACGGGCTAATAACTCGGCCTCTGGATGTCAGAATCGAGTCCCGTAAGTTATAACACGTACCTAATATTTATGAGGTGATATGCCTATGTTTGCGTATCATTTCGACACCCGAGGCGGGTTTTGATCTCTTTTTTGACTATTATTTTAAGTTTTCTTAAGTTAAGCAAATGGGCTAATAACTCGGCCTGCGGATATCGGAATCTAGTCCCGTAAGTTGTAATGCATGCCTAATATCTATGAGGTTCTATGTCTATGTTTTCCTGTCCTTTCAAGACCCGAGACGAGTTTTGGTCTCTTTTTCGACTATTGTTCTAAGTTTTCTTTAATTTTAACAAGTTAGGCAATAAGTCAGATAACTATTTGTTTGACAATTTATGTAAGCAATAATTACAAATTATATGAATTAAATAAAGAAATACATCAATAATTGTTTTTTAACTATCGAATATGTGGAAGAAAGATGTTGGCTAAGACAACCGCACATACACGGATGGCCTCCTCCCGAACTACACCCATGTAGTCGTCAGCGACAGCTGTAGGATCTATGGAGCCGTAGACAACCTCCTGAGCAAGCTGATAGATCCGCTCGCGTGATGGTGCGCCTGATTGCACAACAGTGCTCGCCATGCACCCCTCTATAATCGACCGGAAGAAATCGTCAGATAATGAAGGGTCGACGTCTGATCCACTCGCACCACTACCTCTGGTGGGTGGGAGACGTCGAGATCTCGCAGCAAGGACTAAAGTGTGGGCTGGGACCCGAGCGAGAAATGTCCACAACTCTACCCTTCTTCGGTCCCCCTGTAGCCTGCAGCCAGTCCTCCATCTTCTCATCCGCATGCGTCGAATTATCTACTGGAGTGTCACCTCTCTGGCTGCTCCGGGCCGCAACAAGGTCCTTGAACCGTCGCTGAAAAAAACACATAAATAAATGAAAAGCATAGTATGTTACAAGATTACAAAAGAATTTCAAGATTTTAAATACATTCTAAATAAAAGAATTAAATTACTTACAACAATGCGCTCTGCCTCAGGTGAGATGTAACCATCTTCACCTTTCTTCTGGTGGGCGTGTCACCAAAACTCTAAGCGGGAAGGTGAGTGCTTTAGACTAACCTTGAGCCTCGCCCTATAGAGGTCGTATGACTGAGACCCCGTGCAGTGTGGGAGACGACTCTGCTATCGGGCAGCTACACGCTGTGCAGACATCTTCTTGAACGCCTCGCCTTTCCAAATGTTGCACATTTGGTCCCATACCGCAGCACCAATAAAATCTGGCCAGACATCTTTAAGTGTATGCCCATCAGTCATCTTGGTCTGGGCCTTCTTCTTCCAGTTGTAGACCCACTTGTGCTAATTCATCTCGAGATATTTCTATAGAACAGTCATTTCATGGGCTTCCTGCCCGTCCTCAAAGCAGTAATATCTCTACACATTACACATTAAGAAGCTTAGTAGACAACATAAATCAAAGTGGTAAAAATATATTCATATGGAATATAAAACAAACATATGAATGAATGACATCTTACCTTAAACACAACAATAATTAGCTGACGTGTGTGGTCATCCACATCCGCCCACCTCATCCACGAGCTTGAGAATCGGTTGCGGACGATACCAAGCAACGTGTTCCTTGACGTCGCGTCAAGGATACTACAATTGAAATTAATACATTTGCAAATTACAAAGAATATATAAGAACTAAATAATTATGTCAAAAAATTGTTAAATGTTACACACATATTATAAAATTATTATCCCAACACGACATATAAGCGGCGCCTCGGGAGGATTCCCTAGCAAGCCACGTGCTAGTCCCCGCGGAGGCCTATGTCTATCACCTATGTAGTGAAATACATCAATATTTATATAAACGAATATAATGTCAATACTATATAAAATTAAACATAATAAGATGTATAATAACAAAACATGTAATTATACCTGATGATCCGGCTTAATCATCACCCCCACTACCTCCACGACCCCCACGACCTATACTACCAGCACGCCCACCACAATCACCGTGTGGTGTACGTGCCATATGTATATATATTGTCAAATCATCAAAAAAATATTATTAGACATTCGTAATCACAATAATTTTGAACAGAACAAAGAGGATAACATAAGGATACAACTTTGAAAACATAAATAGTAACCTAAAACAACTAGCACCTTAATTGCTAGATTAATATAAGTTTTAGATAATGATTGCACTACTACAAACTATTACATTTGAATACAACTAAAAGGACATAAAGAGTACATACACCTAATCATTTACATCATCAAAGCCATCAATATCAGAATCGTCATCTTTGAGTAGTAGATCTTCAAGATCGTTGTCATCACCATCTTCGTCATCCTCAACGATTTTTTCAATTATATCTTCCTCCTCAACAACATTGTCTTCACTTTCGACAGCGACAACATCATACTCGTCTTCACTAGACTCACTAATAATTGTCACATCAACAAGTGTGACACTAGTAGACTCGACTTGTAAAGGTTCATCGTCTGAATGAGAAGTTGTGCCTTGAAAACCACGCGCTTTGGTAGTTATAACAGCACACCATGAGCTTGCAGGAGTCTTAACACTCCGCGCGTAGTACACCTGCGTTGCTTGACTTGCTAAAATAAAAAGCTCGTTTGAGTTTAATTTTGACTTAACATTAACAGTCACCGGTCCTGAATTTTTTTCTACTCTAACTCTATTCTCAACATCAAACTAATGATAATTGAAGCAAACTAATTTTTTTATGACCCCAATATTTGAGAACGATAGCAATCATTCATATCAGTCATTCCAAAAATTATCGTAGTAGCTACCTTTAACCACAACACCAAGCAGTACTTAAATTTGTAATTTAACTGAATTTTCCAGTTCTCTTTCTTCTAGGCCTGTAGTTACTTTCTTCTAGCACTTAACATTCCTAGTATTTTTAAACAATCTAATAATTCTTTAGTAACTGTAATATTCATTTCGGTATATGATCTTGTTGCTAATAGTTATCATTTTGTTTATAAATTGTCCATTTAAATGTTGACGGTCTTATCATTTTGGTTATCATGGAACGAAGGCAGCCATGAACTTGTTTGATAAAGTTCCAAGCTGGAACAATCTTCTCAAATGGGTTGAAAAGCTTTATTGACTTGACCAAATAAATCTCAAAATCAGGGAATATTTGAGAAAACTATTAGGGAATATTACATGAAATTAAATTCTTTATCTGGTAAAAAGTCATACTGTGATCTATTGCATATTCGCAGTTCAAAATTTATTTTTTAGATAAGTTTTGTTTGATGTTGTCAAAGATTCACTATTCAGCCATTTTATGCTTATATGTCAAAAATAATATGTTGGACCATGACAATCAAATATGAAATAACACTAAAATTCTCTAGTTATAGATTTATTATCTAATGTATTATATGTCAACATAAATTCATAAACTAATGTTTATAATATGCTTATAAACTAATGTTTGGGAAATTATAAATTCATCTTTATAGCTAACCTAGCTATTAGACTAAGCCTTGAAACCAAAGATGGCTTTTCGAAGCAAGTGTAGTAGCTTTTTACTGCTATTTGGGCCAATTGCTACTGTCAATGGGCAACAACCCTTACCTCTTGATGTTTGTCATGTTGATATATAGTTTCTAATCTCCCATAACTTTAACCCGTTTATGCTAGATTTTGGGACACTAAATAGGTGATAGATTCACTTATAATAAAGAACTACTAGCTGAGTATCAAAAGCAACTTAAGTGTGCTGATTGAGAGCCCAAGGGGATGCCCCTAGCCATCGCCCAATTACCACCGCTGCAGCTGCTGTGGGCAGCATCCCTGTTCCCAACCTACCCATTTCGCAACTTAATTACTTTCAGCTCACAAATCGGATTATAACAAATTTTTAGTATGTTATATATAGTATATGAGACTATATTTAAAAATTATAAACTCTCTATTTCAAACTCTTTAAGCTGCCCAAAATAGTGATCAAGAATAGCTTGACACACTTATTTCAAACTTTTCATTTTAGTTTAAAATTGCGTTTTTTTTTTATAATCTAATACGCTCAAAATGCCTTTACTGGCAGTGTCCGTCGATATTGCACCCGTCGAGAATGACGACTCAATATCGACAGCACTATCCGTAGCCAATGTTCTTAATTTGCCCCGTCGACCCTCACTTTTGCCTCGCGTGCGAAATGGAAACTTGGCGCGGCTGAGGTTTAGGGAGTCATTGCCGACGGGTATCATTAACGACGGCGATGCCATCGCCATTGAGGTCATTCTCGATGGCGTGATGCCCGTCAAGAATGGTCCGTCGACTATGACATGATTTTTTGTAGTTAAACTTATGTTTAATTGGCGCTAGCTGTTTAAGATTTCTTTGTGTATGAGGCTGCATACGCTTTATATTAAAGTATAATATACTTTATATATTTCTATTAATGGTTTTAAAATTCGGACTGGACCGTCAGTTCAATTAGTTAAAAAAGAAATTGGTCGGCACTTCAGTTCGATTTGGACCGTTAACTCAGTTTTAGTCAAAATCTGGTAGAACCGGTTGATCACCGGTCGGTTTTAATTATTTGTTAATATTTTTTGCTTTAAAAAATTTTAATATTAAAATTAACCATTTTTAGTAATATTGTAACTCAATTTTATTATGTTTTAGTTCATAAAAACAAGATTTTTTTAAATTTTATTAATTAATAATTATATATATATATATATATATATATATATATATATACGTCAATTTAATAACAGCTTCAAAACGAAAAACCCTTAATATTGGCTCACGATCTAAAACTTCCGTAATATAATAAACATAAACTTAGTAAAGTTATTACATCAAAGTTCCTCTAATCCTGTGCACGTAAACCTTTAAGCATTTATTACATGATAGTTTAATATTTACAAACATGAAAACTATCTATTACAATCTCTTCACTATTCTCCTATTTTTCTTTTTCCCTGTCTTTTCAACAATCTTTATTCTCCTCGAGTCTCCTTTCAAATTGAAAACATTTAATAAAACAAGTATGAGCATTTAATTGCTCAAATAAGTAATAGCATTCTTTAAAGCTTAACAAGAAATAAATAAGCATGCTTTTTTGAAGCATGCTTTGACAATGAATCAAAATCAGTAAAGCAATAAATCTTGAATCATTCACATTTCGAAATATCATAACAATATTGAATAACCGAGAGGTTTTAAGACCATGAACATATTTTCTTTTTCTTGAAAAAGTTTCAATCGAAATTTTATCGGATGAACCGTCTTAACTTATTTAAAGCACGTAGGGTGATCACCCTTTATGCCTGTGATTGATCAATACTATCTTTTCCAGAACAATTTTCATGTTCTACATCACCACTCCCAGAGTGCAATAAAAATATCCCATTTAAGGGTATGTTCATTCTCAGTTTTAGATTCCAACTACAACAATATAGTTAGACAGCTTAAATCATGGCACAATAATATTTCAAGACTTAATATAAAGAAATTGAAATATTTTACATCTGTGTCTAGCCAGAAGGAATGGCTCAGACTTCTTTGCAACCTCTTTCGTGCATATTGAAAATTTCATGATAATACATTACTCAATCTTTTGAAGTCGATTGGAATAAAAAGGTTATTCAACCTTATAATATTCATAAATAATGAGAGACAGTTCAGAAATTAGAGAACTTGTCTACATATGAATAATCTCAAAATACTTGCTCAATAAAGAGTAAGATTTAGATACTTGCCTTGTTTGTAGACTATTTGTACAATTTTCCAGCTTAACTTGTGTATTCTCACAGATCCTACATAATTGTTTGCATTCACCATCATGTCAGCCAAATAACCAAATCATATAGCTTGTAAGTTCACGTATTACATAATCACAGTGATCATACTTTTAGTTTATATTCTCATATTTGAGATATTTACATTTTTCAAATATCTCATTCATGTCTTTACAAAAGCCTTTTCTTCTCCCTGTTATAGGTCTCGCTATAATTTCATTTATGAACTTTTCGTGATTTTTAAATCATATCTCTTTTACTCCTTTTGTTTGCTAAAAGTGTACTTCGTAAACTTCTTTATAAGCTTAGACATTCAAGGTGAATACCTAAAATATTTCATGGGTTAAATATGATTGTTTATTATGAGGATAAAATCTTTAGTTCCCAATTAGATTGTCAAACTTATTCGCTTAATCTAATTGTGTTTCTTAGTTATGTTAAAATAACTCTCGTTGGCAAATATATATTACTTATGGCCTTTATTGTTGCTTTGACAATTTTCTCACATACTTCAATTTGATTTAGCAACTTCTTATTATTTTACTATATTATAGTTGTTTATTGTTCTTTTGCTTTTTCTTCCATTTCCTTTTAATCTTGCCCACACACTATAAAGGTTAAAATTTTCAACCAAAAGGGTAATCTAAAAGCGCTCTAGTAGATCTATTTTTGTTAATCGCTAAAATATATATATATATATATATATATATTTTCAATCATTAACTTTAGTTGTAACTCATGTGTTTACTTGTATATATACTATGCTTTCTATTCAAAACAACCACACCAACTGTTTCAGCACAATAAAATTAGTTCAATATCTTAGCCACAAAAGAGCAAATCAGTAGAAGATGCAGTATACCCAAAGAAGTGTGTTGGTGTGCGTCAGAATCTTCACGCTTTGCAATGATTGTTTCAAACTCAATGGTCCACTTTGTGGCCTTATCGCTTTTAGTTCGTATATTAATTTAAAACAAACTTTAACTATGTTATACATATTATATGAGACTTTGTTTTTAGAAGTTGTAGCTAGTCCATTCTAAATTCATTACACAACACAAAACAGTGTTCCACCATGGCCGGTTGCAATTTTTTTTTTTTTTTTAAACTTTGTACCCAAGGTAGGTTTACACCAATTTTAGGTATAATAAACAGAGTATATTGAAATATTTTAAGCTTATTAAACCCCCACCCCATGACAGTCTTTCTATACTGCCCAAAACAGAGTGTTCAATAACTTGACATACTAGTCTAACTTTCATTGTTGATTAAAAATTGAGCTTTGTTCTTGCTTGACCTACTCAAACCCTCGAAATAGCATCACATATAATTAATAAATCAAGCTCCAGCTCTAATTCTACCAGAGTTCTGCCTTTAGAAAAATAACGGTTCATTTAGAGCTTTTATCAAACATGTGAGCTGCATAGTTTCAAATTATCCTTTTCATAGCCATAGTTTACATTATAAACACATTATTCTTCTTAATGTTCCAGAACCCAACTTTACTCCTTGTTTCTAAATTCAATCCTTAACAATCAATTTCACAGATGAAACATGAATGCACAAATTAAACTATTTTGTTCTAATTTACAATAACCCACTTTGCTCAATACTAACATCGCAACTAACAAAAACTTATTGAAATAATTCACATACCTTTCACTTGCTTGCTTATAACTTCTTACTATTCTGCAACTTAGTCCCAGTAGCCCAAGGATATGATGAAACTTTCAAATTATTTTCTTGTACCAGCCGAAAATAAATACTGAAGAGTTCTATGGGGTAACTTAATTGTGATTAGATGGAGAGGAATTCGGTATTTGCCTTAGTAAGGAACGAAATTAGTTGAGAGGAAAGGCAGGGAATTATTGAGAGCCTTTGCTTTAAATAATGTTATTCTCTCACTTCCCCCACATTATAGCTTAATCAATTTAGAAGTCTATTTGCATAATACAAGGATGAGCTCCTTCTTCTCAGTAAAGTTGATCCAAATTAAGTCACCCCTAATCTCATTATACTCACGCTACCTTCCGATGATCTTGGTAATCCATAAGACCATGTTTGGTTTTTTTTTTTATATATTCAGCCTTAGCTTAATAAGATTATTACTATTTAGTTACACAAAAAGTACAAGTGCACACATTTAATAGTATTGCATACTACAAAGATAATTAAAATATTAGATCGCATTTTATCAAAAATCTTTTTCTGTTTAGACAAAAGTTATTCATTAAATACATATATTTTAATAAACTTGATTTCTTTTCTTTTAATCACAAATTGCTTCTCTTAATTTATTAAATATAATAAATTTTAATTATTATCCTTATCATAACACCATATCACATATTATACCGCATATGATAATATAATAACACATACTTAAATAAAAATAAAAATTTATTTCAGAAAATTCTTATTTTATTTACTTAAGGAAAAAATGCGATTCGCTACATTTTCCTCCTTTAAAAGATTTCCAGTCCCTGAATCGTAGAAAGTACAATTACCGAATAAATGGGGATAATTTTTCTCATTCTTTCTTCCAACTCCCACGTTGCTTCTTCTTCAATGTCAGGATTTCTCCACAATACCTTTACTGAAGATATTGTCTTATTTCGCAAAATTTGTTCTTTCCTATCCAATATTTGCACAGGAACCTCTTCGTAGGTTAAATCTTTCTCAAATTGGATAGGCTCATATTCGATCACATGTTTATAGTCTGGTTTATACGGCCGTAAAACTAATACATGAAACACATTGTGAACATGCTCTAGTTCCGGAGATAAAGTTACTTCATAAGCTACATCTCCTACCTTTCTCAAGACTTCAAACGGTCCTATAAAACGAGGACTCAACTTTCCTTTCTTCCCAAAACGTACCTTCCCTTTCCAGGGAGATACTTTCAGAAACACATGCGATCCGACTTCAAAATCTCTTTTCGTCATTCGTGCAAATCAGATACTTCTTCTAGCGATCTTGAGCGTTTATTAGTCGATTCAGATCAACTTAACTACTTCGCAGCTTTGTTGTACCGATTCGGGACCTAATAGACGACGTCGCCCACTTCATCCCAACATAATGGTGTTCTGCATTTTCTTCCATACAACGCTTCATAAGGCGGCATGCCTATACTAGCGTGATAGCTGTTGTTGTATGCAAATTCTATCAGAGGTAAGTGATCGTCCCAACTTCCTTTGAAGTCCATAACACATGCACGTAGCATATCTTCCAGAGTCTGTATTGTTCTCTCAGTCTGTCCATCTGTCTGTGGATGATAGGCTGTACTTAATCTTAACTGTGTGCCCAGATGTTCTTGTAAGCTTCTCCAAAAATTTGAAGTAAATCTTGGATCTCTGTCTGAAACAATGAATACTGGCACTCCATGCCGGGAAATAATCTCCTTGATGTAGAGACTAGCTAACTGATCTAGATTATATTTGATCTTGATTGGCAAAAAGTGTGCCGATTTTTTTAATCGATCAACTATAACCTAAATCGCATCAAATCCCTTTTGCGTCCTCGGGAGTCCTACCACAAAATCCATTGTGATATGCTCCCATTTCCATTCAGAATTTCCAATGGTCAGAAAAGACCACTAGGTTTCGATGTTCACTTTTTACTCGTTGACAAGTTAAACATCCGCTAACATATTCTCGCAAACTCTCTTTTCATACTAGGCCACCAAAATGTTGTCGGAGGTCTTGATACATTTTGTACCTTGCCTGGGATGAATTGTGTATCTTGAACAATGAGCTTTTTGTAGTATTTCTTCTTTCAGTTCCAGTTCTGTCGGAACCCAAATTCTTTCTTCAAATCTAATAATCCCATCCTTATCGATATTAAACTTTCCTTCTTTTCCTGATGAGATTTTCTCTTTCAATTTCTCACATTTCCTATCTTTAAATTGCGCTTCCTTGATTCTATCCAAAAGAGTTGAGCAAGTCTCTATTGAATACAACTTTTCATTTGATTCTTGTGGAAGTTTCACTTCCAACTCCATTCTTTCCATTGCTATTACTAACTCATCTTGAGCTGTCAATAACATCAATTTCTCTCGACCTTTTCTGCTTAAGGCATCAGCTACCACATTCGCCTTACCTGGGTGATAAAGGATTTCACAATCATAATCCTTAATCAATTCCAGCCATCTTCTTTGTCTCATGTTGAGCTCTTTTCGTGTGTGAAAATATATTTAGGATTTTTATGATATATATATATTTCACATTTTCTCCATACAAATAAGTGTTTCCAAATTTTTAAAGCAAACACCACTTACCGCCAATTCTAAATCATGAGTAGGATACCCTTTCTCATAATCCTTTAACTGGCGTGATGCATATGCAATAACCTTGCCATGCTGCATAAGGACACACCCTAAGTCTTTATGTGATGCGTCACTATATACCACAAAATTTCCTGTTTCACCGGGTAAGGTCAACACTTTGGAGCATTACTCAATCTTTTCTCGAAGTTCTTGAAAACTTTCTTCACATTTCTCATTCCATACAAATTTAACTGTCTTCCTTGTCAAAGTTAGTTAACGGGGTGGCTATCTTTAAAAAATCTTGAATGAATCTTTGATAATATCCCGCTAACCCTAAGAAGCTACGCACTTCAAGAGAGGCGTCTTCACCGCCTCCGATTCATAATCGCTTTACTTTACCGGATCCACAGATAATCCATCTTTGTCAATCACGTGCCCCAAAAATTGAACTCTTTCTAGCCAGAATTCACACTTACTGAATTTTGCATATAACCTTTCTTTTCTTAGTGTTTCCAACACTATTCTCAAATGATCAGCATGATCATTCTGTGTCTTGGAATAGATCAGAATATCATCAATGAACACTACCACAAACTTATCCAAGTATGGTTTGAATATTCTGTTCATCATATCCATGAATGCAGTCGGTGCATTCGTTAATCCAAAAGACATAACCAAAAACTCGTAGAATGACCATAACGAGTCGGAATGTCAGTCTTTGAAACATCTTCATCCTTACCTTCAATCGATGGTATCCAGTTCTCAAATCTATTTTTGAAAATATATTTCCCCTTCGGTTGATCAAAAAGATCGTCGATCCCGGCAAAGGATATTTATTCTTGATCGTCACTTTGTTCAACTCTCTCGTAGTCAATACAAAGTCTTAACGATCCATCTTTCTTCTTTACAAACAACATAAAGCGCCCCCAAGGAGATGTCTTTGGGTCGAATGTATTTCTTATCCAAAATTTCTCGTGAATCAGATCATTAATTCCTTCATTTCTACAGAGCCATTCTCATTTGGTGCTTTTGAAATTGGTGATGTACTGTGTACTAGGTCAATAAATTTAATTCTATTTCCTGCCCCGCTAAGGCCCGTAACTCGTCAGGAAAACATCTACAAACTCATTTACTACTACAATGTCCTCTATCTTCCCTCCTTTTTGCCGAGTATCCACTATATATGCAAGATAACCCATAAAACCTTTTTGTAACAACTTCTTTGCTTGCAGATCATCGTTAAGCATCGCGATCGCTTTGGTGATTTATCGCCAGAAACACGATCTTCTTCTTATTTTTGCAGTTTAAAACTCACAGATTTTCTTTGGCAATCGATGGTTGCTCCATGTTTAAACAACCAATCCATTCCCAAAATAACATCAAATTCCCCGAGTCAGATCGGAATTAGATCTCATTGTAAGTTCACATTTTCCTATCTTAACGCAATAATCCTTATAGACATGCTCTACAGGAATCACTTCCTTATTATCCACTTCTATATCCATGGGTATTTCTAAATTCAATAAGGGCATTTCTATGCACTTAGCGAATTCATGTGATACAAAAGAACAAAGTTGCCCGTAATCAAATAATACATAAGCATTAATATTGTTGATTGGGACAATACCTAAAACCACATCCTTAGATGTTACCGCATCTTTTGTCGTCATATTGAACGTTCTAGCAGTTGGCTTGCTTGGTGTAGCTGTGCCAATTGTAAGTGCTTTAGTGCCACTGTTTCCTTTACCACCGCTTTCTCTCCTCTCGCCCTTTCTTCTGGACAATTTTCGCAAAGTGATCCATCGATCCACAAACATAACACCCGTAATTTTTCTTTGGATTTGGATAGTTAGAGAAATGTGTCCTCCCCGTCCACACTTTGTAACACACCATCTGTCCCCTTTAGACAAATGCCCAGATGATTCTTTCCACACTTCTTGCACGCTTCAATTTTCTTCTTTTGCTGTCCACTTTGAACACTACTCGTGTTCCCAATATTATTCCATTTCCTTTTCTTATTCCACTTACTAGTACCCTCTGGTTTAACCAATCCTTCAAACTGTCCTTTATTCTTCTTATCTTTATTATATCTTACCTCCTGATTCGCTACCACTTTTTGCTATTATTGCCTTCTCAAGGAGTGCTGCAAAAGTTCCAATCTGTAAGACCGACAACCTATTATAGATCCAAAGCTTCAAGCCTAACTCAAACCGTCTCGCTTTTCTGCTTTCTCAGATTCACTTGATGTGGAGCTTAATCGTGCAACTCAATGAACTTGGCAAGATACTCGACATACCATATCACCTTGTTTAAGGTCAAGGAATCGGACTTCCATTCTGCTTTTGCAGATTCCGTGAGGGAAGTAATTTTCAAAGAAAAGTTTCTTAAATTTGGACCACCTTATTACACCTAGTCTGGCCTCGGTTTTATTCGCTTCCCACCGTAAATTTGCTTCCCTTTAAGCATATAAGCAAAGAAATGAAGTTTTTCGCTTCCCTACTTACCCCGGCTATCTCAAAAGCTTTCTCCATTTCTTGAATCCACGACTGAGCCTCAATTGGTTCGGTAGTCCCTCTAAACTCAGGAGGTCCTACACTTTTAAAATCTTTGAAGCTAATACCTCGTGAACAAGCTGGTGGTGGTGGTGGAACATTCGTGATCTGGTGGTGGAGCATTCCTGCTCAAAAGCTTCCATCATAAAACATGCAAATTGTTTGATAGATTCTCTTCGGGCTTCATTCCTATTTTCATTTTCATTATGAACCTCTTCGCTTTCTATTCTCGGTGTTAGGTTCCACATTAGCATTTCTTCGCACTACCTGTGTACTCTTCCTCCTCTAATTTTGGGTGGCATTTTATATCTGTTTAATAATATGTATATTATAAAACCATTAATTACTTGAACATTCATACAAAATGTAAAACAATTATATTCATAACAAACATATTTAATATTATTATATACTAAACATGTTTTTACATTGCCTTGATCATTTCTATCCCTGTTAGCTTTTCTGGCTATTACATATTCACATTTACTATGTACATAACATTGCTAGCAAAAGATTTACATATACTAATCCTTAACCATTTTCAGGTTAGGATTCCCAAAAGATATCCCCATAGAGCTACCAAAAGTGGGATACTTTTACATCCTACACATACGAACCCATTTACAGTATTTACATTATCATAGATATACATGCCATAAATATCTCCAGACTGACACTCAAATATCCCTATCCCGCACTGGAGTGATGGAACGCACGCGTTCCTCTTCAGTAATAGCCATAACCCTGGCTCGCGAAATAGAATATCTAGTCTGTCCCTAGCTCTCTGGGGTGATTCTGCATACTATTCGGACCCTTTCCATGGAATGAATATATACAAAATTCATCATTTCCTTTTGTCTTTTGCACTCATCCAACCGACCCTCAAATGGTGAATATATCATTTCGAGGTCGTCATAATATTTTCCATTCCATGTCGTTCTTCATGCAATCCCTCGGGATTTGTTCTTCCCGATTCGGACCTTATCTTCGATATATCCGAGTCCGCTAACAATTCATTATTTTGATCCATCAAATAATGGATCATTGCTCCTAGCTGTATCATTGCCTCTTCCATTTCGCTCGCTGAGGCCCATCATCATCCGTACCTCATGATCTCCTCCTCTCGGATCCTCCTCTTCTTCTCATAGGTTCGGATCTAAATCTATCACTCAGACTGGGCTCTTTGGTGGTGGAGCGATCTGCGCCTCAATAAAAAACTAATTCCTCCTAAACCTCTGCCATCCTACACATAAACAAATAACTTGATTAATACATAATACAAGTTATTTAACAAATAACAAATAATGGTTATTTTTAAATTATTTTATATTTACATTTTAAAATGAACTTCCACAATTCATTTCTTTGCAACTCTATATGAGTTATTTATTTCATGTCTGTCGCCCTAACTTAAAGTTATAACCCTGTGTTCCCATCCTAAGGCTTCTAACTTAAAGCTTTGATACCAACCCGCATGACGCCTCAAATTCGTGTACTTGAAACCCTTATTCGGTGCTCACGATCTAAAACTTCCGTAATATAATAAACATAAACTTAGTAAAGTTATTACATCAAAGTTCCTCTAATCGTGTACGTAAACCTTTAAGCATTTATTACATGATAGTTTAATATTTACAAACATGAAAACTATCTATTACAACAAACTTCACTATTCTCCTATTTTTCCTTTTCCTTGTCTTTTCAGACCTTCACTCGAAGTCTCCTCAAATTGAAAACATTTAATAAAACAAGTATGAGCATTTAATTGCTCAAATAAGTAATAGCATTCTTTAAAGCTTAACAAGAAATAAATGTTTTTTTTCAAGCATGCTTTGACAAAGTGAATCAAAATCAGAAGCAATAAATCTTGAATCATTCACATTTCGAAATATCATAACAATATTGAATAACCGAGAGGTTTTAAGACCATGAACATATTTTCTTTTCTTGAAAAGGTTCAATCGAAATATTATCGATGAACCGTCTTAACTTACGAAAGCACGTAGGGTGATCACCCTTTATGCCTCAGATTGATCAATACTATCTTTTCCGTAACAATTTTCATGTTCTACATCACCACTCCCCAGTGCAATAAAATATCCCATTTAAGGGTATGTTCATTCTCGCTTTTAGATTCCAATTACAACAATATAGTTAGACAGCTTAAATCATGGCACAATAATATTTCAAGACTTAATATAAAGAAATTGAAATATTTTACATCTGTGTCTAGCCAGAAGGAATGGCTCAGACTTCTTTGCAACCCGCCGCGTGCATATTGAAAATTTCATGATAATACATTACTCAATCTTTTGAAGCTGATTGGAATAAAAAGGTTATTCAACCTTATAATATTCATAAATAATGAGAGACAGTTCAGAAATTAGAGAACCTGTCTACATATGAATAATCTCAAAATACTTGCTCAATAAAGAGTAAGATTTAGATATTTGCCTTATTTGTAGACTATTTGTACAATTTTCAGCTTAACTTGTGTATTCTCACAGATCCTACATAATTGTTTGCATTCACCATCATGTCAGCCAAATAACCAAATCATATAGCTTGTAAGTTCACGTATTACATAATCACAGTGATCATACTTTTAGTTTATATTCTCATATTTGAGATATTTACATTTTTCAAATATCTCATTCATGTCTTTACAAAAGCCTTTTCTTCCTGTTATAGGGTCTGTCATAATTTCTGTTTATGAACTTTTCGTGATTTTTAAATCATCTCTCTTTTACTCCTTTTGTTTGCTAAAAGTGTGCTTCGTAAACTTCTTTATAGCTTAGACATTCAAGGTGAATACCTAAAATATTTCATGGGTTAAATATGATTGTTTATTATGAGGATAAAATCTTTAGTTCCCAATTAGATTGTCAAACTTAATCGCTTAATCTAATTGTGTTTCTTAGTTATGTTAAAATAACTCTCGTTGGCCAAATATATATTACTTGCAGCCTTTATTGTTGCTTTGACAATTTTCTCACATACTTCAATTTGATTTAGCAACTTCTTATTATTTTACTATATTATAGTTGTTTATTGTTCTTTTGCTTTCTCTTCCATTCCCTTTTAATCTTGCCCACACACTATAAAGGTTAAAATATATATATGATCGAGTTCATGGAAACGTATTGGCTGGAATGACTAATTAACTGAAGAAGCTCAGTTTGGTGGCTGAGGCATTGTCATTTCTCAACTTTAGAGGTTCCAAATTTAAGCAATTTCCTCTCAAGCAAACATGGGACTCGCTAATATATATATATATATATATATATATATATGGAAAATGATCCATAACAAATATTTGTTATAAATGAAAATTGGACAAATAACATCATAACTATGCATTATGTAATTAAGGGCTGAAATTCAAAATTATATTACGCCGTCCGCTAGTTGAACTAACGGACGTATAAAAATAATTATTGGACAGATCTGACCCCAAGCCCCGTTAATGCCTGGAACTATTATTATTCACTCCATCCGCTAGTTAAACTAGCAGAACTATTACTGTTTGGGCTGTTGAATATTAGGCTATATATCTGTTTGGGCAATTTGTTGAATATTATTAAGCAATCCCAAACATCAATCATAAGTGTAATAAAGAAAAAGAATCATTTTAAAAGAAAAAGAATTATTTTACAAAAAGAAAAAAAGAAAAAGAACTATTTTAATGAAATCATTCATATTTTGAAGTCGTATTTCCAAACAACAATCATAAGGAAAAAATAATATTTCAAAAAGAAAAAGAACTATTTTACAAAAAGAAAAATAACTATTTTAATGAAGTCAGTTACATGGTGTACAAATATATGATTGGCGAAGAGAAACCGAAACACAATTTGACAAAGGCCATTGTTTTTGAAGTTGTGGACAAAGGGTGTCATTCTATTTGACAACTATAAGAATCCAACTGCTGAGGATATACAATCATTTGATTCAGCAAAAAATATTTTAACCAAATTACAAGGACAGAATTTTCTGCACTGCAATGAGCCCATGACATTTAAACAAAACAACAAATTATACTTGCATTTTCCAAACACAATCTTTCCCAGGATTTCGTGATCCAAACATACATACATGTAGCTAAATCAAATCTAACTAAAGAATAAGACAAAGCCTATATTGTTTCAAAACTCAACTTTTGACATCTAATTTGTATCCGAGTATTCAATTCCATCTAATTAAACTATTAGTAATAAATACATCTCAAAATCTCTCACCAAATCTGATTTATAGCACCTCAGTTGGGTTTCCCTTTACATCTTTTGAGCTTCCCAAATCATTTTCATGTTCTGCGAATGCATACATGTGCATGTGTGTTTCTCACAGGTATCCTCAGCTCAGTCATAATAATGGCTTGCAACTTTAGAATCTGCGGTACAATCTACTATAACAGTATTGAGAAAGCTTTATCATGTTGTCCCTGAAAAGAACAAACTTATTTTGTTAGACAAATTATTATATAGCATCAGAATAATAATATTATGTTGAAGCGTGCAACTTACGTTTCACTCAAAAGCATTGTCCTTGATCCAGTGATACCCATGACACACAAATCGATCTTAGAATTTTCCTTCAGACCTGTTGCCTGCCATAGAGAATTGACACAACATGTCCAGCATCAGAAGAGATGTGATAGTAATTTACCTTTATATACTTGAAACGTGAATATAGTATTGGTTCCTTTCAAAACAGGCATTGCCTCCCCTGTCAATGAATTCTGCTCAACTCTTAAGGTAGAAGTATTCAAAACTGCAATTCTCATATCTGCTGGTACTTTGTCACCCACACGCGCAATCCAACAATGTCCCCTGGAACAAGCTCTTTGGCCGGCAAATCTGGAACAAGCTGTGATCTCTAACTGGCTCTTTCCCTTTTGGGACCAGTGAAGAAGAAATTTTTTCATGTCGTGCCTCCCTTGTGAATTGAAGAGATGGGAATAGAATGCATGACACAATGCATTCTCCTAGAACCTCTTGTGCGGAGGATATTGAGCTCATAGTAAGCAGTGGATATATAGTAGTTACATGCAGGTACTCTTGGAGTTACTTGCTTAGTATGGAATCTTCCACCAGACTTACTGTTAGATTGAACTGCTGTTTGACTTTGAGGTTGGTTATCGTATATGTTGAATTTAGTGCACAGAAAACTAGGCCTGGCATCAATTATTTAAACATAATTAGACACAAAAGTACATTACATGATGCAAAAGACTATAAAATTCTAAATTTTACGAATAAAGATATAAATTTTTCGATTTTTTTTTTGAATATTATGGTGTGGATTTAATATAATATTATAGTTGTGGATAATATTTATAAATTTTGCAAAGATGCAAGTTGTTATATTATATTCGATTGGGCGGTGAATATTTCAAGTGTTTGGAGAATATTCGTACACGACAAGATAATCGTTAGTAGATCTCTACAACGGAATTATTGTTGGATCGAGAAAACGACAAAAAATATTTTTATGAAAATAACGACGGAAGTTTTACCGTTAATGTTGTTGAACCACTTCGGTAGTAAAAATACGATGTACGTGTGGTTGCATAAGAAATACACCAGATTGATTATTGATGCTTACGTGAGAAGTCACCGCTTTTATTCAATTATTGCTTCATGATGGTACGATTGTAGTATCTCACATTATTTGATTCAATTATTGTTAATTATATATATATATATATATAAGTTTTTTATTAGTATTATTAATGTAATAAAACGGAAAAGCTTTTTATATAAAATAGAATACTTTTATAAAGTTATTCTATAAATAGAATATATTATATTCTATTACGCATAGTGTTTTCGATAGTAAAATCTTTTTATATAAAACAGAATACTTTTATAAAGTTATTCTATAAATAGAATATATTATATTTTATTACGATAGTGTTGCAGATAGTGCCGTGCATAGTATTTTGCATAGTAAAATTCTTTTTTATATAAAAATGTAATACTTTTATAAAGTTATTCGTTTTATTAGATTATAAATAGAATATATTATATTTTATTAAAAGATTTTACTTTAAATCTGGACCGTCCGATTAAAAGTAAATCAATACTGGACCGTTCATGAATTAGTTACTATACGATCCATTCTTCTATAAATAGAAGCTCATTCCTTCATTATTTCTTACTTAATTCACTTTGAAACTCTGTAGAGAAACTATAGAGAGAAAGAAGAAAAGTATTCTGCTACTTCACTACTTCTATATCCAGATTCTTTAATAAGGTAAGGGGTATTATTTCTTTCGTATTCATGAAGAGAACTTCTGTTATTCCATTATTTTTTTATTCATTTGAATAACCTATATCATGATCTACCCTATACTTGGTGAAATTCTTCCGTTATTCCATTCTTTATTTTTACTCGTTGGAATATCTCGTTCGTGCGCTTACGCTTGCACTGGTTAAATCTTTATTATTCTCATTGGAATATCTTTGTCTCATGGCGCTTTACGGACTGAATTAAATTATTTATTATTATGTTGGAATAATATGTCTATGTGAAGTACCACATGCATAGTGATTTCTATTGTTATTTCATTCTTTATTATTATTCATTGGAACATCCCGCTTCGGTATTAATTTACCTGATTCGTTCCGTTATTTATTATTCGGTGGAATAACATGTCTATGCCAAGTACCGCATGCATGGTGATTTCGTTGTTATTCCATTCTTTTTATTATTCATTGGAATATCATGTGTCGGCAAGACATACTTTGACCGGTTCCGTTATTTATTATCTCATTGGAATAACTTTGCTCATCAACCGCATGCATGGTGATTTCTTTTGTTATTTGATTCTTTATTATACTCGGTTGATTAAAGTTTTGACTTCTATACTCCATGAAATTAGTGGAATATCCTCGATATTTAGCGCTTCATCCAAGATCTTTTCATGGAAATATTCTTTTGAGCATTCTTGAATTTTACTCTACAAAGAAGTATCATGTTGACAATTTGGACGTTATTAGTTCCCTGAATAATTTAATTCTTGAACTTGTTTTATTGAATTCTTATATCATTGTCATTATCCTCATGTTTATATTTTGTTGAAAGTCATCGTGGCTGTAGTGCATAAATGGACTTGGTATGATTATGACGAGGATTATTCGGTGTAATCATGGTAGTAATGTAACAAATAATATGGTAAAAGTCCTCGTTGGCCGTAGTGCATTGATGGGCGATTGTTGGCATGATCATGACCATTGATGAATACACGAATATCCTTGGCCCATAGTGTATGGATAATTTGTGGTTGTGATATTGATGAATATCCTTGGTAGTAGAAAGGAGGGATGATGTGGATTATTTATTAAGCTGAGTCCTAGCGATAAAAGTGATGGAAAACCTTTTAAATCATAAAAGATAGTAGATTTTATTCTCTACTTGACTCTTTTAATGGATTGCTTATTCTGCTGCAATTAAACTTGATGTCTATTATATTTTATCAGTTTAACATTGTTGAAGACTAATGATAATTTATTCTGCATTATCTTAGTCATAATATTTCTTACTGGGCTAGTTGAGCTCACCCTTTCTTTCACTGTTCTCTTGAGAAATGAGAGCGAACGAAATGGACTAGTCGGGGAACGGAGTGACGGTCCAGATGATAATATTAGTAGTCCTCACTATTCTGTTAAATAGTGTGACAATAAATGTAATGAGGACTTATTTTGAGAGTGGATATTGTCTAGAAGATAATATTTGTATTAAAACTCACAACTTTCTTGTTGTATATTAAAGATGGTATTTGTATTCTGTACCATGTATTTGGCGACTCAGAATAGGTGATGTATACCTATTTTGGGGAGTCACCAGTTGGTATCAAAGCTTAGGGATATGATCCCTGGCTGAGATATGAGACAAGAACTAGGAGGGGAGAGACGGGGAATTCCTTCGCTAGTATGACCTACCTAAGTTTATTTGGTATTTAATTGGTCGGTCAGAGTATAGGGATAATATGTGATATGTTATTTAACCCTTGTTTTGTTGTAGTATTTGAAAATAGCATCCGAAAATGTTGAGAATAGCAATGGAGCACAGGAGACCGTTGAGTCTCCACAGATCAATAATCAGGATAATGTGCAACAGGATGGAGATAATCCTCCTGTAAACAACAACACTGACCAAATGATGAACGATGGAATGTTCAGAGGCTTTATGCAATTCATGCAACAACAGGTAAGAGAGACTCATGTTCAAAATATAGGTAGAAATAATGGCAAACCATGGTCGGTCACCGCTAAGCAGTTCAAGGAGCTGGGACCATCGGAGTTTTTGGGAAAGCCAGAACCACTTAAGGCGGAGACATGGTTAAAGCAGATCACCAAGATATTTGATGTCTTGGGATGCTCAGAGGAGCAAAAGGTTCCATTTGCCACCTTTATGTTGCGTGAAGAGGCTAATTACTGGTGGGAATTTGTAAAACGTACCCAGACTGACACACTCAAGATGTCTTGGGATAAGTTCCAAGAGCTATTCAACGACAAGTACTTTCCCGAAAGTATTCGTCACATGAAAGAGGTGGAGTTCATCAAGATGGAGCAAAACAATCACTATAAGAAAAAGGTTTATCAGCGATCGCTGACGGTCGCAGATATCTATCAGCGACCACATGCGGTTGCTGATAGTTGTCGCACAAATTCTGGTCGTTGGGATGCACATCAGCGACCACTATTAGCGACTGACACATCTGCGACCGATATGAGTGACCGAAATGACAAATCCGATCGCTAAGCTGAGTCAACATGGTCCAGGGCCAAAGCTGACATGGTCCACGTGGCGGTAATGACGATATCAAGAACCGCACGCGGTCGGTTGATACCCACAAATATTTAGCTGTCATTAATACTATCGCCGATCGTCGCGATCGCCGATATGGAAAAAAATAATAAATAGATTTTTGCTGTTTTGCAGAATTCCCAAAAACATGTACCTATTTTGTACCTGTTTTATCCCAACACACATACCAAACAACATCATACACAACAATATAAACATCCATCGTCCACCAACACATACACCAAACTAATATATAAACCTTTAAAAACCAATATGATTTGAAGAAATATAATAACATTTCAAAACTTGTTTAAGTAACATACAAACTTCCAAAGAATGAATATACAAGTACAAGCTTATACTATAACTACAAAACTAATCTAAAGCAGGTACGTCAAGCATCACCACCTCCTTGATCACCCTGTAATTAACAAAATAATAAAACAAGTTACAAATATATACTATATGTTAATATTGGTATATTACGACAATATATACAATAAATTGATTTTATACCTCGTCGTCATCCCCGTGTTAGGATGTTGCCGCCGCCATCGCTTCAAATTTAACTCCTCAAAGACTCAGAGCCCCTAGATATCCGCCCAAGATCTTTAGAAGATCGCGATCTCGATATATATAGCTCTCACACACAAATACGAGTATGAACAATTTGGATGGCTCATGACCGTAGATGGTAGAAGAGCACTGAGCCATCAAGGATGGGCGTCGTCGTTGTCCTTGACCTTTAATGTAGTTTTTCTTCACAATGACGCCCTCTCCCACAACTCTTGATCGATAGACGGGCGTGGAGTGCCTTCAGGATAGTGCTCATTCAATAAACCCTTATAAGTGTCCTGTCATCATTTTAACAATTAAATAGTTAAAAATAAATTAATTCTGTAAGCATTGATAAACAAGATCAAGTTGTTAAAATTTATTACCGCTATCTGGATAGCCTCAGGCAAACCATCACGGGTGGCCACGTACACATCCAGCCAATGGATAGGCTGACCTTGAGACTAAGACTCCTATACAAAAAATAGTATAATATTACTAAGTAAAAATGTGATATATTTTCTACAATTCATGATTGTAAACATATTAAAACTTGTAAATACGCACTCGGCAAAGTTGATATGTCAGTAATCATGAAATACTACCGCCCCAGATGTCCCTTTTTAGCTTTTTCGCCATCGGCACACCCGAGAGAATCATTGGTGGTGGCGGATCTTTCATCTTTTCACCCAGCCTTCCTCTCCATTGGGCACACATCTCAAATTTATATGGCTCGGGTGCACCACAGGCTATGCTCGTGCATGTAATCTTCTCCCCGGCCCGGATGGTCGATCTCGGCATTGTGAAGGGCTTTTTGTCTTTCTTTATTCAAATTTTTCTTTAGTGCGGACCGCAAGACTTCGCTGTAATAATGTCAGATCACCAAAAACTCAAGCGTCCTCCCATCTATACCGTTTCTGCAAATAAAACAACAATAATAATATTACTAAATAATTATCCTTTGAATATTAATTATATTAATATTATCTGTCATAATTTAAAAAAATATACCTGAAATTCTGCCCAAACAGCATCTTTGTGGGCGATAGGTATGCTCGCCCACGTAATCACATGTGTAGGCCAATTCCGTAAACACAAATACCGTGATATGCACTTGACGATCTTATTATCTAAAAATCACTATAATATACAACATCAATTAGCATATATTAAAGCAATTTACATCTAAGTTATAATACTTATGAACATTTTTCAAACTTATACTTATAATACTTAAAAAAAAATCATGTAGTCTCCCCTACAATATAGACTAGCCACATGCACGCATTTACATGAATATATGGACATTTCTAGGCACCCAAGACACAAACCAAGAGAAATATACAAATTTTCAATACAATAAGACCAAAATAATAACGATTGAATGCAAATTAAAGTAAAAAAAATTCGCACCCATATACATTACCAATATAATATCAATCAAAATATTACCAATATACAATAAATGGAATCTTAAATGCTTATATATAAATGATATATGCGGACGACGTCTTATTTGAAGGAGGGCGAATCAATAAGAATTCGATCATCCGGATTAAGAGGGCCTTGGGCACATGATTAGCCCCTACCCAAGCCGCGCTTTTTTCATGTTGTTTTAGAAGCCATCTCAGATATTACAAATTTCAAGATGTTATTATGAGTCATGTTTGATTACATGTATATATGACAATAAACATGACAAATGATATAAACATGTATATATATGAATATAAAATGACAATAAACAAAAGTTACATTTAAATAGTTTAGTACATAAACATGACAGTGATATAAACATGTATATATATAAATATAAAATGACAATAAACAAAAATTGCATTTAAATAGTTTAGTACATAAACATGACAATGATATAAAACACATGTAATGCTAAACATATATTTCATTTGTTCAAGTGTCAATGTCTGATTCAGAATCATCTTGTATACGTGTTGCAGATTCATAACCATCATCTGCTTCAGATTCAATGTCAGATTCAGTCAATAACTCTTCCTCCTCAGTATCAATGTCATTTGACACAAGTATTGACTCAGGATCTAATTCATGTGGTTTATCTCCACCATCTAACTGGATTACTTCATTGTTGTCCTCCACATTTATTATAGTTTGACTATGAAGCATCTGCTCTTGGTAAATCTCCCCATCAACTAATTCTACACGACTACGCACGGGAGTATGAATTATAACTTTTCAATCAGAAGCGGTCTCATCCCTTTTCCTAACAGGACTAGAGTGTAGTATACTTCATTGTTTGAGTTGGTAAAACAAATGGTTCGTTGGAGTACGCAGACCTATGGAGGTCAATATCGACGATTCCATGTCTCGTCAACACGTATCCCTTTTTCGAATCAAACCAACGGCACTTGAACAAGTGAATATGACCTTCACACGTGCCTTCAGACGACAACTCTACGATTTCCTCCAACTCCCCATAAAAGGCATACGACCAAGCTCATTGTAATAATCTCCTTCGACACACACTCGAGTTCGTTGTTCTTTTACCGCGCCTATATGCCTTTGTGTGAAATTCACAACCATTTATTTTGTAACCATTATATACGACTTGGTCCCCGTCTCGTCCCATAGCTAGGACTTCAGACATTAGCCAAATCGTTGATCCCTCAACCAAAGCCTACAAAAACTCCATCTTATTAAATGAAGTCATAGTTAACATGGAGTATATATATATATATATATATATATATATATATATATATATATATATATATATATACTACGTGCTTAAAATTGAACTTACTTTGTCCTTTAGCCAAAGTGCAAATTTTTTATCCCGATTGATTTGAATATCTTTATCGCTTATGCCGGATGCTTCACTTTTAACTCGTCATCGTACAATCTATACCATGTTATAAACATTAACATATTGGAATAAATTTCAACTTAAAAGATAAATTATCAAGTTTACATGTGTACCTCACAAATTCATCAATCTCCTCATGAATTGAGAAGAATGTGTATGTATGCTAAAGATGTAATTCTTGCTTTCGAGAGAGGAATACGCGCTTCCCTTTTCCATAAGCTTACCGATAGACCAAATATACAGAGAGCCGTAACCATTTAGTTCAAAATTTCCCCATCATCATGTCTCGATACTCGATTGGCTTGTGTCAAGACTTCGTTCAAAAATAGTCCGAGACAAACGTAGATATCTCATCGAAACCTCAGATGCCTATATATATCGAATTCTCGACATAAGCTCTATTCTTCACCTTCCTCTTAAGGTTTCCCATCACCCTCTTGAAAGAGTACATCTATCTATATTGAACTGGACCCCCAACACGAGCTTCATAGGGAAGATGGATTTGCAAATGCTCCATGGAGTCAAAAAAACCAGGTGGGACTATTTTTTCCAGTTTACACGCGATCTCTATGATGTTTTTCTCAAGTACAGACATGTCCTTCTTATTTATTGATTTTGAACATAAGTCTTTGAAGAAACGACTAAGATCCGCCAAAGCATCCCATATTGGTTTATCAAGTGAGATCCCGAAATGCTATAGGCATTAGTCTCTCTCCATGAACACATGATACCACGACTCTTCATCCCTTGCAATTTCACACCCGTAACACACCTTGCAATGTTTGACGATATCCATCCGGTAGTTTCGGAGACTTAACCCATGTGCACACATTTTCAACTTGCTTTTTGGATAATGTGTAACTTCAGATGCGGCTTTGACAATCTTACCATTAGGAGATTCATAAAGTTCTAATCCAGACGCTTACAAATATCTTTCATGTTCAAACGTGTTTTATCGTTATCTTTTGTCTTCCCCGTAATATTCATCACAAAGTTGTTAAACACATTGTCAAACACATTCTTCTCAATATGCATCACATCTAGATTACGATTTAATCAAATTTGTAGACCAAATAAGGCGGTTCCTAAAAGATGCTTCTCCGAACCCGATTATGAGATTCACTAAACCCATTGATTATGTTTGTGGCATCAACCTTACTAAATGGGATAACCGACAAAATCTCATCACACGATCTCTCGTATCTCCATTTCGATAATAATCGGTGCGAGCGTATATCATTGTCTACTTTCCTTTCTCAAGTGTTCTCTATTTCTTCAAATGGGTGATCTACCCAGAAGAACCGACGATGACAATCAAACCAACAAGGCTTTTGACCTTTTGATAGATTAAACGACTTCAGTATGCTCCATACACTACGGACAAGCCAACTTCCCGTGTGTACTTCATCCAAACTAACATACCATAAGTCGGGAAGTCACTTATAGTCCACATAAATGGCCGCCTCTAAGGTTGAAATTTGTTTTTGTTGCAACATCCCAAGTCTGTACTCCATCCTCCCACAATACCTTCAACACGTCTATAAGAGGTCTCAAGTAAACATCTAAGTTCTTTCCAGGACTCTTAGGACCAAGAACCACTAGTGAAAGAAACAAGTATGGTTGTTTCATACACATCCAAGGAGGCAAGTTGTACGGAGTAACAATCACAAGCCAACATGAGTACGGAACAGCTGAGTGGCTAAACGGATTGAAACCATCGGTGGACAATCCAAGCCTCACATTTCTAGGTTCCAATGCAAATCCAGGATGTGCTAAGTTGAAATCTTTCCAAGCCCCGCCCATCTCATGGATGATTTAGTTCTCCATCTTTATTTGGAGATTTCGCATGCCAACTCATATGTTCAAATTGTTCTTCAAGACATGTACAATCTTTTTTAGCCGATGTGTTATTGGAAAATACCTTAGAATCTTAAGCCAGTATACTTGATTTTTTGTAGTCACACACCTCTTTATTAGGCCTAAACCAATCATGACCGCAAAACGTGCACCTTGTCATCTGTTCATTTTCCTTATAAAACAACATGCAATCGTTGGGACATGCATCGATCTTTTGGTATCCAAGACCCAACTTCTTCACTATTTTCTTACAAAAGTAATAGTTACCAGGTAATTTCTCACCGTCAGACAACATACTCTTAATGGCCTTCAAGTGCGACTCAAAACACTCATGGCTCATGTTATGATCAGCCTTGATGTTAAATAATGTCGCCACTACAGACAATGTAGTGTGTTTGGTGCAACCATGCCACAATGGCTCGCTACCCTCGTCTAACAACTTAAAGAAGTCTTTGGCATCAGAATTCATAGGTTGCTCTCTGCCTTGTTCCCAATCAAAATCTGGCCCTGCAATATCATGAACCTTTTCATTCATACGATGAGTATTACTGCCCGAATTGTGTACTTGTGTGATGCCACCATCTCTTCTCCGCCCATGTGCCCACCAAAGATTCTTCGTAATTTCTCATGAACCCGTAAACAAGTAAATGATAGTTTACCATGTCTCTCGTCCATATAATTTACATTCTTACACTTCAAACATGGACATCGATTCATGACTTACCATTCATACATTCCAGGATGACTATACGATACTCAAAAACACTTGGTAACCAAATTTAAATTCACCAGAAGACCTATATCGGGAACTTGACTTTCGTCGTGCCATCCAACTACGGTCTGGATAGAGGTCCATGATTCCACGGTACCTACTACAGACAACATTATAAATGTTAACATATGATTTGAGCATACTTGTAACCATATGACTTGAGCATACTTGTAAGCATGCATATGATTAACATTTAAGCATATGACTTAAGCATACTTGTAACCATATGACTTGAGCATACTTGTAAGCATATGATTAACATTTAAGTATACTTGTAAGCATGACTTGAGAGCATATATACTTGTAATCATATGACTTGAGTATACTTGTAAACATATGATTAACATTTAAGCATACTTGATGTTAACGAATGATTAACAGTCTCTTTATTGACCAAGTGTGTCTAGTTACCTTCTCTGTTGCACTAATGGTTCCTCAAAGACCGCTTTATTTTGGCTTAACAACCCCCTAATAGCTTACCATGCTAACAACCAAGCTTGGCTTGGCCCCGTGAGGCTTGGCTAAGCTTGGCGTGGCCTCGTGTGGCCTCGCGGCCCCAATCCCAGCCCATCAGCTCCAACAACCCCTTAATAGGCTCTAGTGGATCACCAATATATTTATATCCAATATATTTGATAAGCAACACCCAAGCTCTCTATATATAAACAGAACCCAATTTACTGAGAATTACTAAAATTAAGCTACTCGTATATTCAAACAATTCAATTTCTCATTTTATTTCAATAATGGGCATAGCTTTCCTATAACCAAAAGATATTATATATTTTAAACCTAAAACTGTTCACAATAAAAGAGGTAAAAAAAATTCAACTACAAAATTATACTTATAATACTTATGAACATTTTCAAACTTATACTTATAATACTTAAAAAAAAATTCGCCAGAGTCTCCCCTACAATATGGACTAGCCACATACACGACGGCATGCATATATGGACATTTCTAGGCACCCAAGACACAAACCAAGAGAAATATACAAATTTCCAATACAATAAGACCAAAACAATAACGATTGAATGCAAATTAAAGTAGTAAAAAATTCAGACCCATATACATTACCAATATAATATCAATCAAAACATTACCAATATAAAATTATACATGAATTTTAGTTTTAACAAACATACATTATAAATGAATTTTATAATTAACATCAATTAGCATGAGTATGGCTTATTATGTTTTTTTCTTTTTGTGAAACCCGCACTATGGTGAGAAGTAGATGCACATAATTGCATAGTGGTTTTGTTGATCTTGCTTTCCCAATTTCAACACATATTAAAACACATATTCAGTATATTCCCAATTTCAACACATATTAAAACACATATTTAGTATATTAAACACATATTAACCCTAAAAATAATTTAACCTAAAAATTTCAATAATCTCATAAAACTCTTTGCAACAATTTCAGTATATTCCCAATTTCAATAAGAAGCTATAAATTTCAATAATCCCAAATTCAATAATCCCAAATTCATTTTCATTCATTCAAATCTCAGCTCTAAATTAACTCTTAAAACAAAAATTCAGTAGCAATATAAGATAATTTATTGTATGAACTAGCTTTGCCCCAAACTATTGCACGGGAAATTTAGTAGTAATATAAGATAGTGCTTTCATAGTTAGGCTACCTATGGCATGGCAATGATAAGCGATGGCGTTGTATGACGCATGGCGTGTGGCGTCGTCGTCGTCTTCTCCTTCTTCTCTTTTTTCTTTTCTCCCCCTTCTCCCTCTTCTCTCTATTCGATCTCCCTCTTTTTTTTTCTTTCGTTTCTGTTTCTGCGAATGACTGAAATTGGGTAAATTAAGTTTTATCAGCGACCGCTATCAGCGACCGCATGCGGTCGTTAATTTTTAATGACATGGATTTATTAGCGACCGCATGCGGACGCTAATATTAATTGGTCACACATACCCTTGGCGCCAACATTTCGTGCCAAATTTATGAGGGAAATTTGTGTTAGCGACCTCTCAGCGACCGCACGCATTCGCTGATATTAATTAGCGACTAGATTAAGGTGTGGTCGCAGGTATCGGTCGCTACTAGTAATATCAGCGACCGGACATGCGGTCGCTGATAGTATTGGTCGCTGTTAGGCATTTTTCTTGTAGTGAATATGACCGTGTCGCAGTACGAGGCTAAGTTTGCCGAGTTGTCTCGGTTTGCATCCCATTTGGTCGATAATAAGGAGCGAATAACGCGAATGTTTCTAAGAGGTTTGAAACCCAATATACGTCAATACCTTATTTCTCACAAACTTTGTTTATATTTAGATGTTGTGATTAGGGCTCAGTTATTAGAGCGCGATAATAAGTCAGCACAACCAAAAGGCAACGACCAACAACATGATAATAATCGTACCGGTGGCAACGGTCATCGGAATAATGATAACCATCATGGGGGATATTATCATGCCATGAATGGTAACCACTTCGGTGGTAATCATGGCCAAGATAATAGAAGTGAAAATTTCAAGAAGAGAAGGTTCAATAATGATGGAAAGACAACAGCATCAGCACCCGTTTCAAAGGAAGAAGAACGACCACCGGTCATATGTTTCAAATGCGGACAGGAGGGACACATCCGTCCAAACTGTACGCAAAAATCCAAAGCATGTTTTAATTACGGAAGAGAAGGTCACCTAGCTCGATTTTGTTGTATGGTGAAGTCAAGTCCAGCTGGGATGGTGATGCCAAAGGATGTCCCAGACAAGCCAAAGCCGGTAGTAGTTTAAGAGAGTGTTTTTTTTCGTGACGAGGAACACGAATAAAATTATCACGGGTAAGTTAATCATAAACTCTTGCGAAGTCTATACCTGTTTAGTGTTAATCTAGGTTCTACTCACTCTTTCATTCTGCTTAGTTGTGTTCAATGTTTGAATTTAACTCTGGAAAAGTTAAACTTTGATTTATCTGTTGAAACTCAGTTGGGAGAAACCTTCGTTACCTCCACTATTTATAAATCTTGTTTGATTCAAATCAACACTTTCACGTTACTTGTCGATCTTATCTCTTTGAAAATACTTGCCTTTGATGTGATTTTAGGAATCGATTGGTTAACTACTCATCATGCTTTTAATAAGGTTGTTAGCTTTCATATTCCTAACCAACCTGTTATGCGAATTCAAGCAACCAAACCACTAAAGTCAATCATTATCATATCAAGCCATAAGTAAAGAGCCCCGGTCCTTTCGTTGTTGACTTCCTTATGTGGAATGCACCGAAGCCAGACTTTCTGTAGGGGACGTTATGAATAACGATGGCAAGTTGATAGGTATCAATATGACGTGTTATCCAAGTCTTGGATGAGAGTCACAGTTGTGAATGATATTTCTATTGTTAATAAAATTCTTGACGTATTTCTAAAGACTTCTTAGCCTACCCCAGAGCGTGAAATCGAATTTTGTACTGGCCCCAGTATAAAACCCCATTTCTAAAACCCTTAAATATTTCTTCAACTAAAATGAACGTAACATGCGCCAAAGATGTTGACTCGAGCTGTTGAAGATTACGATCGTACCATTCAATACCATCATGGGAAAAGCGAACGTGGTAGCTGACGCGTTGAGTAGAAGATCGTATCCGTTTATGAGTGTGAATATACGAACCTACGTGAAGATAACGAATATACGAGTAGAATCGACTTTAATCGATAAAGTTAAAGCCGTTCAAGCTAAATACTCAGAGCTGATGAATGTGAAAAAGAAGGTTCAAGAGGGCGTTATTCTAGAAGCAAGAATCGATGAAGAGAGGAAATCTCAACCCTCGATTTTATTGACTCATTTGAAATCCTTGATCGAGTAGGGCGTGGCCTATAGACTCGTTTTACCGCCAAGTATGTCGGCGTGTTCATGCGTTTTTCACATATCGATGTTATGTAAATATGTGGTCGACCCGAACCACATTATTGATTTAGAACCGGACGAGATAGCGGATAATTTAACGTATGAAGATGTACTTGTTAAAATCCTGGAATGTATTCAACACTCAAAGGTTATACCTCAAGAGTTAATATTGGAATGAAGTGTCCTCATCATTAAGATACAGTGCGATACATAAATTTCGGAGGCGAAATTTCATAAGGAGGGAGATTGTAAAATCCCAAATTTTACGAATAAAGATTTAAATTTCTCAAAAAAAAAATTTTGAATATTATGGTGTGGATTTAATATAATGTTATAGTTGTGGGTAATATTTATAAATTTTGCAAAGTATGCAAGTTGTTATATTATATTCGATTGGTGGGGAATATTCTTTGTGTCGGGGAATATTAAATGCACGACTCAAGACAATCATTAGTGAACCCCACAATGTAATTATTATCGAATTGAGAAAACGACAAAAATATTTTTATGAAAATAACGGCGGAAGTTTTACAGATTATCTTGTTGAACTACTTGGTAGTAAAAAGTAACGATGTACGTGTGGTTGCATAGTAGCATGCGGTATTGATTATTGATGCTTACGTGAAAGTCACTCGTTTTGTTCAATTATTTCTACGAGTAGTTCTTTGCATAGTATCTCACGTTATTTGATTCAATTATTGTTGATTGTATATATATATATATATATATATATATATATATATATATAAGTTTTGTTTTATTAGTATTATTAATGTAATAAAAGCGAAAAAGCTTTTTATATAAAATGTAATACTTTTATAAAGTTATTCTATAAATAGAATATATTATATTCTATTATGCATAGTTTTGCATAGTAAGTAAAATCTTTTTATATAAAAGCGAGAATACTTTTATAAAGTTATTCTATAAATAGAATATATTATATTTAAAGTTATTCTATAAATAGAATATATTATATTTTATTATGTTATTCGGACCGTCAGATTAAAAGTAAATCAATCTGAACTGTTCATGAATTAGTTACTTATCGATCCATTCTTCTATAAATAGAAGCTCATTCCTTCATTATTTCTTACTTAATTCTTTGAAACTACAGAGAGAAACTATATAGAGAGAAAGAAGAAAAGTATTACGCTACTTCACTACTTCTATATCCGGTTTCTTCTATAAGGTAAAGGATATTATTTCTTTCGTATTCGTGAAGAGAACACATTATTCCATTATTTTTTTATTACATTGGAATAACTTTTATATCTGTGATCTACCCTATACTTGGTGAAATTATTACATTATTCCATTCTTTATTATTCTATTGGAATATCCTGTCTCATGCGTTTTCACGGGACTGGTTAAAATCTTTATTATTACGTTGGAATATCTTATACATTCGTTTTATCTGGGACTGGTTCCATTATTTATTATTCTATTGGAATAACTTTGTCTACATGCTGGAAACCGCATGCATGGTGATTTCTATTGTTATTTCATTCTTTATTATACATTTGGAATATCCCGCCGGTCTTAATTTTGCACGACTGGTTCCGTTATTTATTATTACATTGGAATAACTTTTATCATCTGAAATACCGCATGCATGGTGATTTCTGTTGTTATTCCATTCTTTATTATTACTGTTGGAATATCATATGCCGGTCGTATTACGCTGACACGGGTTACGTTATTTATTATTACATTGGAATAACTTTGTCTATCAAGCAATCGCATGCATGGTGATTTCTTTTGTTATTTGATTCTTTATTATACTCAGTTGATTAAAGTTTTGACTTCTATACTCCATGAAATTAGTGGAATACCCTTGATATTTGCGCTTCATCCAGTATCTTTTTATGAAAATATTCTTTTGAGCATTCTTGAATTTTACTCTACAAAGAAGTATCATGTTGACAATTTGGACGTTATTAGTTCCTAAATAATTTAATTCTTGAACTTGTTTTATTGAATTCTTATATCATTGTCATCATCCTCATGTTTATATTTTGTTGAAAGTCATACGTGGCTCAGTAGTGCATAGATGGACTTGGTATGATTATGACCGAGGATTATTGATTGTAATCATGACCGTAATGTTACAAATGATGTGGTAAAAGTCCTCATTGGCCCGTAGTGCATTGATGGACGAGTTGTTGGCATGATCATGACCATTGATGAATACCTGAAATATCCTTGGCCCGTAGTGTATGGATAATTTGTGGTTGTGATCTTGATGAATATCCTTGGTCAGTAGTGCGGGGATGATGTTGATTATTTATTAAGTCGAGTCCCAGTGATAAAAGTGATGAAAAACCTTTTAAATCATAAAAGATAGTAGATTTTATTCTCTACTTGACTCTTTTAATGGATTGCTTGTTCATTGCTAGAGTTAAACTTGATGTCTATTATATTTTATCGGTTTAACATTGATGAAGACTAATGATAATTTATTACGCATTATCTTAGTCATAATATTTCTTCTTGAGCTAGTTGAGCTCACCCTTTCTTTCTTTGTTCTCTTGAGAAAATGAGAAGCGTGGCGGGACTAGTCGGGAAGCGAGTGACGATCCGGATGATAGTATTAGTAGTCCTCACTATTCTATTAAATAGTGTGACAATAAATGTAATGAGGACTTATTCTAAGAGTGGATATTGTCTAGAAGACAATATTTGTATTAAAACTCACAGCTTTCTTGTTATATATTAAAGATTGTATTTGTATTCTGTACCATGTATTTGACGACTCAGAATAGGTGATGTATACCTATTTTGGGGGCGTCACAAAGACCTTCATATTGTATCCAAGACTTGCCTCAGTTTGCCAACATATGTATTGCTGGCTCTAGAATAATAATAATAAGTAGCATATCTGCATTTCACCAAAAAATTTGAAAATAAATGTCAATTAGTAGATAATTATATATCCTTAACTTATCAAAGGGTTATGTTGTTTTCAACCACTATGTCTTTCTATCAACAATAGAACTATAAATATAAGAAGTTAGTCATCTCAAAAATCTGTTTCTAGTAACTTCCATCTTTTTAATACCACTGCAATTTTTATTATACCAAAGCTCAACGAAGAAAATGAAAAAGTAGCAACCTCAATCTTTAACACAGTCTATATATAAGTAAATATGTCGAACACCTTCATAACATTAATAAATATACGGGTAACCTATGAAACTTGAGCCAAATAACAAAGGTTAATGTAAATACAAGATGCCAAACAAATACCCCTCTGCTATAACACTGTACCTTAACAAAGACTAGCTAGCTAGTATAACCAGATTGCCTAAGTAGTGAAGAATTGCAACATTTATCTTTTTAATCTTTTGGATAATGAAAAGTAAATAAAAGACTTCTCAATTACCTCTTTTCTGTGATAATTCCAAGAATTAACTTTTGCTCCCCGAGGTCTCTCACCACTACCAAGGCTCCAACATTGTCTTTGAGTCATCTGCGGTGACCATTTAATTTGGTAATAAATCACATTAAATTGTTGTCAAATTTTCAAAAGCTGCATATATGTGGTTATCTGTTTATGTATAAAACAATGTATTGATATAAACATACCATGTACAAAGTTTCTATGTGTTCAATCTCGAAAAACATAATCGATAGATGAATAAAAATGCGTAATAATCCAATCGAGTAGTATTTCAACCAAAATCGTTCACACATAATCGCATCGAGGTTTCGACGATTTGGCGGAGGAATCGCTTCGAAAAAAGGAGAGAGCCTCATGATCGATTAAATCGCAAATGAGGTTTGATTTTCAACGAAGTAAAGAGGATTTACCGAAATCATGAATGATGATGGAATCGGAACAAAAGTGAGGCTCTAAAATTGCAAAGCAGAACTATAGGATGTAGATCGGACATAGATTAGTGGCGGAGAAATCGCGAGTAGTCGCTCTTGAAATCGCAGGTTGATCGCAGGGGTTTAGTCACACCCGATCATGAGGGTTTTGAAAAGGTGAAATCGTGACTTGGGGATTATGGGGCTAATGAAATCAAGCAGATCGATATTAGCGATCCGCTAGTTCAACTAAGCGGAATTGACGAGGCAACTTAGTCACAAAATTTCTTTTCACCTTCCGCTACTTTAAATGCGTGGATGAGCAATTTACATATTTAATCTGCGCCTTTTATTATTGGAATGGATGGTTATGATCTTTATTTGTCAATTTTCATCCATAAGCAAAACTTGTTATGGATCATTTCTATATATATATATATATATATATATATATATATATATATATATATATATATATAAAATCCATAGAATAATAGAATAAGGAATAGGAATATGTATTTCAACTAACTCATTCATTGGTAGTCAAAATTAGAATAACCAAATTTTTTTTTGTTGTTATTTCTCTGGCTCAAATAAAAACGATCAAAAGCATTGTGTTTTATTTGGCCGCTAGAGAGAAATGTGACCAATAAAAAAAATTGACTTAATTACTAATTATCCTGATTATCCTCGTATATTAGTATCATAAAATAGTATCATTAATTTCATAAATTGGTGTCATAAAATATATATTATTTATATTAATGGTACTGTTATTCATAAAATAGTATCATTAATTTATATTATGTGAAAGAATTTCACACGATGATAATGATAACGATAATGAAGAATTGTCACACACACGTACGTGAAAAATAAAAATTTTCACAATTAGGAAAAATTGAGTATGATTTTAATACAGCAAGGTGATCAGTTATATAAACCAAATCTTTGACTTGCCAAATCACAACGTATAGGAGCAAATCCAATCCTTGACTTGTCAAGATCAAATTCCATCCATATGTTTTGCTGATGGTGGTGTCCAATCACATGCGCCTCAATGCCTAATAAATCCGAATTCCCAAATGTAAAACAATACACCGAATCATTCTCCCGGACTTCACCCGCCACAGGATACAACAACTTATCCCCCGAAATATTCATTTCACCACCCTCAAACATTATACTCACACTAGGCAGCTCTGAAAAACTTGTTTGATTCAATGGAACCAGATAACAAAGATCCATAGCTCCTTGAAAAACAAAATTCGGCTCATCCAAGACCCGTAAAGTCCCATTTGTTTGGTTCAAGAATTCATTCCTCAGAGCATTGTATGCCGGCCCGAGAAGGAAGGTGAATTGGGTGCCAGAGTCAATCATTGTCTGACCTGCCCCGGTATGATCCGGTTCAAGTACTGATTTTGGTAACGGTAATACTTTTTCTGACACTTTAATCCCTTGAGGCTGGACGGTGTATGCAGCCCTATCAAAATAAGGCAATGGGGTTGAAATTTGAATCATAGGCGTATAATTTAACGGCATGAGCCACGTAAAATTTGTGTATCCAAATACCAAAAGACCCGAAGCATCACAACCCGAGATGCAGTAGGAGAATTTCGGAAAACCCATTTGTGATACAAAAGATAGAGACCCACGATTCATACCCATTAGCCCGGAAGTCTTCATGTCCTCGTCCGAGTTGCTACTGAAACCCGAATCCATGCACCCGAAAACTGTACCAGGAAACCCGGATCCGCCAATGTTGAATATATCGGAGGCTAGATTTCCTTCGGAAGATGATGCATCAGCATAGGACAAGGTGGCATGGCAGCGGTTATTGGAGTCGCAGGATGTGGGTATGGGGAAGTCTTGGGTTCGGGTCGTGCATGTGGGCGATGAACAACTGACAGGTGAGTAGGATAGCGAAAGGTTCGGGTTGAACATGGGTTGGGAAATTTGGGTCGTGTAACACTTTAGCCATGAGAGCTCACTTCCTGTGTCGAGGACCATGGTAACATTCTGTGGGGGTGTTCCGACTGAGAGAGACACGGTGAGGGTGACATTGTGTTGGAATGGGAGCTTGTTTGGAGCTCTTGGGAAGGACCCAGATGGAATTTCTTGGGTTTTGAGGGGCAAAACCAGCATTTGTGTTGTTGAAACATTATTACCAAAACAGAGCTGGGTTTTAATGGCAGCAAGATAAAGAAGAAAGATGAGGAATTTCATGGTTAAAAATTGAATGGAAATATGGCAGAAATTGCAGAGGTAATAATAATTATGGTGTGTAGTGTAAAAAAAGAATAGCTAGAGATGTGAAGAATCTCCTACTGAGTTTGTGACAGTTGGGTGTAGTAGTGTTAAGGAGATGACCAAGAGAAGTACGACGTCGCTTTAACTGTGTTTGAAAGTCTTGAAAAGACTGACTGAGGTCACTGATCAACTAATGTAAGCCGGTTTCTTCAGACTTTTGGGAGATGTTCTGTAGATATCTCAAATGATTATGTAAAAAGAGTGATTAGTGTAATAATGAAACCCCCTTAAACCAGATTATACATTTAAGTAAGCCAACTCTTTTAGTGGACCGACTCTTTTTCAAATTACGGTAAAGGTTTTAGAGTACGGCAAATAATCTAGAAGCATGCAACTCCTCTTATTCTTTTATAATAATAATAATAATAATATTTAATTAATTAATTTGATTTCTCCCATGTGGTACGACAAATTTTTCCTTCAATTAACAATATTGTGTAACATATATTAAAAAGAGTTTCTAAATTATTATCTGAAAATAATTTTAGCGCTATTATTAGTTTAAGGTCACTCTCAATGATTTGATCTAAGTTCTTTCTATTGACTTTTTTTTTAATTTATTATAATTTGTATGAAGAAATTATTTTGAATAAATATAAAATGTTGTCCTTAAAATTTAACATTAAAAAGATCATGGAACTCATGTAATTAAGCCCCTTCCTACAACTGGCATTGCATTAATTAATATATTTCTTTCATATTTCAAATGAAATATTTCCTTTAAAATGTTAATATCGTGCGATACATAGATTATAGTTAATTATTGCTTTATCTTTAACTTTCTCCAACATGAATTTTTATTAATTTCGTATATTAATTCATTAACTCGAATTTAATTTGCACAACCACCTAAGCTCTTCTCCTTTTTTTTTTGTCTAAGCAGTTTAATTTTGAATTAGTAATTACTTTGATTAATATTGTACTTGTAATATAAAATGGGAAAATCTAATCCCTACTCTAAATATATATATAGGGGGGCTTAGCCGCTAAACGGCTAAAGTATCAAAGGTTTCAAGGTTGAACGACTATGGTAACTATTATAGCATTATTGACCCCATTAGTCAAAGAATGTCATTTTTGGATTTATGATATCTCCAAAATAATTTTGTTTTTTGTTTCCTTAAAGTGGACAAAATATATATAAAAATTTTGACACCAAATAAAATTTGAATGTGACATTTTTATTATGAAAAAGGAGTATTTTCAGTTAATAACTCATCGTATTATAATATATGTAACTTAATTTTTACGGTCTATATTCCATTGTAAAAATTAAAATTGAACAACTTTTATTATACAATAAAGTTCAACGAGTAAATTTTATAGCTCGTTTATCATTTACCGTCTCTCTATGTTATATGTATCATAAACTTCCAAAGTATAATGAGTGAAGAAGGCAAACCCTAATCGAAATGAGTTGATACTCACATGGTTGATGTACGTCTAGGAATTACTCCCTCCGTTCTTAAATTAAGTGATGTTTTAGAAGAAGAAAAATTTATTCTAATTTATTTGTCGTTTACAATTTTTTAGGAGAATACATCATTTATTTTTTATATCACCCTTACCTTATCTTATTATTCCAATAAATTTTCTCCCTTGTAATAATAGTTTTTAACTTTCCATAAAAGAGTAGTAATAAAATTTAACACAAATTTTAATTATTAAATAATAATATTAATTGATTTTTTTAATTTATGTATAAAAACTTTAAACGACAACTTATTTGAGAACGGATGGAGTACCTTAGAAGGGTGGTTGCACATGCCATGTTGAAGCAAGAACGGGCATGGAATAGTTATTGGGACCTATATATGAACTTTTTAGGATGGCCTTTTCCAATCAAAAACCAAACGCTTGTATGCATTGGGCTTAGTGTTACTAGCCTTTACATTTCACTTGTAACATTGTATGCATTGGGCTTTGTGTTACTGGGTTATTTTTAGGATTCTTTATACTACTATACAATAATTAGAAAGTAATTACAAAATTAGTATATCTACAAAATAATTATAAAAGAGTGCAACACAAATTGGTTATCTTCAGGTTACCTTCAATTCAGATACTGGCCCGTAATTACTACACATTCATAAATTGGTTACCTTCATATAAGTGTTTGGTTACATAGGTTTAATTGTTCAATCTTTAATTGGTCACCACGTCATGATACTCAGTGATTTGATATAAATTGAATGCAAACAATGTGTTTCAGATTTATGGTTACTAATTAGATATATGTTGGTTATTGTATAATGTTGATTTGGTCACCATTCATAATATTGTATTATTTTTAATGCTTCAGTTGTACTTTATTTTATGATAAAAAAATGTTTGATATAGTACATCAGTAAAAAAAGTGTAACTACAAAAACATCTGGATGTTTACTGTGAGTAACCAATAACCAGACATATGGTAACCTTTTTATTGATGTAAGATAATCGAGATTGTGTTACACAATATTGAATAATACTTTATATTTTTTTCTTCTTACATTAAGTAAGAGGAAAATCACATTGCTACTCTCTGATTACATCACGGTTTAACAAGATAAAGAATACAAATCGTATAACACGATAAGCATTACGAAATTTTTTATGATTTATTTAATTCCAAAAAACTAAAATAGTTTCGCGTGTATTAATAAGGTTTGGCTACCAATTCGCCTTCATATTCAAAATAATTTTATTTTTAAAAGATTATTTATAAGTAACCAATATGATAAAGTTCTGTCAATCACTAACACACATTTGGTTACCTCTAAAAAAAGAGTCCAAAAAACAAATTAGTGGAATTTAAATACAAGGCGACAGAGTTGGACAACAATTTTTCTTTCTCACAAAGGAAAAGTCGCCTTAAAATTTGCCAATTCTCTCAACTCTCCACTTCTCTATCCTCGCTCATCAATCATCACATCAAATCCTCCAAAACTAAAACCTAAAAGGGTTTCAACTTTACCGCTCGGTCGCTCGCTGATTTTGTGCGATTTCTTCGAAATTTCTGATTTTTGATGACGGGATTTGTTCGTGCGAGGTGTTGAGGTTTTAAAATTTTTAGGGCTTTGGATTGAGAATTGAATGAGTAAAGTGGTTGTGATTGGGGGTAGTATTTACACTACTATATGAATTGATTTGAATATAGTAGTTAATAAATGATCACCTCTCTATCAAGTTTTCAGCAGAAGAAATTGTCATGATGTAAATGGGTAATGGACGATCTTCACAAGCGCTGCGTATAAAAGATTTGGATGCTACAAAATGAAATGGGTAATTTGTGGGGAGATGAAAAAACACAAGAAAACAGGAGTAGTGGAGAATATGAGGAGAGAGAGAGAGAGAGAGAGAGAGGAGAGAGAAGAGGGACTATTCGGGGAATAAATAAATAAATAATATGCCCGAGAGATGCATAAATTAAAGGGATACCAAATACACTAATTTTATAAATAAAATATTAAAAATGTATTAATTTTATAAATATTTTTTGAATACACTTTTAATTATTGTAATTTTTTCTAAAAATGTACTAAGAAGTGTAAATAACCCTTACTTTTATTTAGAGGTGTGTAAATGAACCAAGTTGAGTTGAGTACTGAGTTGCGTATACTTGTTTCACAAAATTTATTGAATATGAAATAAGGTTTGATTGAGACTCGTTTAACTATCGAGTCGAGCACGATCTCAAATTGAACCCGAACAATTTAAACTTTTTGAGGAAATATGATCTGAGTATCAATAGAAAATTATAATTTAATGAGGTTCACTTAATTTATCAAACTTTAAAATTTGTTCATATTTGAATCATTTATATTTTGAGTCGAGTAAGTACGAATCGAACCTGAACTGTTTGGTTCATTTTATATTTTTACTCTTATCTTACTAGAAGGTATTTTATTTTAGCAATATGTGACTATCTTATACTCCATTTTTTATATTTGTGACAAAATTATATATTTTATTAGTGATGAAAAGAGTAAGTTATAAATTGATTTTTTGGAGTGTATTTTATTACAGTAATGTGACGCCCCTAAAATAGGTATACATCACCCATTCTGAGTTGTCAATACATGGTACAGAAACAACTACAACTTTATTATTACAACAATAAAACTGTGAGTTTGAATACAAATAATATCTTCAGATAATATCTATATCAGATAAATCCTCATCACATTTATTGACAAATTATTTTACAAAATGGTGAGGACTACTAAATAACTCTCTCTAGAACTTTCATTCCATACCCAGGCTAAATCTTTCGCTTATATTCTCGCCTCACGAGAAGAAAAATGGAACAAAAAGGAAAGGGTGAGCTCAATTAGCCGAGTAAAGAATATTATGACTAAGATAATATACAACAAATTATCGTTAGTCTTGATAGGAAAAATTTAATAGAATCTGATAGACAACAAATTTTAAATCAATATTCACGGTGGAAATAATAATTCATTAGAAGAGTTAAGTAGAGAATGCAAACTACTATCTTACATGTATGAATTTAAAAGTTCATCATCTATATTTTATCCCTGTAACATCAACGATATATATACGGAATCAAATATTCATCTTTGCACTACAGCCAAAGATATTCATCGATTAAGTCAGTGTTCATCTAAACACTGTTCATCTGCAGACTACGGGCCAAAGATATTCTTGAAATCATTCATCTTGCACTTCTGAGCCAAAGATATTCAATAATATCATCATTTAAGGAATCGAGGATGATGAAAATATTTTTAAAAAACGAATCGATTGAAACAAAATGACAAGGATTAAGGATTAAGGATTAGTACTTTGTTTTATATCCATGTCCAAAAATACCTCAAAAATAATTATAGTGGTGTAAAATTCAAGAATGATCAAAACATGGATACAATCAAAGCTAGTATCCATAATAGATATTTTAGGCGAAAAGGAAAAATTTCATTTTTCTATGAATAGTCTTTGTGATACGTAAATAAATGTATAGTATCGTGAATAGTAACTCAGAGCACCAAAAGTTCCAATTTGATAAAAACTTGGATCAATATTTCAAAGATAATGATATTGAAGAAATAATATCATTCTGAAAAAAAAATAATATCCCTTACCTCACAAAGACAGTGCTTTAGTTGAAACAGGATATAAGGCTATGACTTGAACTTTGCACCGTATAGCAATACTCAAAGTATACTCAAAATACTCACAAGAATACGCTCGATAATATAGAGAAAACTTGAGTTTACTGGTGTGATTTTCAATTCTAACCTAAAACACCTATTTATAGGAAATTGCTTAGAACAAAAAGCGAGAAAATTTAATAAATTAATAATATATATATATATTTTTTCCAACGCACACTTAATTTGCCCAACATCAGCCACCAACCAGCCCACTACACAAGACTAACAACAACAAAAACGTTTTTCTAATTTTAAATATTTTAAACTTCCATAAATCAATTATTTCGGAGCTTCGGAGTTTCAATAATTCATAATAAATAGCCATTTTGCCAGAAAATTCGAATCTCGCGTCTTTTAATAGGAAATTCAATTCTCTACAACTTTGCAGAAGAAAGTTTTTCCAAATTCCAAACAAAAATTGACCGAAATCCACAAAGCAGACGATTTTACAAATTTATAATCAAATTTCGATCGATAAATGGGGTCCACCAACATGTTTAACATGTTTTAAACATTTATTGCAATAAAAATACTCTTCCTCCTCGTATACTCATATATCCCACATTCGTTGTAAAAATATCACCATTATTATATTATTAAAATATAATAATATATTTAAATAATTATTTTATCGGAAAAAGATAAAATTTCAATTTTCAACAATTGTCACATTAAAATTTTCTCCATCTATATCCACATAAAATTAATATTTTCTTATCATATGAATCAATAATTAATTATTCACAAATAATATTACAGAATCCTGATATTGACAATGTGAGGTAGGTTCGAGGAAGAGGGGCTTTCAATAAAGATTTCTCCTTCTTGGTGGCGCGCAATTAGGTGACCAAACCTCTCCTTAGGCGAACTTTCTAGACATTGCCAATAATGTTATCCAATAATATTATTGAGATAATATGAATTATTGCTCAGATAATGGAAAATCTTACGTGTAATAACAATTTATTGAAACAACGGTAATATAAAATATCAATGCGCAATTATTGAATCAATAAAATCTTGAGCATTAATTCTTGTAACCATTATTAAGTAGTGCCTTCTTACGTAAGAATCAATAATTGGTGCAATCTGGTGTGCTTCTTGTGTTTTAACCACAGAAAGTATTTTAACAAGATTAATCTTGAATAACTACATTTGTTATTTTTAAACAACTTATATTCGTCGTTTTCTTCATCCAATCGCTTTAGTTATGGGGCCCACACATGGCTCTGTGGTCGTCATTACGAATATTCCCGACAAAGACGTGTAAGACCCCTCAAACTATTATAAATAAAGATGAATTTTCTATAAATATTATTTTTGAATATTATGGAATAAATTTGATATAATATTATAGTTGTGGGTAATATTTATAAATTTTACAAAGTATGCAAGTTGTTATAAAATATTCGTTTGGTGGGAGAATATTCTTTTGTTAGGGAATATTCTTTTGTTAGGGAAAATTATTGCCGAATTGAGAAAAAAAATATTTTACTCAAGCGGAGGAGGTATTCTGGTGGACTTGGTATTGATTATTGATTATGACGGTATGCTCGATTATTACTACGATAATTCTTTGCATCATATTTCTTATATTATTGATTCAATTATTGTCATTATCATACGTATAATATGTTATATTATTAATTGATCGACAAGTTATAAATGATTAATAATTGAAAGATTAAAATGTGTTGATTAAAAATAAAATGATTTATGGTAATATTTAAAATCCTCGTATATAAAGTGCGTAGACATTTGCATTGATGGATATGTCATCATTGTTGGATAGTAATTACCTTTGTGAATAGTAATTATCGATATTTGATTAATCGATAGTATTAATGAATACACAAATATTCTCGATAGTAATTACCTTTTGCAGTAGAACCACTTATAGTTTTCACATTATAGGCGAATAATTGTGGTCGAACCACTTGTCGATACATTAAAGAATATCCTCGGCCTTTTCATGTAGTCTTAAGGGTGATTCGATTGATGTGGAATATTTATTAAAGTGAGTCTCATTTGCTTATACGTTGGAATACTTTTGTGTTGATAAAAACCGTGTGTTTTTAAATGATTAAAAGATAGTAGATTTTTTTATTCATCATGTGTATTTTTGCGGACTGGTTAAATCTTTATTATTATTTTGTTGACTCTTTTAATGGATTTTATTGTTATTATCTTTGTTGGAACATCTTGAACATCATGTGTTGGGAACTTGATGTGTTTATTATTACTGTTGGAATTGATGTTTATTATATTTTATCATTTTAACTTCCATGAAATTAGTGGAATATCCTTGATATTTGCGAAGGCTATATGATAATTTATTCGCATTATCTTATTGAATTCTTATATCAATATTTCTTTGGCTGTGGTGCATAGATGGGCTATGTGACGATGAGAGAGCTAGTAGTAATTTCTTTCAGTAGTGCATTGATGGGCCGATTGTTGGCTCATTAATGAATACACAAATATTGAAATGCGAGAATATGTGGTCGTGATCTTTAAAGAATATCATTTAGTAGTAGTGTCATGGGTGATTCGATGATGTGGGGAGCGGAGTAATGGTCCAGAGGATAGCATTAGTAGTCCTGAAGATCGGGAGCAGGAGTAATATGTAATGATAATTTATTATCTTAGTCGTAATATTTCTTTTACGTGAAATAGTGTGATAATAATTGTAATGAGGACTCCTTTTGAGTTTGTATAATATCTAGTAGATAATATTTGTATTCAAACTCCTTTTGAGTTTTTATGTCGTATTGTACACGACAGTTATATTAGTAAGTTGTATTTAAATTCTGTACCATGTATCTGACTACCCAAGATGGGTGATGTATACCTAATTTTGGGGGCGTCACAGTTGGTATCAAAGCTTAGGGATATGATCCCTGGCTAAGATGTGAGAATAGTACTAGGAGGGGAGAGACGGGGAATACCTTCGCTAGTATGACCTACCTAAGTTTATGTGCTATTTTATTGGTTGGTCAGAAGATAGGGATAATTTGTTACATGTCAATTAACCTTTTGTTTTGTGGCGATATCGAAAATGACATCCGAGAATATTGAGAATAGCAATGGGGTATGCAGCGATCGTTGATTCACCACATATCGATAATCGAGGATAATGTGCATCGGGAAGGCGACAATCCTCATCTGAAACAACAACCTTGACCAAATGATGAATGATCAAATGTTCGGAGGCTTTATACGATTTATATGCAACAAAGAAGAGAGGCGACTTCTCATCCAAAGCGTAGGTGGAAACACGGAAAACTCTCGGCGGTCACCGCTAAACAATTTAAGGAGGCTGGGACCCCGGGAGTTTAAGGGAGAAGCAAAACCACTTGGCGGAAGCATGGATAAAGCAGATTACCAAGATATTTGATGTCTTGGGATGCTCAGGAGCAAAAGGTTCCACTTATAGCCTTTATGTTGCGGAGAGGCGATTCTTGGTGGGAATCGGTAAAAGCGTACTCAACTTCTTTGTCTTGAAGATATCTTGGGAGAAGTTCGGGAGGCATTCAGCGACAAATACTTTCTGAAAGTATTCGCCACATGAAGGAGGTGGAGTTTATTAAGTTAGAACAAAACAATATGATCGTGTCGCAATCTGAGGCAAAATTTGCGGAGTTATCACGGTTTCGTCCCACTTGGTGGATAATGAAGAGAGAATGGCGCGAATGTTTTTAAGAGGTTTGAAGTGGGAATCGTCAACATCTTATTTCTCATAAAGCTGTGTTTGTATTGAGGATGTTGTAAATAGGGCTCGATTAGTGGGGCGCGATAATGAGTCAACCTGACTAAAAAAGAAGCGGTAAGCAAAATTATAATACCGGTGAGTAGTCATCGAAGCGGTGACAACAAGCGTGGAGGGAATCAACGGGCGGATATGGTAACCACGCCGGTGGTAATCGGCCAAAACAATAAGAATGGACATTTCAAGAAAGCGGAGATTCAATGATGATGGAAAGAGCGTCAAAGACCAAAGACCGTTGTTAAGGAAGGAGAAAGACCACCTATCATATGCTTCAAATGCGGAGGAGAGGGACACATCGATCAAATTGCGCCGTATCGTCGTCAAAGCATGTTATAATTGTGGAAAGAAGGCCACTTAGCTCGATTTTGTCTTTTTCTAGAAGACAAATTGACTAGGATGGAGGCACCAAAGTAGTCCCGGAAAAAGTCAAACCGGTAGTCTGAGGGAGGCGTTTGTTGTGACCTCCCAAAGAAGCAAGGAATCCGAATGAGGTCATCACGGGTAAGCTTATCATAAACTCTAATGAAGTCTATACTTTATTTGATCTGGGGTTCTACCCATTCTTTTATTTCTCTACTTGCGCTCATCGATTAAATTTGACTCAGGAGAAATTAGACTTTGACTTATCTGTGGAAACTCCGTTGGGAGAAACCTTCATTACATCCACTTGTTTATAAGTCTTGTTTGGTTCAAATCGGTACCCTCACATTACTGTCGATCTTATTTCATTAAAAATACTTGCATTTGGCGTGATTCTAAAGGGATTGATTGGTTAACTACTTATCATGCAAAAAATTGATTATTTTCGTAAGGTTGTTAGCTTTCATATTCCTAATCAACCTATTATGCAAATTCAAACGACCAAACCATTAAAATCAATCACGGTCATCTCAAGCCATAAAGCTATTCGTTTATTGAAAAGCGGATGTCGAGCTTTCTTAGCTCATGTCATGATTTAAACAAAAATAAATCGATTTTGAAGGATATTTCTATTGTTAATAAATTTCTGACGTATTCCAGAAGAACTTCTGGCCTACCCCAGGCGTGAAATTGAATTTTGTATCGACCTTGAACCCGATACAAAACCTATTTCCAAAGCCCCATATCGAATGGATCTATTGAACTTGAGGAGTTAAAACCCAATTGCAGGAATTGTTAGACATTGGCTTTATTCGTCCTAGTACTTCTCCTTGGGGTGCTCCATTCTATTCGTGAAGAAGAAAGATGGGAGTATGCGACTTTGTATTGATTATCGGGAGTTGAATCATGTCACCATCAAAAATAGGTATCCATTGCCACGTATTGATGACTGTTTGACCGGTTGCAAGGAGCCAAATTCTTTTCAAAGATAGATCTTCGTTAGGATATCACAATTAAAGATTAGAACCGTGACATTCCAAAGCGGCTTTCGGAACTCCTCGATGCGGGCATTATGAATTCTAGTCGTGTCCTTTGGATTGACTAATGCTCTCTTTGCCTTCATGGATATGATGAACCGAGTATTGAGGAATATTTAGATCACTTTGTGGTGAGTCTTTATTGATGACATCCTTATTTATTCAAAAGCCGTAAAGATCATGAAAGCAACACTTGAGGTCGACACTCCAAAAGCTTCGTGAATATAAGCTTTATGCCAAGTTGAAGAAATGCGAGTTCGGCTTGAAGAAGTAGCATTTCTTGGGCGCGTGGTATCAAGTCATGGAATATCTATTGACCTAGCAAAGATTGAAGCTATTCAAAGTGGGAACAACCTAAATCGATGATCGAAGTCGTAGCTTTCTCGGTTTATTTGGTTATTATCGGAGATTCGTGGAAGGATTTTCTCGAATTGCTACTCCATTGACTCGGTGACTCGGAAAGATACAAAGTTCGGTTGGAGCGAAGAATGTGAGATGAGTTTTCAAGAACTCAAGAGGAGACTTATTCAAAGATTTTGTTACGACAATACCATACGGTTCGGAGGATTTGTCATCTCTGATGATGCTTGAGGCAAAAGGTTGGGATGTGTTCTCATGCGACATGGAAAAGTTATAGCTTTATGCCTCGCGACAACTCAAAGAATATGAGAGGAATTATCCTACTCATGATCTAGAGTTAGCATTTATTGTCTTTGCATTTAAAATTTGGAGGCATTACTTGTATGGGGAGAAAGTGGAGATCTTTACGGATCATAAAAGCCTCAAATATTTCTTCACTCAAAAGGAACTCAACATGCGACAACGGCGTTGGCTTGAGCTGATTGAAAGATTATGATCATACCATCAATACCATCACGAAAAAGCGAGCGTGGTAGGCGGCGCATTGAGTAGAAGATCATATGCAATCTGAGTGCGATATTGTCAATCTGAAGGCCCATTTTGTGTGACTTGCAAAGGATGGAGATAGAGTTAAAGACTCGAGGGGACGCGTGTGATGATAGCGAGTATCTGAGTAGAAGCCAAACTTTAATCGATAAAGTTAAAATTGCTCAAGCTACGGACACTGGGTGATGTGTATGAGGAAGAAAGTGCAAGAAGGTGCTATCTTGGGAAGCAAGAATCGATGAAGAAGGAATACTTCAAGTCAACTCCGGACTTTGTGTTCTAACGACCACGATTTAAAGTATAATATCATGATGGAGGCGCCTGACACACCATTTGCAATCCATCTTGGGAGTACCAAAATGTATCATGATATTGGTCATACATTTTGGTGGAGCAATATGAAGAGAGATAAGACTTTGTTTATCTCAAGGTGTCTAACTTGTCAGCGAGTTAAAGCGGAGCATCAAGTACCAAAAGGTCCATTGCAACCACTTGAAATTCCGAATGGAAGTGGGAGCACATTACCATGGATTTCGTTACCGGTCTTCTAAGGTTTCTCAAGGCATTGATGCGATTTGGGTCATTGTTGATAGATTGACCAAGTGCGCTCATTTCTTCTGAAATCTAGAAACTTATACACTTGAACGTCTTGCTTCGTATGTACATAAATGAGATTGTAAGGCGCATGGTATCTTGCGGTATCCATAGTTTACGATCGAGACCCAAGATTCACTTCACGATTTTGGGTTAGTTTGCAAAAAGCTATGGGCACAGACTTACGATTTAGCTTCGGCATATCATCCTCGAGACGGACGGACGATCGGAGAGGACTATTCAAACTCTTGAAGATCTATTAAGACTCTGTGTCCTTGATTTCAAGGGAGTTGGGACAAGTTTTTACCATTGGTGGAGTTTTCCTACAACAACAGTTATCAAGCAAGTATTGGCATGGCTCCATTCGAGCGTTGTATGGAAGAAAGTGTCGTTTTCTCGGTATCTTTTGGGATGAGGTGGGTGAAGCAACGTTGTTTGGGCCCGGAGTTGGATACGTATGACTACGGAAAAGATTTAAACGATCCAAACGACGTATAAAAACCTCACAAAATCGATAAAAGAGATATCTTAATCTTCGCCGAAAGGGCGTGGAATTCGATATAGGAGATCGTGTGTTGTTAAGAGTTGCTCCACGGAAAGGAGTTACAAGATTTGGAAAGAGAGGAAAACTTAATCCTCGATTCATCGGTCCATTTTAATCCTCGATCGAGTAGGAAGCGTGGCCTATAGACTCGCTTTTTCCGCCAAATATGTCTCGTGTTCATAACGTTTTCACATATCCATATTACGTAAATATATGAAAGACCGAACCATATTATTGAGTTAGAAGCCGGACGAAATAGCGGAAGATTTGGCGTATGAAGAGGTTCTGTTCAAATTTTGGATAAGAAGGAACATATTCTACGCTCGAGGTTATACCTCAAGTCGAAAGTTTTGTGGAGGAACCACGATGTTGAGAAATGACTTGGGAGTTAGAATCGAAATGAAATCCGGTATCCTTACCTCTTCGACATACCAGTGCGTACCCTAATTTCGAGGTGAAATTTCATAAGAAGGGAGGTTGTAAGACCCGACTATTATAAATAAAGATGAATTTTCTATAAATATTATTTTTGAATATTATGGAATAAATTTGATATAATGTTATAGTTGTGGGTAATATTTATAAATTTTGCAAAGTATGCAAGTTGTTATAAAATATTAGTTTGGTGGGGAATATTCTTTTGTTAGGGAATATTAAATACAATGGCTCAATCATTGGTGGACCCTACAATGGCGAATTATTGTCGGATTGAAAGCGACAAAAATATTTTATAAAAATAACGGCGGAGGTGTTACCGTTAAAACTATTGAACTACACGGTGGTAAAAATGCGATGTCTGGCGTGGTTGCATAATAGCACACGGTATTGATTATTGATGCTTACGTGAGAAGTCACTTTCACTATGCTCGATTATTACTACGATAATTCTTTGCATCATATTTCTTATATTATTGATTCAATTATTGTCACGATTATCATATGTATAATATGTTATATTATTAATTGAGGCGACAAGTTATAAATGATTAATAATTGTTGAAAGATTAAAAATGTGTTGATTAAAAATAAAATGATTTGTGGTAATATTTATTGATCCTTAATGTATATAAAGTACATATGAGGCGTTTGTGGTAAGTTTGATTATTTTATGGGGGCCCATATGTCATCATCTAAGAGTCTCTTCGTCGATAGTAATTACCTTTGTGAATAGTAATTACCTTCGTCGATAGTATTTACCTTCGTCGATAGTATTTACCTTCGTCGATAGTAATTACCTTCGTCGATAGTAATTACCCTTGTGAATAGAAATTACCTTAAATCGATAGTAATTACCTTTACCAGACGTCGAACCACCCTTAGTTTCACATTACAGGCATCAAACCACTTGTCGTTTCACATTCTGGCGTCGAACCACTTGTCGTTTCACATTACGGCGTCGAACCACTTTTCTTTTCACATCACGGTCGTCGAGCCACTTGCCTTTTCACATGGAAGGTCTTAAGCTAGAAATCTTCTATAAATAGAGGCCTAGTGCTTCATTATTTTCACGAATTCATTCAAGCTTTAGAGAGAAAGTATAGAGAATAAAGAGAGAAAGAAGAAGAGTATTTTGTTACTACACTCTCTGCGTATTCAATCTCCTACCAAAAGTAAGGGTGTTATTCTTTCTTATTCATGAAGAAGGCATTGTTATTCCATTGCTTATTATTACATTGGAATAACTTTGTATCGTGGTTTACCTATACTTGGTGACATTCTTTATTATTACATTGGAACATCACATGCGTGTGTTTTTACGGACTGGTTCCGTCTTTATTATTATTTTGTTGGAACATCATATACGTGTGTTTTACAGGACTGGTTAAAATCTTTATTATTATTTTGTTGGAACATCACATGCATGTATTTTTACAGGACTGGTTAAAATCTTTATTATTATTACATTGGAACATCACATGCGTGTGTTTTATGGGACTGGTTCCATTCTTTATTATTACTGTTGGAATATCACATGCATGCGTTTCTATTTGGACTGATTCCGTTGTTTATTATTACATTGGAATAGCTTAGTCTGTCTTGATTCTATCGCATGCATGGTGATTTCTTTTGTTGTTTCATTCTTTATTATACCCGGTTGGTTAAAACTTTGACTTCTATACTACATGAAATTAGTGGAGTATCCTTGATATTTGCGTTTCATCCGGTATCTTTTCATAGAAATATTCATCGATCATTCTTGAATTTTACTCTACAAAAGCGATATCATGTTGATAATTTGGGCGTTAATAATTCTGGATAAAATAATTCTTGAACTTGTTTTATTGAATTCTTATATCATTGTCATCATCCTCGTGTTTTTATATTTTTTAAAGTCATACGTGGCATTTTGTAGTGCATAGATGGACTTGGTATGATTATGACCGAGAGATTATTGATTGTAATCATGGCCGTAATGTTACAAATGATGTGGTAAAAATCCTCGATTAGTAGTAGTGCATTGATGGATGAGTTGTTGGCATGATCATGACCATTAATGAATACACAAATATTCTTGGCGTAGTGCATGAATAATTGTGGTCGTGATCTTAAAGAATATCCTTGGTAGTAGTGCGGGGTGATTCGATGATGTGGAATATTTATTAAATCGAGAGTCTAAATTTATAATGATGATGAAAAACCTTTTAAATCATAAAAGATAGTAGATTTTATTTTCTACTTGACTCTTTTAATGGATTTCTTGTTCATTGCTATGATTAAACTTGATGTTTATTATATTTTATCGGTTTAACCTTTGTTGAAGGCTAATGATAATTTATTACGCATTATCTTAGTCATAATATTTCTTCTTGAGCTAGTTGAGCTCACCCTTTCTTTCCTTTATTCTCTTGAGTGAAATGAGAATATATTTGGGACGAGTCGGGGAGCGGAGTAATGGTCCGGAGGATGGCATTAGTAGTCATCACTATTACGTGAAATAGTGTGATAATAATTGTAATGAGGACTCCTTTTGAGTTTGTATAATATCTAGTAGATAATATTTGTATTCAAACTCACGGTTTATGTCGTTATATTATACGACAGATTATATTAGTAAGTTGTATTTAAATTACGTACCATGTATCGACTATCCAAGATGGGTGATGTATACCTAATTTTGGGGGCGTCACAGTACGAATATTCCACGACCAAACGAATATTCCCCGACAACAATGAATATTTTATAACCACTTGCTTATTTTGAAATATTTGCGTATTTTACCCCTAACTATCCACATTAATCAAATCAACCCTTACTATTTCAAAATAATAAATAGAGAAAATTAAATTTAATTAATAATAAGTTGGGGTCTTACAAGTAAGTTGTAAGAATATCTAATTTCTTAATTGTATTAATAAAAGGGGATTTATAATAAGTTGTTGCATCTCATTTATGATATTCTAAATAGTTTATTTATTCTTATTAAAAAAAATTTCTCCATGTTTGTTTATAGGGTTAATTAATGTTTTGTTCACTATATTAGAGGTCAATTTTTATTGTGGTTGTCGAATCTTTTTTTGTTATAAATACATTAATATACTAAAAAATATTACAAAATGGTCATTACTTAACATTTCGTCCAAAAAAGTGAACGAAAGTGCTGACTAGACTAATGGATAACATGTGGGGATAATACACTTTTTGGTCATTGTACTAGGGTCCAATATTCATTGTGGTTACCTAATTTTTTTTTGTTATAATCGAATAACTGTACTCTCAAAAATTACAAAATGGTCATTATTTTTAATTTCCGTCCAAAAACCAGATGGAAATCGTGAGTGTGCAACTCACGTGATGATTTTTGCTGATGTGTACAATCTATTTGCCATGTGTATATCATGTGCTTGGCACATGCTCAATATTACAAAGAGTTTCAACGAATTTATTATATTAGATTTGGGAAATAAATTAGGGCTCGAGCGATTCTCTATAGCTTCGATTCTGTTGCTCGTTTGGTTCGATTGATTCTTTTTGCCCGATTTTCTACTCCTCCTCATTATTGTCAAAAGTTAATTTTGGTATATAACTACTATTTCCAAGTTGATTCTACTGCTTCCTTTCTTTGTTGTGTATGCGATTGATTCTTCATCATGAATTCTTCATCTGGAGTTTTTGTTCATGGAGATGACACAGATGAGATATCTTCATCTCATCAAATACAATAGCAAAGGCCTTATCTTCCAGTGCAATGTTACTGTGGAATAAGCGCACGGATGTGGGAAGCTTGGAAGGTTGGAACATTACACCCGGGTATGAGGTTTGTAGGATGCAGTAGATACAAGGTATAAATTGTTAATAATTATATAATTAGCTTAATGTGAATGTGAATTTAATTTTTTTTTAAATTACTTGTATATATATATTTTGTACACAGGATAATATATAATTAGTTTAATGTTAATGTGGAGTTAATTTTTTGTTAAATTACTTATATATATATATATATATATATATTGCACACAAGATAAGAATGCTTATTGTGGATTCTTTAAATGCTATGATGTTCCTTTTACCACAAGATCAAAGGAGATTATTGATCAAATAAGAAATGGACTTCACAAAATTGATAGAAGGTTTAACATTCCAGTTGGGCATGAGGTGGAAATCAAGGAATTAGAGAGGGAAGTTAAGACACTAAAGACTTCAATTAACAAAGTTGCAGCTAGAAAGAAAAAATTAATCTTATTGCTTGTCATATCTTGGGTTTTATGCTTTCTCATCATGTATATGAAGTGAATTAGGATGATTTAGATGAATTTAATGGATTGATTTTGGTATGTAGTTGAATGTAATGGTGACAATCCATAATTATTATGTAATGGATTTATTTTGGTAGTGCTATGTAATGGTTTGATTTTAGAATTAGAATGTAATGGATTGATTTTGGTAACTCTGTGTTCTATATTTTGTCTTTGAATAAAATCAGTTGGGATTCTATTGTTCTAATGAATTTAATGCAGCTTTGTTATGTTTAATGAATTGTAATAAGGTTTAATGAGGCCTTATGTTAGTGGGGCCCTATGAGACTCATTTGCATTTCCTAGTTTATTAGGTCTTATTTCCAAAACAGGACATCAAGACAGAGACAGAGCTGCAACATCAACATTACTGCAAAGACAAAGATAACATACTACAACAACACAAAAACAGGACATCATGACAGAGACAGAGCACAAACTTATACATTAACTTGCAGCTGCAGCCTTGGTAAAGACAGAGAAAGAGACACAAAATAAATCATTACTGCAAAGACAGAGACATGCAACCATAAAACATAGTAAGCAACAACTGAAATGGTCATTTAAGGAATCTATATTAATTTCCTTCAGTTCACAAACTTACACATTAAAACCCAATACAGTGTTCCAAAAATATACCAACTATTTCAACCAAATACAAAATGGTTCATCTAAGCCTTTCATACCATCTGTCTGGTGGATCTTGAGAATTATCCATCTGAAAAAAGACAATATGAATTATAAAATAAAACACTATGTAAAACAAATGATATTATTATTCCAAACTTACAAGAATGTAGCCTTGGTTGGCTGACTGAAACATTGTATTCCCATTTGGAAGCACATAAGTCCCAAATCCAACAGGAGGTTTCCCTTTCTTTCTTCTCATTGGCAGCTTCACTCTTTGTATCCCACTTTCACTCTCTTTGGCCTTCCTTTTTCCTTTCCCTTTATCAGCTTCATTTGGTATTGAATTGGAGTTGGGACAATTACTTTTATTGTGACATGCTTGTCTGCATTTGGTACAATGCATTATTCTTCCCCTTCTTGTAATTCTCCCTGGGTTCTTTTCACTTTCCCTCTCTGGGTTCTTTTCACTTTCCCATTGTTCTCTCTTCTTTAGTCTTTGAGGCATTCCTCTAAGCTTCCTTGTGAATGGTGGTGGCAACTCTTTTCATATGGTGTCTCCTCCTAGAAATTGTTATCTGGCTCTAAGAGATGATTGTAACACTTCATATATGTTTCCCTCTTAAACCAATGACTCACATAATTTTCAACTGGCTCCCTCATGAAACTGATAGCACTAATAGCATGACAACAGGGCATCCCAGTTAGCTGAAACACCCTACATGTGCAAGTTTGATCTGCAAGATCAACCACAAACTTATCCCCATGGTACTTTACCTGCAATGTTTCAGTATGTAGTATGAGACATAAATTAATCACATTGTGACAAGCTAAAATCAATTTAGGGAATAACAAGTTACCTGAAACTTTCTATCTTTGGCCCATAATGGTTCACATGCAGCTGCATTCTCAATTTGAACATCAAGTTTTTTCCTAATCCTAGGACATATAACTGCTTCACACTTAAGCATTTCATCCCTTTTTTTGTTGAGTCTAACCATCACTTTACTCCTTATTTCCTCTAGCATGTCTAATGAATCCATCCATCCAGATTTTTTAATCCATGCATTGAAGGTCTCACTCATGTTGTTCTCTACATTGTCTGCCTTAGAGTGTGTTTGGAAATGTGTTTTGCTCCACAAAGAGGGGTCTTGCTCAAGCAACTTGTTATGGGCTTCCTTTGATAACCTTTTGATCTCATTCTGATAGGTATAATTTTATTTTATATTTTGATGATAACAATTATGTCTTTAATTAAATAGGTAATTATTTAATTATTTTGTTATTTTCTATTTTACTTGAATTAATTTTTATTGACCTTGATAAATTATATGTCAAGTGTTAAATAAATTAATTCATATAATATTCATGACAAGGAAACCCTATTTCTTTTTCTAAACTTGGGCAAAATGTTTTATGCATACATCATAAAGAATTAAATAAAGCATGTATTAAATATTCTATTTTTAGAAACCAAATATATATATTAGAATATATTAACATAACAGTTTATATATATAATAGGAATAATTAATAATTTATATATAACCATATTCCACTTATATATATATATATATAATATGCAAATATAAGATATAAATATAATTTGCACACTTGCATGTGCTGTCAACCGTGTGTGTATTAGCCTAACAAAAGTGACATTTATTTTTGGACAAAAGCGTGTAAGATTGGCTGGCATGTTTTCATGTGTTGGTCAATATTAGCATTAAATGATCCGAAGGTTGAAAAAGGCCCAGGCGGTTTTCTCTCTTCTTCCGCGTTCAAATATTTTTTAATCTGGACCGTTCAATTAAAAAATGCTTGATCATAACCGCACATTCAAAAATTAGTTTTTGAAATTATAATTTTGCCCCAACTTCAAAAATCCTATAAATAGGGAGTATTTCATTCATTTGTTTTTTACCAATTCAGTTAAAAGAAAATCATACTCTCTTTGCCTACATTCTCTCTAAATCATATATCTCTTCATACAAAAAGTTCTACTTATTTTTGAAGAGAAAATTGGTCCAAGTATTGAGATAAGTTTACTTTCTGTTGAATTATTTCTTACTTGTGTTTTATCTATAGATATACAAATACATTTTGTTCTACACAATTTTATATATCCATATTTCATCTATTTATCAAATAAAAGGATACTTGGGCGCCGCAAGGTTACAGAGATAAACCTCTACGGAGAGGAATCCAACCGTACGATTCCTTATAGTCTTCAGTAACCTTTTATTGATATTATTTAGATAAATGTCATAAAATAGATACAACACTTGATAGCTCAAAACAACACTGAGATACTACTCCAAAAAGAGTAGTCATCTGAATCGGATTTGAGAATCGTAGTGATCTATTGAAAATATTTTTATAAATATCTATTGTGAAAATTATAAATTCTTTTTTTTATACTTGGGCGTATGCAAGGCTCTGGGAATAAACCTCTACGGAGAGGAATCGGTAAAATGCGATTCCTTATAGTACCAAGTGACACTATTTATAAAGAGTTCACATAATAGATAAAATATTCCTATATATTATTTGAGTTAAACAAATAATATTTGTTATATCAATTTGTGTTTAACTGAAATTATACTTGATCTAATTTATTCTTTCATACAAGTATTATTTTATAAAATTAGTTCATAAAATACTTGATAACTCAGAAACAATTCAAATCCATAGAAAAACACTCTTTATTTTATAGAATTATAAATTCTTTATAAAAGTGCTTTAATATCATATACTTGCTTAATTAGAAGCATAATTTCTCAAATATAAAAGTCTCAGAACTTTAATAAATATATTTGCTCTTTAATTGATATTTGCTTATTTGAGAAGTATCAATCTGTACTAAATTCTTATATGCTTATTTGAGAAGCACATTGTTGTAAAATCATTTATAAAAAGAAAAAAGATTAGAGTTAGTTTATTTTATGAACCTGTGAGAAAGACGAGTAATTCTTCGACCAAGACCAGAGTCTTAGAGAGGTCAGTGAGAAGTTGGATCTCTAGTGTACTTGTGAGGTGTAGAAGAGGCTATTGTTTCAAGACCAGATTATATAATAGAACTGAACTCAAAAGAATTACAACTAAGCTTGAGGAGGGAGCGGGGAGCTTGCTGTCCAAGATAGATTAGTTGGGAATAGTTGGAAGTTTGTCTATAAAACTTTGTAAAGGCTTCTCCGCCTGTTGAAGGAGTTGTTATTACTGATAGTAATAAGATCTCAAGTTCCAAGTAGGGACTTGAGACTGGACGTAGCAACATACCAAGGGGTGTATGTTGTGAACCAGATAAATCTTTGTGCATTGTGTGATTGAATTTTTACTATCTCGCATAATAATTTCGAACACTGCAAATTAATTAAAAAAAATTCAAAAAGGTCTTAGATAATTTTTAAACCTGTAATAATCTATTCAACCCCCCTTCTAGATTATTATTTAACTTTCACATTCATAACTTCTTTGAATGGCACAATATGGGTGGCCATAGATGCTTCCCAGAATGCAAACTGCAAGGCTTGAGTAGGGAATCTCTTCCTCTAGTTTGCATAAATATGCCTAGCATAATTCCTATGCTTAGCATAAGGAAGTATCTTTTTAACTGCTGGAACCAAACCCTATAACCACAAATAAGAAAATAAAGCAGTCAGTTACACATGTTTGATAATAATAAAAGACATAAAATTCATGTACAACAAAATAAGAATAAGACAATTAATTACCTTTTGTTGGTCACTTATAATGGTCCAACCAACTCCATCATTACCTTCCAAATCTCCCATTAACAGCTCCAGAAACCATCCCCAACTATCCCTGTTTTCACTCTCTACTATGACCCTTGCTATTGGGTACATTTGATTATTACCATCTTTCCAACATCAGACAACAATTGCCCCCAACCACAGTCTTCAAAAAACAACCATCTAAGCCTATGATAGGCCTACACCCTTCAATCCACCCCCTCTTTAGTTCTTGAAAGCATACATAAAACCTCTAAAAGTGAAGCTTATTTTCTGGATTGTCTCTTCTAACCTTAATATCAACTGTGTTTCTTTTATTGCTCTTTATTAAATGATCCCCATAATCCCACATTTTCTTATAATGTTTCTTTAATAATTTCCAAACATTTCTCAAAGCCATTTCCCTTACCCAGTGACACTTTGTCAAAGACACATTTACATTTAATTTTCTGGCTATTTCATCTTGAATATCAATTAAATTCCAATCTGGTTTCTTTCTAATCATGTTTCCATAAAAGTTTGCAAGCCATTGTGTTTTGACACACTTGTTTTGTAGTGCCCTTATGCAAGTATGATCATTATTATTATTTTTTATTTGCAAAGTTTTAGAGCCTCCAATGGTGCTAAGCCACATGTTCCATGGACATCCAGGCTGACACACAACCTGAAACCTCTTCCCAACATTTATTTTGAATCAAATTGACCTTCTCTTCCCAATCTCATAATTCCTAACAGCTTCTTTCATCTGCTCTTTAGAACTAAATTGCAGACCAACACTAAACTTAATATGTTTTCTTTTTGTTTTAGGGTCATAAGGTATAATTTCAAACTTAGGTTTTATATTCTTATTTCTTCTCTTATCCCTAACTATCTCTTCCATCTCCTCTTGCTCTTCCTCACTTGTGACGCCCCCAAAATAGGTATACATCACCTATTCTGAGTCGCCAAATACATGGTACAGAATACAAATACAATCTTTAATATACAACAAGAAAGCTGTGAGTTTTAATACAAATATTGTCTTCTAGACAATATCCACTCTCAGAATAAGTCCTTATTACATTTATTGTCACACTATTTAACAGAATAGTGAGGACTACTAATACTATTGTGACGCCCCCAAAATAGGTATACATCACCCATTACGGGTTGTCAATACGTAGTGCGAAACAACTACAACTTTATTATTACAACGATAAAAGCGTGAGTTTGAATACAAATATTATCTTCTAGATAATATCTATACTCAAATAAATCCTCATCATATTTATTGATACATTATTTTACAAAATGGTGAGGACTACTAAACAACTCTCTCTAGAACCTTCATTCCATACCCCAGGCTACGTACTGCATTTATATTCTCGCATCACGAGAAGAAAAATGGAACAAAAAGGAAAAGGGTGAGCTCAACTAGCCCGATAAAGAATATTATGACTAAGATAATATACAACAAATTATCATTTATGCATGCAACGGGGAAAAAATCTAATAGAATACAATAGACAACAAGTTTTAAATCAATATTCACAATGAAATAATAATTCATTAGAAGAGTTAAGTAGAGAATGCAAACTACTATCTTCTATGTATGAATTTAAAAGTTCATCGTCTATCTCTTATCCTGTAACATCAATCGATATACATACGGAATCAAATATTCATCTGCACCACAGCCAAAGATATTCATCGATTGGTCGTGTTCATCTAAAACACATTCATTTTTGCACTACGGGCCAAAGATATTCATCAGAAATCATTCATCTGCACCTACAGCCAAAGATATTCAATAATATCATCATTTAAGGCGAGGATGATGAAAATATTTTTAAAAAGCGAATCCGGTGAAACAAAATGATGAGGATTAAGGATTAAGGATTCGTACTTTGTTTTATCCATGTCCAAAAATACCTCAAAAATAATCATAGTGGTGTAAAATTCAAGAATGATCAAAACATGGATACAATCAAAGCTAGTATCCCTGATAGATATTTTTGACGAAAAGGAAAATTTTCATTTTCGATGAATAGTGCCGTGTATTCGTGAATAGGTAGTATCGTGAATAAGGTCGATATCGTGAATAGTAACTCAGAACACCAAAAGTTCCAAATTTGATAAAACTTCAGATCGATATTTAAAGATAATGATATTGAAGAAATAATATCATTCTGAAAAAAAAAATATCCTTACCTCGAAAGATCAAGTACTTAAATTTGAAACAGGATATAGGCTATGACTTGAACTTGCAGTATAGAAATACTCAAAATATACTCAAAATACTCACAAAAATACGCTCGATAATATAGAGAGAAAACTTCGATTTACGGTGTGATTTTCAATTTAACCTAAGCACCTATTTATAGGAAAATGCTTTAGAACACAAAGTAGAAAATTTATTAAAATATTAATATATATATATATATATAATCTTCACGCATACCTTTGAATATGAAATTCAGCAATTGAACACATGCCTCACACATGCAAAAAACGTTTTTTGTAAAAAAATATTTAAAACTTCAAAAATTAATTATTTTGGAGCTTGAACTTCAATAATTCATAATAAATAGCCCTTTTGTCGGAAAATTGAATCGGGTGACTTTATATAGGAAATTCAATTCTCTACAACTTTGAGAAGAAAGTTTTCTAAATTCCAAATAAAAATTGGAAAGAAATCCACAAGCAGTCGATTTTACTTAAATTTATAATCAAATTTCGATCAAGAAATGGGTCCCGCAAACACATAAAACATGCTTTAAATATTTTTGGTAACAAAATACTCCTCCTCCACATATACTCATATATCCCACATTCATCGTAAAAAATATCATCATTATTATATTATTAAAATATAATAATATATTTAAATGAATTATTTTATCGAGAAAAGATAAAATTTCAATTTTCAACAATTGTCACATTAAAAATTTTCTCCATCTATATCCACATAAAATCAATATTTTCCTCATCATATGAATCAATAATTAATTATTCACAAATAATATTATAGAATCACAATATTGACAACCGAGTTCACCAGGAAGAGGGCTTTCGATAAGAATTTCTCTTCTTCTTTGCGCAATTATTAGGTGACCAAACCTCTCCTTGACAGAACTTTCTAGACATTGCCAATAATGTTATCTAATAATATTATTAGGATAATATGAATTATTACTTCGATAATGAAAAATCTTGTGTAATGACAATTATTGAAATAAGCTCGCAATATAAAATATCAACCTTGACAATTATTAAATCAATAAAATATTGAGCAGTAATTCTTTGTAACCATTATTGAGTAGTGCCTTCTTACGTAAGAATCAATAATTGGTGCAATCTGGTATCTTCTTGTGTTTTAACCACCGAGTATTTTAATAAAGATAACTTGATAACAACTACTAGTTATTTTTAAACAACTTATATTTGTCGTTTTCTTCATCCAATCGCTTTTCGGTTATGGGGCCCACAAAAGCTGCGATGTCGTAAATGCGAATATTCCCCCTGACAAAGAAGAATATTCCACGACCGAAACGAATATTCCCCAACAACAATGAATATTTTATAACCACTTACTTATTTTGAAATATTTGCGTATTTTACCCATAACTAATCACATTAATCAAATCAACCCTCATTGTTTCAAAATAATAAATAGAGAAAATTAAATTTCATTAATAATAAGTTGGGGTCTTATAACTATCATACGGAATAATCACTCCGGTTCCCCGACTAGTCACAGCTACGTTCTCATTTCGAAGAAGAGAACAATGAAGGAAAGGTGAGCTCAACTAGCCCAAGAGAAATATTATGACTAAGATAATGCGAATAAATTATCATTAGTCTTCAACAAGGTTAAACCGATAAAATACAATAGACATCAAGTTTAAGCTCTTTGCGGAACATGCAATCCATTAAAAAGAGTCAGTAGAGAATAAAATCTACTATCTTTTATGATTTAAAAGATTTTCATCACTTTTATCATTTGGGACTCGACAATAAATAATCCACATCATCCCCGCACTACTACCGAGGATATTCATTAGTATCACAACCACAATTTATCCATGCACTACAGGCCAAAGATATTCGTGTATTCATCAACGGTCCTGATCATGCCATAAAATAATTCATCTTTGCTCCATTGGCCGAAGAGAATCCATAGCCATAATCATACCAAAAACTGTCCATCAATGCACTACGGGCCAATGAGGACTTTTTCCATATCATTTGTAATATTACGGTCATGATTATACCGAATAATCCATGGTTATAATCATACCAAGTCCATCTATGCACTACAGGCCACAGATGACTTTCAACATAATATAAACATGAGGATGGTGACAATGATATAAGAATTCAATAAAACAAGTTCAAGAATTAATTTATCCAGGAACTAATAACGACCAAATTATCAACATGATACTTCTTTGTAGAGTAAAATTCAAGAATGCTCAGAAGAATATTTCCATGAGAAGATACTGAATGAAGTGCAAATATCAAGGATATTCCACTAATTTCATGGAGTATAGAAGTCAAAACTTTAACCAACTGAGTATAATAAAGAATGGAATAACAAAAGAAATCACCATGCATGTGGTACTTCAGATGCATAAGCGAGTTATTCCAATGAATAATAAATAACGGAACGGTCAGGTAATATCTTGCCGATGGGATATTCTAACGAATAATAAAGAATGGAATAACAACAAAAATCACCATGCATGTGGTACTTCTTGGATGACAAAGTTATTCCAAGCGGAATAATAAATAACGGAATTAGGTCGGCGTAAAGCGCATGATACGATATTCAGCCGAATAATAAAGAGCGAAACCGGTCCGGCGTAAAAGCGCATGTGACAGGATATTCCATCGAATAATAATAAAGGCGGTACGGTCCGGCAGAAAAGCGTCTGACAGGATGTTCCAGCGAATAATAAAGAATGGAATAACGGAAGAATTTCACCATGTATGCGATGCGCAGCCAGACCAGAGTTATTCAACATAATGATAAAGAATGGAATAACAAAAGAATTTCACCAAGTATAGGGTAGAGCACAGCGTATCTGAGATATTCCAACGAGAATAAAAAAAATATGGAATAATGAAGTTCTCTTCATGGATCTGAAAGAAATAATACCCCTTACCTTATAAAGAAGAGTACTTCCAACGGTAGAGGGCGGAGATATACTTGAAGAAACTTGCACTACGCTCAAAGCTTTCTTAAATGCTAAAGAAATACGCTCAAGAGTATAGAAGAATAATTCTCTCTATAGTTTCTCTACAGAGTTTCAAATTGAACTCGTAAGAAATAATGAAGGAATGAGCTTATTTATAGAAGAATGGGTGAATAGTAACCAATCCATGAGCGGGCCGAGATCAATTTACTTTAAAGCAGATGATTGCAGATTGGTTTACAATAAAATATAATATATTCTATTTATAATCTAATAAAAGCGAATAACTTTTAAAAAGATTTTACTATCTGAAACCTTATATGCAGCACTATCTGCAAACACTATGCATAATAAAATATAATATAATCTAATTATTGTCTAATAAAACATATAACTTTATAAAAGTATTACATTTTATATAAAAAGATTTTACTATTAGCCTAATAAAATGAATAACTTTATAAAAGTATTACATTTTTATATAAAAAGTTTTTCTGTTTTATTACATTAATAATACTAATAAAACAAGACTTATATATAATATATATATATATATATAACAATTAACAATAATTGAATTAAATAACGTGAGATCTTTATCAATTCATCTTAAAGCAATAATTGAACAAAAGCGAGTGACTTCTCACACAAGCATCGATAATCAATCTGGTGTACTATGCAATGCGACCACGCCAGCGTATTCTTTGTACTTTTACTAAGAGTAGTTCAACAAAGATAATTGTAAAACTTCCGTTATTTTCATAAAAATATTTTTGTCATTTTCTCGATCCAACAATAATTACATTTGTGAGGTCCACCGATGATTGTCTTGTAAATGCATTTAATATTCCCAAACCACAAAGAATATTTTCCGACCAATCGAATAATATAACAACTTGCATACTTTGCAAAATTTATAAATATTACCCACAACTATAACATTATATTAAATCCACACCATAATATTCAAAAAAAATCGAGAAATTTAAATCTTTATTCGTAAAATTTGGGATTTTACATCACTGCTATCCTCATTTGGGGAATAGTGTTTGTCACTACTGTAAGACCCCGAAATTTTTTAAAATAAAAAGGAATTTCCTTTATTTATTATTTTAAAATAGTAAGGGTTGATTTGATTAATGTGGATAGTTAAGGGTTAAATACGCAAATATTTTAAAATAAGCAAGTGGTTATAAAATATTCATTTTTGCCGGGGAATATTCGTTTGGTCGTGGAATATTCGTCTTTGTCGAGAATATTAAATGCGACGGTGCCAGCGACCATGTGTGGGCCCCATAGCGGAAAGCGATTGGATGAGGAAAGCGACAAAGTTTGGGTGGTTATAAACCTTGGCGTAGTTGTTACCAATTAAGGATCATTGGAATACCCGATGGTTAAAATCTGATGTCTGGCGTCAGTTAAAGAAGATACTCTGATATTATGACTGATTGTTGAATTATTGACTCGCACGTAAGATGGCACTACTCAATAATTTTCACATGAATTCTTTATTCAATATTTTATTTTATTGATTCAATAATTCTTTGCGTTGGTATTTTATATTATTCATTGTTTGATAATTGTCACCGCACAATGATTTCCCATTATCGGATCAATAATTCATATTATTTGAATAATATTATTAGATAACATTATTGGCAATGTCTAGAAAGTTCATCTAAGGAGAGGTTTGGTCACCTAATTGCGGCAAGATGAGGAGATCCTTATTGGAAAGCCCCTCTTTCACAGGAGCGGCTGGTTATCATAATTGTGATTACGTAATATTATTTGTGAATAATTAATTATTGATTCATATGATAAGGAAATATTTATTTTATATGAATATAAATGATGGATTTATTTATGTGGTTATTAATGAAGAAATTATTCTTTGAGATGTTTTATTTTGCCGGATTGGAGGTATTAAAAGATCGAATCGGTGTTATTACTGACTTTATTGTGTGAGTTATAATATTTAATCAAATAGTTGGATCGTTATAATTTTTGGATATGTTATACATATATAAGTTGAGTATATGTCTACAAATTTTGAACCGATTAAAAATGAGCGAATGATTTGTTATAAATTTTAAGAGGTGTCGATTGAAATTAGGTTATAAATGATTTTGGTGGAAAATTCTAGAATTGGTGGGCCCCACTTGTGGTTGGTGAAAAAATGTGCTGAATTTTATTTCAAATGTGGTGGGTGGCAATAGTAGCAGGTAAAGCCATCAGGTAGCAGGTCAAGTCTGCTTGGTGGGCTAACATTTTCCTATAAATAGAGGCTAAGTTAGAATTGAAAATCACACCGAAACAAAGTTTTCTCTTTCTCTCTCTATATTATTGAGCGTATTTTGTGAGTATTTAGATACTTTGAGAGTTGCTGTTCAGTACAAGTTTCATTCAGCATCACTTCCGACCTTTCCTTCCGAAGTATTGATTCTTTGAGGTAAGGGATATTATTTTTTTTCGTAATGATATTATTTCTTCAATATCATTATGCTGAAATGTTGATCTGAAGTTTTTATCAAATTTGGAACTTTTTCATGTCGGGGTTACTATTCATGAGTTACTATTCACGAGTTACTATTCATGAGTTACTATTCACGAGTTCTTATTCACGAGTACTATTTCATGAAGCGTGAAAATGTTTTTTTGTGGAATTTCTATCTTTTGGTGTGAGAGTTACTATTAACGATATCTAACTTTATTCACGATATCGACATTATTCACGATACTCGCAGATTATTCATAGAAAAATAAAATTTCTTCTTTTTCGTCCAAAATATCTATTACGGATACTAGCTTTGATTGTATCCATGTTTTGATCATTCTTGAATTTTACACCACTATGATTATTTTTTGAGGTATTTTTGGGCGTGGATAAAACCAAGTATGAATCCTTAATCCTTAATCCTTGTCATTTTGTTTCTTTGGATTCGTTATTTAAAATATTTTTCATCATCCTCGGTCTTAAATGATGATATTATTGAATATCTTTGGCGTTCTGTAGTGCAAAAGATGAATGATTTCTGAAGAATATCTTTGGCACTGTAGTGCAAAGATGAATGATTTCTGAAGAATATCTTTGGCTGTGTAGTGCAAAGATGAGCGGTGTTTAAATGAACATGACCGATCGATGAATATCTTTGGCCTTTAGTGCAAAGATGAGCAGTGTTGAGATGAACATGGCCGATTGATGAATATCTTTGGCCTTTAGTGCAAAGATGAGCAGTGTTGAGATGAACATGACCAGATTGATGAATATCTTTGGCTGTAGTGCAAAGATGAATATTTGATTTGAGATGAATATTGATTGATGTTACTGAGGATAAAATATTGATGATGGATTGTTAAATTCATAGATTATAGTAGATTTCATTCTCTACGTAACTCTTCATGAATTATTATTTCATTGCGAATATTGATCCGAAACTTGTTATACATTGTATTCTATCGATTTTTCCTGTTGGAGACTAACGATAATTTGTTGTATATTATCTTAGTCATAGTATTCTTCTCTTGGGCTAGTTGAGCTCACCCTTTTCTTGTTATTCCATTTTTTTCTTCTCGGGAGGCGAGAATGTAGCGAGTCTTTAGTCGGGGTATGGAATGAAGGTTCTAGAGAGAGTTGTTTAGTAGTCCTCACCATTTTTGTAAAATAATGTATCAATAAATGTGATGGGGATTTATTTGAGTATAGATATTGTCTAAAAGATAATATTTGTATTTAAACTCACAGTTTTACTGTTGTAATAATAAAGTTGTAGTTGTTTCTGTACCATGTATTTGGCGACTCAGAATGGGTGTGGTGTATACCTATTTTGGGGGCGTCACAACTACTATCATCATCACTTTCCCACTGCCCATCAGTGCCTTCACTGTCATAATCCCCATTATAATCATCATCTTCGTTGTTTTGAAAAATTACATCTTTTAGTTCATGTGAAGGTCTTTGTTCATTTTCAGCTACTTGTTCTTGTTGAATTGGAGTTTGGTTTACATTTTAGCTTTTTCAGCTTCATGTTCATTCTCATTTAAATCACCTGCATCTTCTAATGCATTACCCTCCCCATTCTTTTTCACTTCTCTTCTATATTCCCTTGACTTCTTTCTAGCCTCAATATACTCCTCATCAGTACTTAACCCATCAGATTCATGGTAATCACTGTCATCAAATGACAAAGCTAAATACCCTTCATCATCAGCCCCTATATTAGTAGCCCCATCAGCCCCTTCATTATTGGCCCGATCAACATTACCCTCTGTATTATACTCTGGAATATTATCCCCATGATCAACATATAAATCAACAGAATCATAACCTATGCAGGTTGCCTGCAATGCCCTAAAACATTCATCATCATGCAATTTTCTAAGTCCATGTGCCATTGGAACCCCATTTTCAATTGCATTTTCTTTATGCAATTTTCTAGTAAAATGTTCAGACATAGAAGTTATCATTTGGGGATAAAGATAATCAAGATCCAATTTTGTAATTTTTAATTGTAAAATCACCATTATACTCATATACTGGCACATACTTAAACTTCCCACCATAATGTTCATTTAACAGCAACAAAGACATCATGTGATAGTAAAATTCATAAAGTTACAAAAAAATGAAGACTTATAAGTAGAAAAAGACTACACTGCCAACATATGACAAATAAATACTTTAAACTTTATAAAAAAAATACAACATCAAAGACAGATAATTGGAGACAAATAAATATTTAAACTTTAAACTAATATGCATGTCAGATAAAATAATAACCAAATATGCATATAATGGGAGACAAGACCTAGAATCTATTGTACAAAATAGATATAATGGGAGACAACATAGGGCCACGACAGACATCTTTATATATAACTAATACGCATGTAAGAGATGCTTAGGGCCACCATCAATAAACAAACCAAGGGCCACCACTATCAGTAGACGCATACAAACTTAGGGCCACCATAAAAAAAACAACCATCTAAATTTTTTATAAGAAAACAACAACATAGGACCATCGGGACCACAAATTGAGTAAAAAACATGGAATGGGGGAATTTGACCCAATTACATCTAATTAAATTTCAAAAATCCAAAAACCCTCTTTTACTTGAACCCTAGAACTGAGATGAAAAGAAATTGAGAGTCGATTTTACTTACCTGTAGAGTACTAAAGTTTTTCCTCAACCGATTTCGCTAATCTCTGATAAATTGCACAACTCTTAGACGAAATCGAGGAACACTTTGCCTCGACTGTTTTTCCTCTCAAATGTTGTTCGAAAAATGAAATGGAGAGATAAATGAAAAGGTGTTAGTATGATAGTATCTGGACATTTGCCTCCAGATCCACGTGGGAGTGGACCCTACGTGCCACCTCAATGCCACCTGGATCCTGTTAGTCTACTAAGCATTTTCATCTGATTTTTGGACGGAAATTAAAAATAATAACCATTTTGTAATTATTGAGAGTATATTTATTCGATTATAACAAAAAAAAGTTTTGGTAACCACAATGAAAATTGGACTCTAGTACAGTGACCAAAAAGTGTATTATCCCTTAACATGTGTTAATTATGTGACAGGTGACGTGAATTGGGATAATTGATATTTTGGTCATTGTAGTAAGGGTCGATTTTCATTTTAATTACTGAAACTTTTTTTGTTACATTGTCGTTATCGAAGTACCAAAAATATTATAAATTAGTAATTTTATCATTTTTCTTCCAAAATATTAACGGAAAAGCTTATTTACCAAACATTTGACATATAAATGTTGAATATTCTAATGAGGTAGCATGTATAGGTCAACTTGTAGAAAAAAGATAAAGTCAGACTAATTATTTCAGTACTCCATAATAATATAAGAAAATAATTAAAATTTTAAAATTTTTAAAAAAACAGAACATAATTTAAAGAAACAAAAATAATTAAAAATCAAGTTCATTCTTCTTCTCCCTTTCACTTTTACTTTATGCAGATTTTTAATCTTATTATCCAACACAAAGATCAACCATGGACTATACTACCTCCGTTCGACCTACTTAGTCGACTCAACCAAGAGCCATCTTTTAATTCTTGACGGTAACCAAAAAAAATTAATGTTGGGTTTGGATCGATGGAATATTATGAAGGACGAAATAAAATGATTTTAAAATATTTTAAGTGTATGTTTGATTGTTAATAACAATTGGTATTGTTATATAATGACAAAATTATCATATATATCCATTTCATGAAAAAAAACTCCGCGGTGCCTTCTTCAAGCTCATCCTCATCCCCAAAAGCTTCAAAACAATCAAATCGATCAAAGAGAAATCCCCAAAATGGATCAAAAAAAGCACCACCTCTGAGAATCACAAATTGCTCATCGATTCAGGCCAAACTGTCCATGTCGGTCACAAATCACAAATTGCTCACAAAATTTCCCCGATGTCAACCACGAATTCCCCGGTCTTCCCCTCCACCACTTTGTCCATGTCGAACAATTCCTCATCACCAACTTCGCCGTCAACAACTCTCCCCGCCTCATCTCTGCCGCCCCTTACAGCCATTGCCGCCAGTTCCTCCAAGAACTCCGCGGCGCCGGCAATATCCAAATCCTGATCACTTCAAAATCTACCCAAGAATACAAACCCCTTTTTTCAATACTCCCCAACCCATTTGGCCCATTTGATCTGTTAGATCAAGAAATGCCCTTGAATCTCGAGCAACATAAAAATAAATTATCATTTCCTAACATGAATTGTGCAAATGGGGTTCTTCAAGAATATGAATCCTTGACATTTGCAGCTTTAGAAGCTGCTAATAATTCACATGCCCCTTATAGTGGTTATCCATCTGAGGTTGCACTAATGGATTTTAGTGGAAAGGTATATATAAAGGTTCTTATATGGAGTCTGCAACCTATAATCCGAGTTTGGGGTCGGTAAAGGCGGCATTGGTGGTTTTTATTGCTAATGGTGGTGGTGGGTATGAGGGGATTGTTGCTATTGCCTCTTTTATAATTTTAATAAAAGAGTTCTACCTCATACAAGCATACACGGATCAACAAGTGATACAGAGTAAGTAGAGTATCGATTCCACAGAAAAAGTTATTAAATTTAAACTATCCTGTATCAATTAACTCACCAAATTTATATGCCTAGACTGATGACTAAAAATGTTGAATTAAACTGAATAACAACTGAAAATAAGAATAATAAGGAAATAAATATAATTTGAAAATAATGGGATCCTAACTTCATTTAATATTTCATTCAATCGCCACTATCATGCAAGAAGTGTTCACATATCACAGGAAAATAGCCAAGAGCATGAATAGAGTTATAACCATTTTTCAATGCATTATAACCTACTTACACATCATCTACAGATGTTAGACTATATGTAATCACCAATACAACCAAAATCACTATATATCTATGTGAAATTGCAATTATATTGATTTTAAGCCCAAGCCCTTATTCTAGCTCATACGGTGAAACAAGTATATGTATACATACGGTTCACAAAATATGCAAACCATTATATAATGACCCCATATTCGCATCTTATCGTGATTACAATCCATATTTATATGTTCATTGTCAATTCCATACAAATACTAAAATGAATGGTGATCAAGCATTCATACATGTAAAACAACCATGACAGATATTCCATATGATATGTAAAACATCTCTAGCATTTAAGCGTACAACCAAACTACATATTAAAATCTGTTAGAATCCCATAACGGAGTTTAGTTCATGACTAAACCAAAAGCCATTATGGGATCAACGCTAACCATGATCAATAAACAAACAATTAAAGTAAGAAAGATAGAACGATCAAACCCAATAGCTGGATAGAAACCAATGATCAACTATTAAATCCTCATAGAAATCAAATAGATAATAATCAAAATCCACGATGATAGAGAATTCCAAGAAGAAGTAGAGAAGTAGACGTTTTGGCTTCGTTCTACGTTGGAATCTCTCTCAAGGTGTAAACCCTAGTTTCTATGAAAAGAATACACTAAAAATTATCAAGTGTGTGTCTGACACCAGTCAGAATCGTTTTAAAAACCATTACACATCATTTAATTTAGAATTAAAAATAAAACAAAATTCTGACATCGACATCGCGTCTTGATGGCGATGCCTCGATAGCTTCTAACTAGTCTCGCGGCCGCGAGACTTACAGAAAGTCTGCTCTTGTCCAGTTAATCTCTCGCGCGGGCGCGCGTCTCCTGCTCGCGATGGCCGCATGACTTGCGAAAAGTCGATAGTGTCGTCGGAGAGGGTACTCATGCGGGCGTACGCTCTCCAAGTTTGTTATCTTGCATGTGACTTGCACTCTGCAGGCTCTCGGCTCTGGATTTGTTTCTGTTCTGCTGCTGCTGCTATTTGTTCTTTCATTGCTTGATCTCCTTGCTCCATTTCACCTCCATCTTTATGCACATCCTCGCTTGTGCCTCACCTTCACACATCCATTAGCGGGCCTCTATTACCACTAAAATTAAGCTAATTCACTGCACTTATTCACCAAAAGGAGTTTTAAGTAAATCTGATGCGAAATAACGTGAAATCAACTAAAACAAAATAAAATGTACTTGAGTTGGGCACGATTAGCATGAATTGGTATCTGATAAGTAGGTAAAAATACCACTTATCAAATACCCCAAACTTGAATTGTTGCTTTTTAAAAAGCAAGCATACTAATGAATAATGAAAATGCAACTTCTGTGACTAACTATGCAACTACTCTATGATGCAAACTAGTCTCAAATAGTCCCTGCCACAACAGAATTTCAACCTAAATTACCTCAGTGAATTATCCATATCCAAGGATACAATTTCAAACCAAACTATAGACATAACATCATACACTCGGATAATTTCATATATCTTTATAGAAATCTTTGTGTGTGTGTGTTGTTCAAAAACTTGATCTAAGCACAGAATACATATACTACATTGCTCCAAATAGAAATTTATAGTCTAAAGCAAGACTCATGCATATTCATTTAACGCAAACTGTTTCAACATATCAACACAAATTAAGGTTCAACAATGGGACTACACACGAGGGCGATTTACGCACTTTCCCGCGGTGTTTATTGCTATTCTTCTTTTCTTTTTCTCTTTTTCTCTCTTTTTTTTTAATTTTTTTTACATGACTGTGCAATGTCTCAACCCATTAGGCACACTGCTACCCCTTAGCGAGCTTTCAACCAACGACTCCCAGACCATGAAAGACCTTAGGGCGCTAGGTGTAGAGACAATCCCCTCGGGCGTACTTACTCAAGTAGCCAGGGCCCCGAATTAAAACTAGTCACATTATTGCTATTTGATATTATTATTATTATTTTTTTATACAAAGCATACCCATGTTTTCCCAAAACTTGCATGTCAATGTTTCATACAGTCTACAACACTTTTCACATGTTTCTCTTTTTAAAACTACATGTTCTATCAAGCAATGCAACATACACTTCTTCAACTTACAAGTGATTGTGAACACGTTTGTGCATCGAAAAGCATTTAAGCAAAGAACATGAATCTCATCGTGTACAACATTATATCTCATTTCATGTTATCCCAAATATTCTCAAATCCTTCACAATTCACTATCATCATTGGCTAGGCAAAAAATTCTATTAAGCAAGAATTTGTGTGAGACATGCAACTAAAACATACTATCACAAACCATAATGAATAAAAATTAAAAATATTGCAAAAATTTAACTAAACACATAAACATGCAAAATTAACTAAACATGCACCAATTAAATAAAACTAAACTACTAAACTACTATGCTATAATCCCCAATACCCCCAAACTTAAAATATTCAATGTCCTCATTGAATGAAGGTAAAGGGTACAGAAAACTCCCCAATGATCGAAACTTGACCACCCTCTTGGGTGGTGAATGCAGTGGTGGATCTGTGCAATTGGTGTCCCAAAACTCGGCCATTCTAGCATTGTTCCTTGTTACGTGAAGGCTTCGGCCAAGGCCCGAGTGAGTCCTATAGCAAATGTTCCAAGATTGTCATACATGGCGTCGACTTTGCGCTCCAACCTTCGAAGCTGTCGATCGCTAGGAACCGGGTGTGCTCGGGTGGATGGACCTGCCTCATCGGGCTGAGGGGGATGCTGCGAGGGCTCGGGGAAGGTGGGCCGGAGAATGAATCCTCGTCCGCGCTGGTGTGGCTCACCACCGACCTTGCCCAATCCTCAAATTTAGCAATGGTGGCATGTGTGATGTCTTGACTTGGATACTGCATTTGTTCGTTGCCCCAATTGCACCCCTGCTGCGCACATAGCATGGCTACCACTGAAGCATGTGGAATGCTCCCAGTGGTAGTTCCCTTCAGATACTTCACAATGTTTTGATGAATCAAATACCCCACATCAATGTACTCGCCAGTAATTATGCCCCACAGTATTGCAGTCCTTTCCGCCGTGATTTTATGTTGATGCGATGAAGGCAAAAGCTTGGCACAAATGAACAGATTTCAGGCATTGGCGTATCGATTTAGTGCGGCTGTTGGAAATATTCGAGGCTGGGTCGTGCCAACTTTGTAAGTCCATTTCGTGCCTGGCACGCACAACTCAGCGATAACAAGCTCCAAATCCGTGTCCAGATGTGCCCCTGTGATCCAATTGGCCACCCCTGTTGGTGGTCTTGCGCTGATTCTCAGTACGTTTCGGATGGCGACGGGTCTGTAGTCTATCTCGACACCACGAACCATAGAGGAATCGTTCATGGTGACTTTGGCATTGGCATAGAACTCTCGAACGACGCCCATCGGAATGGGCATGGGAGATGCGATCGATCCACCCAACCTCGTTCATGGATCGTGGACGCAGAGAGTCGTCGATCACGGCCTTCGATGTCGAATCCTCTTTCCTTGATAAATGTCTTCGCTACAATGCGATAGTACTCTTGTTGGGCTTCTAGACACAAGAACTTTGTGTGGTCGACAATGTCCTCCCCGTGACTGTCGGATGAGGATGAAAAAGATGAAGATGGTCGTGCTCTCTTTGGACCCATTTACAGATAGTTGATCAAAAAGTTGAACTTACTGAGAGAGAATGGAAATTTGTGAAATTAGAACCTTCACACTTGTGTATGCCAACCCAATTAGGAACCCTAGCTTTATAGAGAGAAGAAGAGGTGGTTGAGCTTTGAGCGTGGAGAGAGTGTGGGGATTTGATGGAGAGATATCTGACTTCAATCATGGCGATAGAGATAGAGGCGTGAGTTATGGAAAGTGAGAGAGAGTCCGCGTCTCATTATTATCGCAAATGAGAGTCTAAATGGTCCAAATCTCTTTTTAAAAATGTTCGAGATCGACTTGATTCGATTGTCGTCTGCTGGCGGTAGCCATGAAGTGTGTAAGTGAAATTTGGTGGCGTGGTAGCGAGACTTCTGATGGGGTTATTGGTGCGATCGGATTGCGTGTGGTGTGCGAGTTTGTATTGCCTGGGACGCGCGGCCGTGCGACCTTGATATCTGCCATGCTAAGGTTCAATTTTTCTCTGCCTCTCAGTAATGCTTTCCAATGTTGGTTCCTGCATAGACATTAATGCACATGGATAAGGAGGCATGAATTAGTGGCCACATAATGCTAACATCGCGCAAGTATTCGTCAATCAATTCTTGCTACACACTTGAGCAAGAGTATCCAATATCCTTTAACAATGAATTAGACATAACTAACTAACATAAACCAAAATGAATAAACTAAAAAAAAGCGAATCAATGGGGGTAAAAATGATGGGTTGCCTCCCATCCAGCGCTAGGTTATAGTCAATTAGCTCGACTATCTCTGAATCTCACGTCACGTCAAGAATTGAGGTGTCTTCCTTATTGCCCACTGCACCCCGAAATTTAATGACCTCAACTTCCGTCAACGGTTCCACCTTCGACCCTGAACTTATGCCTGTTACATAGTTCAACGATCCATAATTTCTCAGTTTCTGTAACATCCTTCGGACCCCAATCCACCAGGTTAACCAAGAAGCATTCTTCTTCATCCGATGAGAACTTTATCGCCTTAAAGACATTAAATGTGACCTCTTGATCATGTACACGCATCGTTAGTTCTCCCTTTTGTACATCGATTAAAGTCCTACCCATGGCTAAGAATGGTCTCCCTAGTATGATTGGTATACTCTTATCCTCTTCGAAATCTAGAATGATAAAATCGGCCAGAAAAATGAACTTATCCACCTTAACCATTACATCTTCAACAATTCCCCGTGGATATGTGATGGATCTGTCAGCTAGCTATAGTGATATGTTCGTCGGCCTTGGAGCCGGCAGTCCCAACTGATTGAACACTTACAGGGGCATCAAGTTTATACTTTCCCCCAGATCACATAAACACTTGCTAAAGTTCATCTTCCCAATGGTGCACAGAATTGTGAAGCTGCCTGGATCTTTCAGCTTTGGAGGTAATTTACGTTGGAGCACTGCATTGCATTCCTCTGTCAAGGCCACTATCTCAAACTCATCTAATCTTCTTTTCCTTGAAAATATACCTTTCATGAACTTTGCGTAGCTTGGCATTTGTTCCAATGCCTTGGCGAATTATATATTAATTTGCAACTTTTTGAACACCTCTAGAAACTTACTGAACTGTTTGTCTTCTTTCTGCTTAACTAACCTCTGCGGATATGGTACTTGGGGCTGCATTGATTGTATAGGACTCTTGATCTTCTCTTCTAAATTTACCTTGTCCTCTCTTCCTGTTGACCCTCAGAATTTTCCAGATTTTCTTCCTCGTTAGTCACTGCTGCTTTCGCGTAGCCATGCCTGATGTCCCCCTGTAACTTCGCTTGCAGGCGTCATGCTGTTAGCTATATGTCTGTCAAATCTTTTCTGATCATGATGTGATTACTTGACCTTTGCTCCTTTTCGTCTCTCCTAGGATTTGTTTCAGTGTTACTTGGCAATGCACCCTGGGGCCTGTTGTTGAGCATACTCGCCATTTGCCCCATTTAAGTCTCCAAATTCTTGATAGCCACTACTTGGCTTTTGATCATGACTTCAGTGTTTGCCATGTATTTCAACATCAGCTCGTCCATCTCGATTTCTTCTCGGCCGTGTGGTGTGGCGAGAGTGTGATGTTGTTGTTGTTGAGGAAATCTGGTGGAAAGCGGTGGTTTTGGTGCAAGCTTGTGGTTAAGAGATGACGTAATTTGAAACCGATTTTCTTTGTTGTTGTCCTTGATTATTTGACCAACTAAAGGTTGGATGATTTTGGTTGTTGGGATGGTATGTGTTCTGAAATTGACCTTAGTCTTTCCTGTAGTTGCTCACATATTGCACCAACTCTGAGCTGATAGCACATTGATCTGTGGAGTGTGACCCCGCACAAATCTCACAAACAAAAGCAACTATTTTCACTTTACTGTCTGCCAAAGTATCTATCTTTTTAGCCATAGCTGCCATCTGTGCTGACAACTGCATTATTACATCTACCTCCAACACACCTGCAACCTTAGGCTGTGGCATCCGAGCTATAGGATTCTGATAGTCATTTGCAGCCATAGTCTCGATAAGCGTATAGGCCTCGTCATAGCTCTTTGCCCATAATGCCCCTCCTGCAGCTGCATCCACAATCGGTCTCGACTGCCATCCTAACCCATTGTAAAAGGAATTTATCACCATCCAGTCTGGCATACCGTGATGCGGACATTTTTTGAGCATCTCTTTTGTAACGCGCTCCATACCTCGTATAAGGACTCTCTGTTGTTATTTTTGGCGAGAGAGATAATTGTCCTCATCTTTGCAGTCTTGGCCATTGGGAAGAACTTGGCTAAGAATTTCTGTGCTAAATCCTCCCATGTGGTTATTGACCCTAACGGCAAAGAATGTAGCCAACTCCTAGCCTTATCTCTCAATGAAAATGGAAATAGCCATAGTCTGATGGCATCTTCCGTCACACCGTTATATCTGAATGTGTCGCAGATCTCGATAAAGCTTAATAGATGTTCATTCGGATCATCTGTAGCAGCACCCCCAAACTGAACTGAGCTTTGTACCATCTGAATCGTGTCCAGTTTGATTTCAAAGGTGTTCTTTCTATATCATGGAGTCGACTATGCTTGATTGTAGTCCATTTATGTTTGGCATAGAATACTCCCTTAGAGCCCATGCTCTTCTCTTTGCTCGATTCTCGTTCTTACGCCATATATTAGGTATAGTACTCTCTAACCGAGCTTGTAGATTTCTTCGCATGCGCTAGTTTTCCAACCTCTCCCGTTGATGTTTTCTATTTGGTGTTAATTCGAATTAGAGGATCTTGTGTGCATAAAAATTTACAAGTAACGCAACAAAAACGAAACAAAAATAGAAATAAAAGCGAATAGATTTGTATTAAAGTCATACAATTTAGCTTTAAGCGATGATAATTATCTAAATTAACGCCTTTCCCTAAGAATGGCGCCAAAAACTTATTGCCTCTTTTATAATTCTAATAAAAGAGCTCTAACTCATCAAGCATGCGGGTCAACAAAATGTCTGAGTAAGTAGAGTATTGATCCCACGAGAGAAAGTTGTTAAATTTAAACTATCTCGCATCAATTAACTCACCAAATTTATATATGCCTGGACCGATGACTAAAAATGTTGAATTAAACTAATATGAATAACAACTGAAAATAAGAATAATAAGGAAATAAATATAATTTAGAAATAATGGGATCCTAACTTCATTTAATATTTCATTCAATCGCCACTATCATGCAAGAAGTGTTCACATATCACAGGAAAATAGCCAAGAGCATGAATAGAGTTATAACCATTTTTCAATGCACTATAACCTACTTACACAAAGCATCTACGGATGTTAGACTCTATGTAATCACCAATACAACCAAAATCACTATATATACATGTGAAATTGCAATTATATTGATTTTAAGCCCAAGCCCTTATTCTAGCTCATACGGTGAAACAAAGATATGTCTATCTCGGTTCACAAAATACGCAAGCCATTATAATGACCCCATATTATTCGTATGCTATCATGATTACAATCCATATTTATATGTTCATTGTCAATTCCATACAAATACTGAAACGAATGGTGATCAAGCATTCATACATGTAAAACAACCATGACAGATATTCTATATGATATGTAAAACATCTTTAGCATTTAAGTGTACAACCAAACTACATATTAAAATCCGTTAGAATCCCATAATGGAGTTTAGTTCATGACTGAACCAAAAGCCATTATGGGATCAACGCTAACCATGATCAATAAAAAAATAATTGAAGTAAGAAAGATAGAACGATCAAACCCAATCGCTGGATAGAAACCAATGATCAACTATTAAATCCTCATAGAAATCAAATAGATAATAATCAAAATCCACGATGATAGAGAATTCCAAGAAGAAGTAGAGAAGTAGACGAGTTGGCTTTGTTTTACGTTGGAATCTCTTCCAAGGTGTAAACCCTAGTTTCTATGAAAAGAATACGCTAAAAATTATCAAGTGTGTGTCTGACACCAGTCAGAATCGTTTTAAAAACCATTACACATCATTTAATTTAGAATTAAAAATAAAACAAAATTACAAAGATCAAGATCGCATTGCGTCAGCGCCTCGATAGCCTCTCAAATCTCGCTACCTGTGAGACTTACATAAAGTCTGCTCTTATCTAGTTAATCTCTACATGGCGGTGGTGTCTCTGCTTTCGTGACCGCAATGACTTTCTGTAAAGTCGAGTAGTGTCCGGTCAGTACTTCACATGTGGCTGGCAAGCTCCCAGTCATTGTTATCTTGCACATTGCACTCTGCAGGCTTTGGCTCTGGATTTGTTTCTGTTCTGCTGCTGCTGCTATTTGTTCTTTCATTGCTTGATCTCCTTGCTCCATTTCACCTCCATGCTATGCACATCCTTGCTTGTGCCTCACCTTCACACATCCATTAGCTTCGGGCCTCTATTACCACCAAAATTAAGCCAATTCCTGCACTTATTCACCAAAAGGAGTTTTAAGTAAATGCAATGCGAAATAACATGAAATGCAACTAAAACACCATAAAATTTACTTAAGCTGGGCACAATTCACATGAATTGGTATGCAATAAGTAGGTAAAAATACCACTTATCAATTGCGGCGGTGATTGGCAATTTTCATTTTTGGTCTCTCAATCAAATCTTTGTTATCTGATTCCAACTCTACATGTCGTTGATGTTGAAGGCCCTAACCAAATTGAATCATAAAATCCATTAATGAATTTCCTTTAGAAACAAATTTTTTTAAAAATGCATGAGAACTCTCCGCTCGTTGGCTAATTGATATGCCGGCTGAAAAAACATGATTCACATGTGCGGGTACCCATCTACAACGGATGTCATACATTAATTATAGTTATTTATTAGCAGTCAACCCACTTTTCTCAACCAACTCCACCCAAGTAGAGTTAAACTTTTCCACAGTCTTTGAATTCCAAATGCAATCTGAAAACTCTTTATTATAAGCACTGAATTTTAATGAGTCAATCTTCTCTGAAAATTTGGTCTAAATGTGGCAACTACAATACCTATGAAATGTGTTAGGAATTATTTTTGAAATGACATTTGTCATAGCCAGATCCTAATCAGTGATAATCATCTTAGGTGCATCACCTAACATTGCTTCCAAAAAACACTTGAAAAGCCAAACAAAAGTATCTATGGTCTCATCACTTAAGAAAGCACAACCAAATACAATAGTTTGACCATGGTTATTAACCCCCATCAGTGGTGAAAATATTATTCCGTAACGATTAGTGTTGTACGTGGTATCAAAAATGACAACATCACCGTAAAATCTATAAGTAAAATGCAGAAGTCAGAAGTTAGAAGCTTAAAAGCAACAAGTAATCCTTTTTCGGTAAATGCGTGTCAATTATAAAATTGAATGAAGGATTCTTTTGTTGTTCTAACTTCTAGTACTTATTCAACATATCGTCATCTTGTCCCTTCAACTCATTGCGATTGTCTCTTTTAAAGTTATATAAATCTCGTTGCGTGCAACTAATATTTTCAATCCTTTCCGCATGCATTGCATGAAATTTATATGGTTGGCATAGTGTTATATTCACCATGCCAAAGTGTTAACTCAAAGATTTTTGGGCAGCTGACACATTACGGTGCAATCGTAAATGATGCCTCTTATTGTGGGTTGACAATGGGTGACAATGGCCCTCCTCAGTTATAGTAACTACGTACAAGTCATTTCTTTTTACCACTATGATTCTTTCACTACAACCTTCTTTGGTAGATCCACGTTTTCTTTTTGCATCTTCATCGACTAATAGTTTACCCTTTCTTTGCTTATAACACATATACTCATTCCTACACTGTTTCCCTCCTTTTTTTCTCAGTATGCTTTCACACACTAAAATCAGCATGCATTGCATATGTATTGTAAAAGTGTAAACGTCGTCTAATGTTTGAAATTCTTAACTTAACTTAGGCGTAAACTCATCGGCTACTTGAGGATAGTAGACAACATGTGAGACCCCAAATTTTATGAATAAAGATTTAATTTTCTCGAAATATTTTTTTCAAAATTATGGTGTGGATTTGAGATAATGTTATAGTTGTGGGTAATATTTATAAATTTTGAAAAGTATGCAAGTTGTTGTATAATATTCGATTGGTTGGGGAATATTCTTTTTGTCGGGGAATATCCGTACGACGGTACAATCATTGGTGGACCCCACAACGGAATTATTGTTGGATTGAGAAAACGACAAAAATATTTTTATAAACATAATAGCGAAAGTTTTCTTTGTTTAAAGCTGTTGAACTACTACGTAGTAAAGAAAAGCGATGTCTGGCGTGGTTGCATAGTAGCACACGGTATTGATTATTGATGCTTACGTGAGAAGTCACATTATTTTGTTTAATTATTGCCACCGTAATTGTTGCAAAGTATCTCACGTTATTTGATTTAATTATTATCGATATTTTATATATTATTAAATCAATAATTGAGGTAACAAAGTTATTAATATTATTATATGCAATATTAACGATGTCTAGAAGTTCTGCCAAGGAGAGGTTTTGTGACGCCCCTAAAAATAGGTATACATCACCCATCTTGGGTAGTCGGATACATGGTGCGTAATTTAAATACAACTTACTAATATAAGCGTATGGTATATAATACGACATAAAGCGTGAGTTTGAATACAATATTGTCTACTAGATATTATACAAACTCAAAAGGAGTCCTCATTACAATTATTATCACACTATTTCACAGAATAGTGAGGACTACTAATGCTATCCTCTAGACCATTACTCCGTTCCCAGACTCGTCCCAAATTATATTCTCATTTCAAGAAGAAAGCAAGTGAAAGAAAGGGTGAGCTCAACTAGCTCAGTAAGAAATATTATGACTAAGATAATGCAGAATAAATTATCATTAGCCTACAACAGTGTTAAACTAATAAAATATAATGAACATCAAGTTTAACTACGGTGAACCAAAGAATCCATTAAAAGAGTCAAGTAGAAAATAAAATCTACTATCTTTTATGATTTAAAAGGTTTTCATCATCTTTGTTATATTTGAGACTCGACTTTAATAAATATTCCACATCATCGAATCACCCACTGCACTTCTGGCCGAGGATATTCTTTAGTATCACGACCACAATTATTCATGCACTACGGGCCAAGAATATTTGTGTATTCATTAATGGTCATGATCATGCCAACAACTGTCCATCAATGCACTACGGGCCACTGTGGATTTTTACCACATCATTTGTAACATTACGGTCATGATTACACCGAATAGTCTCTGGTCATAATCATACCAAGTCCATCTATGCACTACAGGCCACAGATGACTTTCAACATAATATAAACATGAGGATGTTGACAATGATATAAGAATTCAATAAAATAAGTTCAAGAATTAATTTATCTAGGAACCAATAACATCCAAATCAACATGATCTTTGCTTTGTAGAGTAAAATTCAAGAATCTTTGAGAAGAATATTTCCATGAAAGGATCTTTGGATGAAGCGCAAATATCAAGGATATTCCACTAATTTCATGGAGTATAGAAGTCAAAGTTTTAACCAATGGGTATAATAAAGAAAGGAATAACAAAAGAAATCACCATGCGCGATAGACGCGCACAGGTGAGTTATTCCAACAGAATAATAAATAACGGAACCAAGTCGTCACAAAAACGCATGCAGATGCAGGATATTCCAATGAATAATAAAGAATGGAACCTGGTCCGGCGAAACGCATGCAGACGGGATGTTCCAACATAATAATAATAAAGGCGAAACCAGTCCGGTGTAAAACACACGCACAGGATGTTCCAAATGAATATTAATAAAAAGAGCGAAACCAGTGGGTAAAAAACACACGAATATGATGTTCCAAATGAATAATAGAAGAATGTCACCAAGTATAGGGTAAACCGCATTATACAAAGTTATTCCAAATGTAATAATAAGTAATGGAATAAACAGTTCTCTTCATGAATAAGAAAGAATAACACCCCTTACTTTTAGTAGGAGATTGAATCTCTGCAGTAGTGTAGTAACAAAATACTCTTCTTCTTTCTCTTTTATTCTCTCTATACTTTCTCTCTATAGCTTGAATGAATTCGTGAAAAATAATGAAACACTAGGCCTCTATTTATAGAAGATTTCTAGCTTAAGACCGCCATGTGAAAAGGCAAGTGGCTCGACGCGGTGGTGATGTGAAAAGAAAAGTGGTTCGGCGCCTTTGTAATGTGAAGCGACAAGTGGTTCGATGCTGTAATGTGAAACGACAAGTGGTTCGACGTCGGTAAAGGTAATTACTATTGGCGAATGTAATTACTATTCACAAAGGTAATTACTATTAACGAAGGTAATTACTATTGATGAAGAGACTCTTAGATGATGACATATGGGCCCCCATAAAATAATCAAACTTACCACAAACGTCTCATAATGACTCTTTATATACATAAAGGATTGAATAAATATTACCACAAATCATTTTATTTTTAATCAACACATATTTAATCTTTCAACAATTATTAATCATTTATAACTTGTCGTCTCAATTATTGATTTAATACTATAACATATTATATGATGATGATCTTGTGACAATAATTGAATCAATAATATAAGAGATATGACGCAAAGAATTATCGTAGCAAATAATTGAGCATAGGTGAGTGACTTCTCATGTAAAGCATCAATAATCAATATCGTGTGCTACTCTTATCAACTACGCGTAGACATCGTATTTTTACTACTAGGGTAGTTCAACAGTTTTAAAGGTAACACCTCTGTAGTTATTTTTATAGAAAGATAATTTTGTCGTTTTAACTACGACAATACTTCCGTTAATGGGGTCCATTAATAATTAAGCCCGTCGTATCTGAATATTCCCCGACAAAAAGAATATTCCCAGACCAAACGAATATTTTATAACAACTTGCTTACTTTGCAAAATTTATAAATATTACCCACAACTATAACATTATATCAAATTTATTCCATAATATTCAAAATAATATTTATAGAAAAATTCATCTTTATTTATAAAAGTTGGGGTCTTACAACCTCCCCTTCTTATGAAATTTAGCCCTCGAAATTAGGGTACGTACCTGGTATGTCGAAGAGGTAAGGATACCTTGATTTCATTTCAGATTCTAACTCCCAAGTCATTTCCTCAACATCATCAGGTTCCTCCACAAAACTTTGACTTGAGGTATAACCTTGGAGCGTAGAATATGTTCCTTCTTATCCAAGATTTGAACAGGAACCTCTTCATACGTCAAATCTTCCGCTATTTCGTCCGGTTCTAACTCAATAATGTGGTTCGGGTCTTTCACATATTTACGTAACATGGATATGTGAAAACGTTATGAACACGAGACATACTTAGATGCAGAAAGCGAGTCTATAGGCTACAGTTCTTACTCGATCGAGGATTAAAAATGGATAGATGAATCGAGGATTGAGTTTTCTCTCTTTCCAAATCTTGTAACTCCTTTCTATGGAGCAACTCTTAACAACACATGATCTCCTATATCGAATTCCACGTCCTTTCGATGAAGATCAAGATAACTCTTTTATCGATTTTGTGAGGTTTTTTATCGTTATCGGATCGTTTGAATCTTTTTCCGTAGTCATACGTATATCAACTCCGGTCCCCAACAACGTTGCTTCACCCACCTCATCCCAAAGATACCGGAGAAGCGACACTTTCTTCCATACAACGCTTTGAATGGAGCCATGCCAATACTTGCTTGATAAGCTGTTGTTGTAGGAAAACTCCACCAATGGTAAGAACTTGTCCCAACTTCCTTGAAATCAAGGACACGAGTCTTAATAGACCTTCAAGAGTTTGAATAGTCCTCTCCATCGTCCGTCTGTCTCGAGGATGATATGCCAAGCTAAATCGTGAAGTCTGTGCCCATAGCTTTTTTGCAAACTAACCCAAAATCGTGAAGTGAATCTTGGGTCTCGATCGTAAACTATGGATCGCAAGCATACCATGCGATCTTATAATCTCGTTTATGTACATCTGAGCAAGATGTTCAAGTGTATAAGTTTCTCGACGCAGAAGAAATGAGCAGACTTGGTCAATCTATCAACAATGACCCAAATCGCATCTATGCCTTGAGAAACCTTAAGAAGGCCAGCAGTAACAAAATCCATGGTAATGTGCTCCCACTTCCATTCTGGAATTTCAAGTGGTTGCAATGGACCTTTTTGGTACTTGATGCTCCGCTTTTAACTCGTTGACAAGTTAGACACCTTGAGATAAACAAAGACTATCTCTCTCTTCATATTGCTCCACCAAAATGTATGACGAATATCATGATACATTTTGGTACTCCCAAGATGGATTGCAAATGGTGTGTTGTGCGCCTCCATCATGATATTATACTTTAAATTAGGGTCGTTAGGAACACAAAGTCTGGAGTTGACTCAAGTATTCCTTCTTCATCGATTCTTGCTTCCTAAGATAGCACCTTCTTGTACTTTCTTCCTCATACGATCGGCTCGTGTCGTAGCTCGAGCGACTTTAACTTTATCGATTAAAGTCGGTTCTACTCAGATACTCGCTTATCATCACACGCGTCCCCTGAGTCTTTAACTCTATCTCCATCCTTTGCAAGTCACACAAATGGGCCTTTCAGATCGACAATATCGCACTCAGACTTGCATATGATCTTCTACTCAATCGCGCTACCTACCACATTCGCTTTTCGGGATGGTATTGGATGGTATGATAATAATCTTTCAACAGATTCAAGCCAACGTCGTTGTCGCATGTTGAGTTCCTTTTGAGTGAAGAAATATTTGAGGCTTTTATGATCCAGTAAAGATCTCCACTTTCTCCCCATACAAGTAATGCCTCCAAATTTTAAGTGCAAAGACAACATTTGCTAACTCTAGATCATGAGTAGGATAATTCCTCTCATATTCTTTGAGTTGTCATGAGGCATAAAGCTATAACTTTTCCATGTTGCATGAGAACACATCCCAACCCTTTGCCCGAAGCATCATGTAGATGACAAATCCTCCAAGCCGGATGGTATTGTCGAACAGGTCTTTGAAATAAGTCTCCTCTTGAGTTCTTGAAAACTCTTCTCACATTCTTCGCTCCCAATAGAGAGCTTTGTATCTTTCCGAGTCAATTTGAGTCAATGGAGTAGCGATTCGAGAAAATCCTTCCACTTGATCTCCGATAATAACCAGCTAAACCGAGAAAGCTACGACTTCGGTCATCGATTTAGGTTGTTCCGACTTTGAATAGCTTCAATCTTTCTTTGGGTCAACAGATATTCCATGACTTGATACTGGCGTGCCCAAGGAATGCTACTTCTTCAGCCGAACTCGCATTTCTTCAACTTGACATAAAGCTTATATTCACGAAGCTTTTGGAGTGTCGACCTCAAGTGTTGCTCATGATCTTCACGGCTTTTGGAATAAATAAGGATGTCATCAATAAAGACGACCACAAAGTGATCCAAATATTCCATGAATACCTTGGTTCATCATATCCATGAAAGGCGGCGGGAGCATTAGTCAATCCAAAGGACATGACTAGGAATTCATAATGCGTCGCATCGGAGTTCGAAAGTCGTCTTTGGAATGTCGTGGTTTTAATCTTCAATTGGTGATATCTGGAACGAAGATCGATCTTTGAAAAGAATTTGGCTCCTTGCTGTTCGTCAAAACGGTCATCAATACGTGGCAATGGATACCTATTTTGATGGTGACATGATTCAACTCCCGATAATCAATACAAAGTCGCATACTCCCATCTTTCTTCTTCACGAATAGAGCAGAGCACCCCAAGGAGAAGTACTAGGACGAATAAAGCCGATGTCTAACAATTCCTGCGGTTGGGTCTTTAACTCCACGAAGTTCAATAGAGCCATTCGATATGGGGCTTTGGAAATAGGTTTTATATCGGGTTCAAGGTCGATACAAAATTCAATTTCACGCCTGAGGGGTAGGCAAGAAGTTTCTTGGGAATACGTCGGAAATTTATTAACAATAGAAACATCATTCAAAAGCGGCGTTTTTTGTTTAAATCGTGACATGAGCTAAGAAAGCTTGACATCCGTTTTTAATAAACGAATAGCTTTATGGCTTGAGATGACCGTGATTGATTTTAATGGTTTGGTCGCTTGAATTCGTATAATAGGTTGGTTAGGAATATGAAAGCTAACAACCTTACGAAAATAATCAATTTTTGCATGATAAGTAGTTAACTAATCAATCCCTAGAATCACGTCAAATGCAAGTATTTTTAATGAAATAAGATCGACGGGTAATGTGAGGGTACCGATTTGAACCAAACAAGACTTATAAACAAGTGGATGTAATGAAGGTTTCTCCCGGCGGAGTTTCCACAGATAAGTCAAAGTCTAATTTCTCCGAGTCAAATTTAATCGATGAGCGCAAGTAGGAGAAATAAAGAATGGGTAGAACCGGTATCAAATAAAGTATATACTTCATTAGAGTTTATGATAAGCTTACCCGTGATGACCTCATTCGGGTTCCTTGCTCTCTGGGAGGTCACAACAAACGCTCTCCCTCAGACCTTCTAGGTTTTGACTTTTTTGGGGGGGCCTTTGGTGCCTCCATCCTAATTGAATTTGTCTTGATGAACGACAAAATCGAGCTAAGTGACCTTCTCTTCCACAATTATAACATGCTTTGACTATGGCATGTAGCAGCTTTGTTTCGATGTGTCCTCTCTCCGCATTTTAAGCATATATGATAGGTGGTCTTTCTCCTTCCTTAACAACGGTGTCTTTGGTCTTGATGTCTTTCCATCATTGTTGAATCTCCTTTTCTTGAAATGTCCATTCTTATTGTTTTTGGCCCGATTACCACCGAAGTGGTTACCATATCTCGCCTATTGATTCCCCTCCACGCTTGTTGTCACCGCTCGATGACTACTACCATTTGGTATTATAATTTTTCTTTACCGCTCTCTTTTAGTTACGTTGACTCATTATCGCTCCACTAATCGAGCCCTATTTACAACATCTCGAATACAAACACGTTTATGAGAAATAAGATGTTGGACGTATCTCTCGACTTCAAACCTCTTAAAACATTCGCGCCATTCTCTCTTCATTATCCACCAAGGGGAATATAAACCGTGATAACTCCGCAAATTTTGCCTCGTATTGCGACACGGTCATATTGTTTTGTTCCAACTTGATAAACTCCACCTCGTTCATATGGCGAATACTTTCGAGAAAAGTATTTTTCGTTAAATGACTCTGGAACTTCTCCCAAGATATCTTGAAGACAAAGAAGTTGAGTACGTTTTTACCGATTCCCACCAAGATGTCTGCCTCTCCGCGCAACATAAAGGCGTGAAAGGGAACCTTTGCTCCTCGGAGCATCCCAAGACATCAAATATCTTGGTAATCTGCTTTATCCATGCTTCCGCCGTAAGTGGTTTTGGCTCTCCCTTAAACTCCAAAGTGGTCCCAGCTCCTTGAATTGTTTAGCGGTGACCACCCGAGAGTTTTCAGTGTTTCCACCTACGTTTTGGGCGAGAGTCGCTCTCGCTTTCTTTGTTGCATAAATTGCATAAAGCCTTTGAACATTTGATCATTCATCATTTGGTCGGTGTTGTTGTTTGCGTGAGGATTGTCGCCTTCTCGATGCACATTATCCACGATTATTGATATGTGGTGAATCAACGATCGCTCATGCTCCATTGCTATTCTCAACATTCTCGGATGTCATTTTCAGACATCGCCACAAAACAAAAGGTTAATTGACATGTAACATATTATCCATATATATTCGATGAGACCAATAAAATAGCACATAAACTTAGGTAGGTCATACTAGCGAAGGTATTCCCGTCTCTCCCTCCTAGTACTATTCTCACATCTTAGCAGGATCATATCCTCAAGCTCGATACCAACCGTGATTACCCCAAAATAGGAATACATCACCCATCTTGGGTAGTCGGATACATGGTGCGAATTTAAATACAACATACTAATATAAGCTGTAGGTGTACAATACGACATAAAGCGTGAGTTTGAATACAATATTGTCTACTAGATATTATACAAACTCAAAAGGAGTCCTCATTACAATTATTATCACACTATTTCACAGAATAGTGAGGACTACTAATGCTATCCTCTGGACCATTACTCCGTTCCCCGACTCATCCCAGCTATATTCTCATTTCTTAAAGAGAACAGTGAAAGAAAGGGTGAGCTCAACTAGCTCAGTAAGAAATATTATGACTAAGATAATGCGAATAAATTATCATTAGCCACAACAAAGATGTTAAACCGATAAAATATAATGAACATCAAGTTTAACTACAGTGAAATCAAAGAATCCATTAAAAGAGTCAAGTAGAAAATAAAATCTACTATCTTTTATGATTTAAAAGGTTTTTCATCCTTTGTTATAAATGAGACTCAGCTTTAATAAATATTCCACATCATAGAATCACCCCTGCACTACGACCAAGGATATTCTTTAGTATCATGACCACAATTATTCATGTGCCGGGCCAAGAATATTTGTGTATTCATTAATGGTCATGATCATGCCAACAATCATCCATCAATGCACTACAGACCCTTTGAGGATTTTTACCACATCATTTGTAACATTACGGCCATGATTACACCGAATAGTCTCTGGTCATAATCATACCAAGTCCACAGATGACTTTCAACATAATATAAACATGAGGATGTTGACAATGATATAAGAATTCAATAAAATAAGTTCAAGAATTAATTTATCTAGGAACCAATAACATCCAAGTATCAACATGATCTCGCTTTGTAGAGTAAAATTCAAGAATATTGAGAAGAATATTTCCATGAAAGGATCTTTGGATGAAGCTTAAATATCAAGGATATTCCACTAATTTCATGGAGTATAGAAGTCAAAGTTTTAACCATTTGGGTATAATAAAGAATGGAATAACAAAAGAAATCACCATGCATGCGATAGACCAAGACAAAAGTTATTCCAACAGAATAATAAATAACGGAATTCAGTCCACAGTAAACGCATATGTAGAAAGGATATTCAACAGAATAATAAAGAATGGAACTGGTCCGGCGTAAGAAACGCATGCATGAGGATGTTCCAATAGAATAATAATAAAGAGCAGAAACCAGTTAGGTGTAAAACACATGCACGAGGATGTTCCAAGAATAATAATAAAAGACGAAACCGGTCAGGTAAAAAACACACTGATCGAGGATGTTCCAGCAGAATAATAGAAGAATGTCACCAAGTATAGGATAAACCACGTATAAAGGTTATTCTAATAGAATAATAAGCAATGGAATAACAATGATTCTCTTCATGAATAAGAAAGAATAACACCCCTTACTTTTAGTAGGAGATTGAATCTTTGTAGTAGTGTAGTAACAAAATACTCTTCTTCTTTCTCTCTTATTCTCTACTTTTCTCTCTATAGCTTGAATGAATTCGTGAAAAATAATGAAGCACTAGGCCTCTATTTATAGAAGATTTCTAGCTTAGCTTTTGCCGTGTGAAAAGGCAAGTGGCTTGATTATTTGGTGATGTGAAAAGAAAAGTGGTTTGGCGCTTTGTAATGTGAATCGACAAGTGGTTCGACGCACTGTAATGTGAAACGACAAGTGGTTCGACGTCTGGTAAAGGTAATTACTATTGACGAATGTAATTACTATTCACAAAGGTAATTACTATTGACGAAGGTAATTACTTATTGACGAAGAGACTCTTAAATGATGACATATGGGCCCCCATAAAATAATCAAACTTACCACAAACGTCTCATAATGAGACTCTTTATATACATCAAGGATTGAATAAATATTACCACAAATCATTTTATTTTTAATCAACACATATTTAATCTTTCAACAATTATTAATCATTTATAACTTGTTGTCTCAATTATTAATTTAATACTATAACATATTATATGAGATGATCTTTGTGACAATAATTGAATCAATAATATAAGAGATATGATGCGGCAATTCTTGTAGCAAGCAATAATTGAGCATAGTGAGTGACTTCTCACGTAAGCATCAATAATCAATATCGTGTGCTACTATACAACTGACAGACATCGCATTTCTTTTACTACAAGGGTAGTTCAACAGTTTTCACGGTAACACCTCTGCCGTTATTTTTATAGAAAGATAATTTTGTCATTTTCTAACTACGACAATACTTCCATTGTGGGGTCCACCAATAATTGAGCCGTCGTACGAATATTCCCCGACAAAAAGAATATTCCCCGACCAAACGAATATTTTATAATAACTTGCTTACTTTGCAAAATTTATAAATATTACCCACAACTATAACATTATATCAAATTTATTCCATAATATTCAAAAATAATATTTATAGAAAAATTCATCTTTATTTATAAAAGTTGGGGTCTTACAGGTTTGGTCACCTAATTGCGTGCCAATAGGGAGAAATCCTTATTGGAAAGCCCCCTCTTTCTTGGGAACGACCTGGTCGATTAATATTGTGAATTATAATAATGGTGATAAAGTTTGTTTTATTATTATTATAAATGTAATAAAACAGAAATTTTTTTATATAAAACAGAACACTTTTATAAAGTTATTTGTTTTATTAGACTATAAATAGAATATATTATATTCTATTATGCATAATGTCTACATAGTGTTTGCAGATAGTAAAATCTTTTTATATAAAAGCAGAATATTTTATAAAGTTATTTGTTTTATTATACTATAAATAGAATATATAATATTCTATTATGCATAATATTTTCATAGTTACTGCATAGTATTTGCATAGTAAAATCTTTTAATTTAAAACAAAATACTTTTTATAAAGCTATTTGTTTTATTAGCTATAAATAGAATATATAATATTCTATTACGATAAGTGTTTCGTAAGACTGCATAGTTTTTGCATAGTAAAATATTTTTATATAAAACAAAATACTTTTATAAAGTTATTCATTTTATTAGATTATAAATAAAATATATTATATTTTATTTAAAAGATTTTATTTTATTAGAATATTTTATTAATCTTTGCATAGAAAATTAATATGGATAAATCCATTTAAAAATAAATCAATCTCGACCGTTCATGAATTAATTCTTTATTCGATTCCATTCTCCTATAAATAGAAGCTCATTCCTTCATTATTTCTTATGAATTCACTGAAACTCTAGAGAGAGAGACTATAAAGAGAAAGAAGAAAAGTATTCGGCTGCTTCACTACTCCTATATCCAGTCTTCTTTTGAGATAAAGAATATTATTATTATAGTAAGGGGTATTATTTCTGTTGTATTCATGAAGAGAACTTCTGTTATTCCATTTTTTATTATTCTGTTGGAATAACTTGTATCTGTGATCACTAGTATATATGGTGAAATTCTTACATTATTCCATTCTTTATTATTCGGCATGGAATATCCATGCATGCGTTTATACGTACGACCGGTTCTATTCTTTATTATTCATTGGAATAACACATGCGTGGGTCTATCGCATGCATGGTGAATCTCGTTGTTAATCCATTCTTTATTATTCTGTTGGGAATAACCTTTCTGTGCGGTCTATCGCATGCATGGTGAATTTCGTTGTTAATCCATTCTTTATTATTCTGTTGGGAATAACTTATCTGTGCGGTCTATCGCATGCATGGTGAATTCTTCTGTTATTTCATTTTTTATTATTCTGTTGGAATAACCTTTCTATGTGGATTACCGCATGCATGATGAATGATTCTTCGTATTCATATGAATAGTATTTTCATTCAAAAAAGGGGTTTCTGCCAGGGCAGTTTCGTAATTTTTTTGACCCTCAAAAATTCTGGAAAAATTTGAAATGATAATTTGATGAGTTTTCTAGATTGTGTCCAAAAATGGCGATTTTTTGATGTATAGATTAGGAGTTATGAATTTTATAGGAAAAAACTATTTTAAAAGTAAACCCTTATAACTCCTTGTGGTTAACTCCAAAATTGGTGAAATTTTTATTGGGAGTACATGTATAAAATAGGAGTATATATTGTAAATTTTGGAATTTTTGGACAAAAGTACAATTTATGATAAATGTCTAAATATTCGGCAGTTTTAGCCATATGAAAAATAGTAAATGAATTTTAAAAATTCTGAGAAAAATATATGTTCAATATGGGACTATATTCTGCTAAATTCCAGAAAAGAAATATTTCTGGGACTGATTTGGTATTTTTCATAAAAATAAACTAGTTATGAGTAAATGAATTAAATATGTTATGTGATGTAATAAAATTGGAAAATAGGATTTTATGATTTGGGAATCCTATATAGGGTATATGCAGATTTTTTTTATGAGGGATTTGATCATTGATGATGAAATCTTATGAGTATGGCATTTTTGAATGATTTAATACATTATTTGATAAAGTATAAATAATTAAAATAAATTGTTTATAAGTTTAAGAAATGATTAAAATATTGTTATAATATTAATGATATTAGATTATGAGATTATTAAGTGATTAATAATATTTGGTTATTATTGAACACTGGATAAACCATATTATAAATGTTTAATATTTATCATTTATCTTATTTGATTGATTCTTTATATCATTGTCATTATTCTCATGCTTATATTATGATGAAAGTCATTTGTGGCCTGTAGTGCATAGATGGACTTGGTATGATTATGACCAGGGATTATTCAGTATAGTCATGACAATTATGATTATGAGTTATTCAAATGATTGTGGACAGGAATTGTTGATTGATGTTACAGGGATAAAACATTATCGGTGGACTTTTAACATAGAGAAGATAATAGATCTGATGGTCTATTTGACTCTTCTAATGGATTGCTCGTTCCGCTGCAACTATGGTTAAAAAGTTTTATCATCTACCACATGTTCTAAATCTCTGATTTATTTCTGATGAAAGCTATTGATGATGTAAATTATCTTTAGTCATAATATTCTTTACTGGGCTAGTTGTGCTCACCCTTTTTGCTTCACAATTTCTTTCAGGTAATAAGAGTGTAGCTGGGTCGAGTGGGGATAACAGGGGAATAGAACGGTGGTCTATAGCTGTTGAGGTTCTCCCTAAATAGTATGAAAATAAATTTATTGAGAAATTTAGAAAAGTGTGTCGTATTGTATACGTCATTTGATATTTAATTTTGGTGAACCGAATAGGGTGAGGTGAACCCAACTTTGGAAGGGTGTTTTGCCATTATCATACAAGATGTCTAATGACATACAACCTCATGTTATCATAAGACAGGGTTGTGCACATCCACTTGCTGAGTATATCTACGAGCACTACCTATATGATCTTGGAGTTTATTTGAAATATAATTTTCACTTGGAGATAGTGGAGATAGTTATATGTCAAGAGAAGACTCACCATTCGAAAGAAGATGATAGTAATCTTCTCATTTTTTTTTGGGGTCTATTGGGTCAACCAAGGATAATTCTGTGGACATATGATATCTATCATAATCTAGACGTATGGCCTCCCATGTACGAAGGTTTCCTTGAGTACTTTCCAAAGATTTTAATTTCTAAAATAGTTTTTGACTATACTTTTATGTAAAGTATCATTGTAAGGTTGTGGTCGAGGCACCATTAGAGTTACATACATTTGTATTAAAACTCACAGTTAACTGTGGTCGTATTCTATCTGACGATTCAACGATTAATATAAATGAAGTTTGTATTTGATTTTTATAGTGTGATATTTGGCGATTCAGAATAGGTGATGTATACCTATTTTGGGGGCATCACACAACAGTTTTAACAATGTTCAGATCCAACCCCTCTTCACTCAAGTCATCCCTCTCCATTTCCATTTCAAAATTGTAAATGTAGTCTGAATTCATTTCTGCATTATCCCCACAACTATCTATTTCATGGTTCATGGCATTCATTTTGAGAAATTCTGCCCATAATAAATTTAAAAGAATGATTAGATCCACATTCAATAGAAATAATGTAGCAAACAAAAATACTGTATAAACAACAGTTCTATTGCAACAAAACATATTTCAGCACAAAATTCGAGTGAAAATTGTTCCGGAGTTTGGTTTTAGGGAAAATTTTTGTCAGCCACAAATCAATGCATACATGGATTTTCAACCCACATATTCCTCAACCAATATCAGTGCCTAAAATAGGTCAAAAATACCACATTAAACAAAAAAACAATAAAGAAGGGATTATCTCTGCTTTTCTCAGAGTTATCCCCCTTTAACCAACTAGATGAAACCAAACTACAATGCCTTCATCAAATATATGAACATCAAGAATCATTCAGTGGAGTATGGACTAAACAAATTTAGTGGAAAATGAACCATTGGTTGAGTCTTGATAGTAGGGGTGATAATTTTGGGACTGAGTACCTAATTATAATACATTGTTAGGAAGATACGGGAAGAACTATGCTTCCACACAATAACGCTATACTAGTAATTATAAACTGCAATTGCAACAACTATAGTTTTATAAGGTTTGGATCATTAATTCATAACTTAATTACTCGACTTTCCAACAAATGAACATCTGAAACAAGCTGCTAACATAAAAAACATGTTCCACAAAAAATTATAGAAATTAAGAAGAACCCATATATCAAGAGAAATTAAATTTGCAATCCACCGTTAAATTCAATACTAACAAAAGACGAGAAAGAACCCCTCATTTCGACTTTACATTCAAACCAATATCAGTGCCAAAAATAGGTCAGAATTGGGGCAAGATTTGTTCAAATTTAGGGACCAAATTAGGAGAGGAGAGAAGTTTGGTCTGTTTTGTTTGTGTTAGGGCTGAGATTTTTAGAGAGATAAACAAAATTGGAAAAAAAAATCTAAGCCTTAGATTCATATCTAATTGTCGTTTGCAGGGAGCGACGGCTAAGTTGATTGCGAGGAGAGAAAGAGCACGACAGACGAATTTAAGAGAGTAAACTATGAGATTATCTGATTACTTCAAATTTTTCGACCTAGATTTGATGCTTGAAGTGAATCGGATGAGGGGAGGGGTTTATTTTGGCTAAAAATGAGAGACAAGAAATAAGGGGGGTTTAAATAGGTGAGTTAAGTAAGCAAGATCAGGGGTAAGCCCCTGATCCGGATTGATATATAATACTTACATACCTTATTTTCGCGTGAGTGTATATATATATATATATATATATATATATATATATGACAATGATCCATAACATCTATTTGAAGCTTTTATGATCCGTAAAGATCTCCACTTTCTCCCCATACAAGTAATGCCACCAAATCTTTAGTGCGAAGACAACAGCTGCCAACTCTAGATCATGAGTAGGATAATTCCTCTCATATTCTTTGAGTTGTTCCGAGGCATAAAGGCTATGACTTTCCCATGCTACATGAGAACACATCCTAACCCTTTCGCGAAGCATCATCAGATGACAAATGTGACGCCCCAAAATTAGGTATCGTCACCCATCTTGGGTCGCCACTTACATGGTACATAAATTCAAATACAACTTACTAATATAAGCGTAAGTGTACAATCGACATAAAGCGTGAGTTTGAATACAAATATTGTCTACTAGATATTATACAAACTCAAAAGGAGTCCTCATTACAATTATTATCACACTATTTCCGCACGAATAGTGAGGACTACTAATGCTATCCTCTCGGACCATTACTCCGTTCCCCGACTCGTCCCACTATATTCTCATTTCTTGAAGAGAACGGTGAAAGAAAGGGTGAGCTCAACTAGCCCGATGAAATATTATAACTAAGATAATGCGAATAAATTATCAATAGTCTTGATAATGTTAAAGCGATAAAATTCAATAGACAAACCGGTTTAAGCTGCAATGAATATCAATCCATTAAAAGAGTCAAGTAGAAAATAAAGTCTACTATCTTTTAGGTTTTAAAAGGTTTTCATCAATTTTATCACTAAGACTCGGTTTAATGAATAAACCACAATATCTAATCATCCCTCGTACCACGGGCCAAGGATTTTCATCAAATTATCAATGGTCATGACTATACCGAATCACCCCGGTCATAATCATACCAAAAACTATCCATCAACGCATTACAGAACCACCGAGGACTTTTGTCACATCATTTATAACAAGCCATGATTATCCGAATGATCCACGGTCATAATCATACTAAGTTCATCTATGCACGTAAAGACAAAGATAACATAATATAACATGAGGATGATGACAATGACATAATAATTCAATAAAACAAGTTCACGAATTAATTTATTCGAAACTAATAACGTCCAAATTGTCAACATGATATTGCTTTGTAGAGTAAAATTCAAGAATGATCGGAAGAATATTTCCATGAAAAGATCTTTGGATGAAACGCAAATATCAAGAATATTCTACTAATTTCATGGAGTATAGAAGTCAAAGTTTTAACCATTTGGGTATAATAAAGAATGGAATAACAAAGGAAATCACCGTGCATGCGGTACTTGCCGATGTAGGCGAGTTATTCAACAGAATAATAATAACGGAACGAGTCGGTGAAATTCACACCAAGCGGGATGTTCCAATAGAATAATAAAGATGGAACCGGATCCGATTGTAAAACACACGATAGGATATTCCAATGAGAATGATAAAGGCGGAACCGGTCAGGTGTAAAACACATGCATGTGAGGATGTTCCAATGAGAATAATAGAAGAATGTCACCAAGTATAGGGGATTCCGGGAATATAGGTTATTCCAACAGAATAATAAGCAATGGAATAACAACAGTTCTCTTCATGAATAAGAAAGAATAACACCCCTTACGGGTACAACAAATAATATCCCTTACCTTAGAAGAACTGAATATTGGAAAAGTGAAGTAGCAGAATACTTTTCTTATTTCTTTCTATAGTTTCTCTCTCTAGAGTTTCAATGAATTCGTAAGAAATAATGAAGGAATGAGCTTTCTATTTATAAAAAAACTGAGGGTGGCTCTTGGTCTTAACGAAAGGTCGAAATGACTCTTGGTAATATTGAAGAGACAACTACTATTTCATGAAGGGTAATTAACCCTTGGAACAGAAGAAGCGATTAACTCTTGGTAATATTGAAAGGACAACTACTATTTGCGAAGGGTAATTACTATTGACGAAGGTAATTACTATTGACGAAGGTAATTACTATTCACAAAGGTAATTACTATTGACGAATGTAAATACTATAACATATTATACAGATGATACTGTGACAATAATTGAATCAATAATATAAGAGATATGGTGTAGCAATTACTGTGACAATAATTGAGCATAATTTGAGTGACTTCTCACGTAAGTATCAATAATCAATATCGTGTGTTACTATACAACTCTGGCAGACATTTGTACTTTTACTACTTAGGGTAGTTCAACAGTTTTAATGGTAACACCTCTGCCGTTATTTTTATAGAAAAATAATTTTGTCATTTTCTAACTACTTAATAATACTTCCATTGTGGGGTCCACTAATGATTGAGCCGTCGTCATTGAATATTCCCCGACAAAAAGAATATTCCCCGACCAAACGAATATTTTATAACAACTTGCTTACTTTGCAAAATTTATAAATATTACCCACAACTATAACATTATATCAAATTTATTCCATAATATTCAAAAATAATATTTATAAAAAAATTCATCTTTATTTATAAAAGTTGGGGTCTTACAACAAATCCCTCCGAACCAGATGGTATTGTCAGAACAGGTGCTGAAATGAGTCTCCTCTTAAGTTCCTGAAAACTCTTCTCACATTCCTCGCTCCAACCGAACTTTGTATCTTTTCGAGTCAGCTGAGTTAGTGGAGTAGCGATTCGAGAAAATCCTTCCACGAATCTCTCGATAATAACCAAATTTAAACCGAGAAAGCTAAATACTTCGATCATCGATTTAAGTTGTTCCCGACTTTGAATAGCTTCAATCTTTGCTGGGTCAACAGATATTCCATGACTTGATACCACGTGCCCAAAAAATGCTACTTCCTCAAGCCAAAACTCGCATTTCTTCAACTTGGCATAAAGCTTATATTCACAAAGCTTTTGGAGTACCAGCCTCAAGTGTTGCTCATGATCTTCACGGGTTTTGGAATATATGAGGATGTCATCAATAAAGACGACCACAAAGTGATCCAAATATTTCTTGAATACTCGGTTCATCATATCCATGAAGGCAGCAGGTGCATTAGTCAATCCAAAAGACATGACTAAGAATTCATAATGCCCGCATGGGAGTTACGAAAGCCAAATCTTTGGAATGTCATCGGTTCTAATCTTCAATTGGTGATATCCGGAGCGAAGATCAATCTTTGAAAAGAATTTGGCGCCTTGCAATTGGTCAAACAGGTCATCAATACGTGGCAATGGGTACCTATTTTTGATGGTGACATGATCTGACTCCGATAATCAATACAAAGTCGCATACTCCCATCTTTCTTCTTCACAAATAGAACAAGAGCACCCCAAGGAGAAGTACTAGGGCCGAATAAAGCCAATGTCTAACAATTCCTGCGGTTGGGTCTTTAACTCACGAAGTTCAATAGAGCCATTCGATATGGGGCTTTGGAAATGGGTTTTGTACCGGGTTCAAGGTCGATACAAAATTCAATTTCACGCTCTGGGGGTAGGCCATGAAGTTCTTCAGGGAATACGTCAGAAAATTCATTAACAATAGAAATATCATTCAAAACTGACGTATTTTTATTTAGATCCGTGACATGAGCTAAAAAAGCTTGAGATCCATTTTTCAATAAACGAATAGCTTTATGGCTTGAGATGACAGTGATTGATTTTAATGGTTTGGTTGCTTGAATTCGCATAATAGGTTGATTAGGAATATGAAAGCTAACAACCTTACAAAAACAATCAATTTTTGCATGATGAGTAGTTAACCAATCAATCCCTAGAATCACATCAAATGCAAGTATTTTCAAAGAAATAAGATCGACAGGTAATGTGCGGGTGCCGATTTGAACTAAACAAGACTTATAAATAGTGGATGTAATGAATGTTTCTCCCAACGGAGTTTCAATGAGATAAATCAAAGTCCAATCTCTCAGGAGTCAAATTTAAGCGTTGAGCGCAAGTAGGAGAAATGAAAAGTAGAGTAGAACCGATATCAAATAAAGTATAAACTTTGCTTTAGAGTTTATGATTAGCTTACCGTGATGACCTCGTTCGGTTTCCTTTGTTTTACGAGAGGTCACAACAAACGCTCTCCTTGCACCTGACTTTGACTTTTTCGGGGATGACCTTTGGTGCCTCCATCCTAGCTGAACTTGTCTTTGGTGAATGACAAAATCGGGCTAGGTGATCTTCTCTCCCACAATTATAACATGTTTTGGACGGCATCGCGCAATTTGGACTGATGTGTCCCTCCCCTCCACATTTGAAGCATATAATAGGTGGTCGTTCTCCTTCCTTCACAACGGGTGCTGGTACTGACGTCTTTCCATCATTATTGAATCTCCTCTTCTTGAAATGTCCATTCTTACTATTTTGGCCTTGATTACCACCGAAGTGGTTACCATTTCTGGCCTGTTGATTCCATCCACGCTTGTTGTCACCGCTTCGATGATTGTTTTCACTGGTACTATCATTTTTCCGGCTGCTCTCTTTTGGTTGGGTTGACTCATTATCACGCTCCAATAACTAAGCCCTATTAACAACATCTGAATACAAACATAGTTTATGAGATATAAGATATTGCCGTATCTCAGGTTTCAAACCTCTTAAAAACATTCGTGTCATTCTCTCTTCATTATCAACCAAATGGGACGCAAATCGGGACAACTCGGCAAACTTGGCTTCGTACTACGACACGGTCATGTTATTTTGCTCCAGCTTGATGAACACTACCTCTTTCATGTGTCGAATACTTTCGGGAAAGTACTTGTCGTTAAATAGTTCCTGGAACTTCTCCCAAGACATCTTCAGTGCGGCAGGTTGAGTACGTTTTATAGATTCCCACCAGTAATCTACCTCTGCACGCAACATGAAGGTGGCAAAAGGAACTTTTTACTCCTCGGAGCATCCCAAGACATCAAATATCTTGTTGATCTGTTTAATCCACGTTTCCGCCTAAAGTGATTTTGGCTCTCCAAAGAACTCCGGTGGTCCCAGTTCCTTAAACTGCTTGGCGGTGACAAACCGAGAGTTGGCAGTGTTTCCACCTGCATTTTGGACAGGAGCCGCTCTCGCCTGATGTTGCATGAAGCCTCGGAACATTCCATCGTTCATCATTTGGTCAGTGTTGTTGTTTGCCTGAGGATTGTCGCCTTTCTGATGCACATAATCCTGACTATTGATCTGTGGAGACTCAACAGTCTCCTGTGCTCCATTGATGTTCTCAACATTCTCAGATGCCATTTTCAAATACTGCCACAAAACAAGAGTTAAAACATAACACATATTATCTTTATACTTTGACTGACCAATTAAATACCAAATAAACTTAGTTAGGTCATACTAGTGAAAGAATTCCCGTCTCTCCCTCTTAGTTCTTGTCTCACATCTTAGCGGGGATCATATCCCTAAGCTTTGATACTCAATTGTGGCGCCCCAAAATAGGTATACATCACCCATCTTGAGTCGCATGATACATGGTACAAAATTCAAATATAACTTAATTATACAACATTCGTGTAAAGTACGACAAAATACATCTTGTGTGAGTTTTAATACAAATATTGCCTTCTAGACAATATCCTCTCGAGAATAAGTCCTCAATACATTTATTGTCACTTTATTTAACAGAATAGTGAGGACTACTACTAGCTAACACTATCATCCAGAACATCACTTCGATTCCCGACTCATCCCAGCTACGTTCTTATTTCCTGAAGAGAACAATGAAAGAAAGGGTGAGCTCAACTAGCCCAGCAAGAAATATTATGACTAAGATAATGCAGAATAAATTATCATTAGTCTCCAACAATGTTAAACTGATAAAATACAATAGACATCAAGTTTAACTGTAGCGGAACAAACAATTCATTAAAAGAGTCAAGTAGAAAATAAAATCTACTATCTTTTATGTTTTAAAGGTTTTTCATCACTTTTATCATTTGGGACTCGACAATAAATAATCTACATCATCCACGCACTACTACCGAGGATATTCATTAGGGTCACGACCACAAATTCCATGCACTACGGGCGAGGATATTTGTGTATTCATCGATGGTCGTGATCATGCCAACAATTGTCCATCAATGCACTACGGGCCAATGAGGACTTTTACCACATCACTTGTTATATTACGGTCGTGATTACTTAAGAATAATCCCTAGTCATAATCATACCAAGTCCATCCATGCTCTACAACGCCATGAGATGACTTTAAAAAAATATAAACATGAGGATGATGACAATGATATAAGAATTCAATAAAACAAGTTCAAGAATTAAGTTATTCGAGAACTAATAACGTCCAAATTGTCAACATGATCTTTGCTTTGTAGAGTAAAATTCAAGAATGCTCGGAAAAATATTTTCATGAAAAATCTTTGGATGAAACGCAAATATCGAGGATATTCCACTAATTTCATGGAGTATAGAAGTCAAAATTTTAACTTATTTGGGTATAATAACGAATGGAATAATAAAAGAAATCACCGTGCATGCGGTACCAGCATAGACGAGTTATTCCAGCAGAATAATAATAACGGAACTAGGTCGGTGAAAATCACGCAAGCGGGATGTTCCAATGAGAATATTAAAAATGGAATAACAAACGAAATCACCGTAAATGCGGTACTTAGCATGATGAGTTATTCAACGAGAATAATAAATACATAATAATAAAAAGGCGGAACCGGGCACGGTGTAAAAACACATGTGCGAATGAGGATGTTCAAGCGGAATAATAAAGGCGAGAATAATGAAGAATGTCACCAAGTATAGGGTATTCAGCGTATACTGAGTTATTCCAAGCAGAATAATAAAGATGGAATAATAAAAGTTCTCTTCACGAATACAAAAGAAATAATACCCCTTCTAAGTAAAATAATACTTGGTATTAGAGTAGTGAAATGTGAAAACTCTTCTTCTTTCTCTCTATAATTTCTCTCTAGAGTTCGGTGAATTAAGTAAGAAAATAATGAAGGAATGAGCACATTTATAGAAAAATGGAATGCGTAAGTAACTAATCCATAAACGGTCCAGATCGATTTACTTTTAATCGGACGGTTCATATTTAAAACAAAATCTTTTAAATAAAATATATTATATATATATATATATATATATAATGATAATAATTGAAAACCTTCCGTATAAACCAAAATCAATTTGACAACTTTGAAAAAAAAAACTCCCAACCATTCAATTTTCAATACCGTGGGCCCCATATGTTCCCCTCCCCCCAACATGTCAATATCACAGGGGTCCCATTATATTTAAATAACTTTCTATCAATAATGTAGAAAAATAGGTAAATGGGGGTCTAAATAATAGGCCAAATTTACAACAACTACCTCATAAAAAAATCCTTTCAATATTTTTAACAACATTTATCATCATTATTATAATTCACAATATTAATCGACCAGGTCGTTCCCAGGAAAGATGGGGCTTTTCAATAAGGATTTCTCCTATTGGCGGCATGATTAGGTGACCAAACCTCTCCTTGGCGAGAACTTACAGACATCGTTAACATTGCAAATTATAATATTAATAACTCGTCATTTTAATTATTGATTTAATAACATATAAAATATCGACAATAATTGAATCAAATAACGTGAGATCTTATGCAACAATTACTATAGTAATAATTGAACAAAACCAGAAAGACTTCTCACGTAAGCATCAATAATCAAAACCAGGTGTCTTCTTATGCAACAACGCGTATTCATTGTATTTTTTACTACCGAAAGTAGTTCAACAAGATTAACGGTAAACTTCCGTAGTTTATTTTCATAAAAAATATTTTTGTCGTTTTTCAATCCGACATAATAATTACATTATGGGAATTAACGATGATTACTTGTAGTTATCACGAATATTCCCTACTAAAACGAATATTCTCCGACCATTCGAATATAATATAACAACTTGCATACTTTGCAAAATTTATAAATATTACCCACAACTATAACATTATATTAAATTTATTCTATAATATTCAAAAATAATAATTATAGAAAATTCATCTTTATTCAAAAAGTTAGGATCTTACATATAGCATCTATATGAATAATTTTTAATGCTTCTAGCGGACTAGTATATAATAGTAACCACCAGCCGACTACTGTAAGCTTTAAACCCAAGTTCGATCAATGTGTTTCACAACATTGAGTTATAATGCAACCAACTCACAATAATATAATGCAACCAACTCACAAGTTCGATCAAGTCGAGGGAAGCTTTATATAATGCAACCAACTCACAATAATATAAGCTTATCCCAAGTTGAGTTATTAGCATATGAATGAAAATAAGAAACTTGAGTAAATTTTCTCTCTTTTAATAACCAATACATATCGAGTATATAACCATAAATAACATTAAAACAACAACAATAAAATTGACCCTATTGATGGTTCACTAAATCTGACGACATTTATTATTTCCACACAAAATTTGACATTTATTGTTTTCATGCTATATTAATTTGAAACAGCATTTATTGTTTCTATAAATAACAGATGCGATTCGGACAAACAATATTTATTATTGACACCTTGAAATGCTTTACTTTCCCATAACATGAAACGTATCTAATACTACTACTATTCTGCATTGTGTAGTTCTTTGTAAGCTAAGATTGCTCTCAGAAAAAAAGGATACACCTTCAAATACCATGCATGGCACCATTCCACATGAATATTTTTTTTTTTCTTTTTCCAGGAGGATCAGAGAAAAAAGACCAAAACAAAAACCTGTACTCCCTAGGCTCATAGTTCATATATTTAATTAAGGATCATTAACAAAGCCATGATCATGTGAAGAAACACTATTGGAGAATTCATTGCCAAGGTATGAAGTGGTTGATACAGTAGACCAAGTGCAGAGAACCTTATAATAGAAGTTCCAACATGAGCTTGTTTCATCTATGCGACTTTGTCCAAATGGATGCCGCTCTACATATTTCTTCATGTTCTCGGCATTTGCCAAATTTTCCGCATAAAGTCAAAAACAAAGGGATTCAAGAACTAAGAGATACCCAAATACTTATTTCAGCACCAAACCACATGAAAATCAACAAACATAAGAATCTGAGCTACAAAACAACAATAAAACCAAAGTAATCATAGTCAAAGTCTCGGTCATAAATTATCTCACTGTCCAAACAAGCAGCATTCTGCAACAAGTAAACCATATAAGCCATATCAGTATATTAAACTGTGTATCATCAAATATATCAATCGAGTTATAATTAATGAGATATTTGCATAAATATTTCTGTCAGGTGCATCTTGGTTGCCCAAACAATGAGAGCATGGTTATACATGTCTGCAACAAGAGGGGCTTTCTGCCCTGATTTCTTGCAAACATGGTTATACATGTCTTTGATCCTGCAACATCCAAACAAAAATAAAAATAAAGTCATTCATGATAACTTTATTATCCCCAAAAAAAAAAAAAAAAAAAAAAACTGGTGTATGACTAATATATACTCACGTCTCTGAAAATGACTTCTTTGTGTTCTTGTGCAGATTTGAAACAATAATTCTTGCATCTATACATTTGGAAAAAGGAAGTGTTGGGTCATGATATTTCCTCTTTTAGGTAGGAAGTAAGTTAGAACTTACTTATTAAATTAATCCATTTGGGCCTTCATTATTTAACCTTGAAAGTCATTTGGGCTAGTCACCATATTACTTCTATTTAATCCTATAAGGCCAGAGTTGGTTCATTGGATTAACCCATCATATCATTTAATATCTATTACTTTGACTTGTAATGATGAAAAAAATGTGATTGGTAAGACACGCCCATGCATTAATGTGGATGAAAATATATAATGGTGGCGGTGGCATAAATGATGACTAAAAGGTAGTGAGTAGGCGCACGGTGGCGGGACCCATCGGATCACGGGGCGTATGTCGGAGGTAGTGGGTGGCACGGTAAGGCAAAGAGAGTATCACCTATCAACCAAGTCTTCACAAACAGGTACGTTCTCATACATATTCATATTCACATACACACACAACGGAGAATTATTATCTCTCTCAATACACTAGACATTACATCCTCCATTTGTTAACCTTGTGAACACGTTATCTTGACTCTCACGCTGAGCTATCCCCGACGGTCCGGCCGTCCAAGCTTGTGGTGTTTATCGTGTTTCTTCTGCGAGGATCGAGGCGTTTTACGTGATTGGGACGTCGGAGTAGATCTTGGCGTTAACATTGGGCGCTAGAAGGAGGAGAAGGTGAGTTCTAGTGTCTGAGTATTTTTCAATCGCGAATTGTGTGTTTGTTCTACGTCGATATTCATGGTGAAGAGTAGAACACCTACACACGAAGGCGTACCGATGGTTGTCGGTGAATCGACGACCGCGAGTGTATGCGCGAAGATCGTTTGGGACCTCTGATAAGTGTTCACGCCCATGACCACGGCGTCAAGCGTTCATTGAAGATTCTCGGTAGAAGGCGGTGGGCAAAAGCTAGCGTAAGCTAGTTTTCACGACGAGAGAGAGAAGTGCGGTCGTGGTGGGAAGCGAGTAGAAGGCACCTCGCCTAGAACTCGATCAAGAGATGACCAAGAGCGCAAAAGCCTCCGATTAGCTAAGATGGCGGATGAAGCGAGATAGAGCTATGGAAGTACTTATGAAGCGGCTGACGAGGATATAGGTGAGCGAGATGGCTCGAAATGGCGAGTTAAGGGACGAAGAGTTCGATTATATTCGGTCAGAAGAAGCGAGGGCATCGAGTGGGAAGGAACACGCTCATTCGGGACGAGAGTCTCGGGGCCAAACTTCGAGAAAGAAGAAGATCCGAAGCCCTACTCCTCAAAGATCGAAGAGGCATATCACCTGTCGATTCTAAGGAGCAGGTCGAAGCGGACGAAGAGGTCGATCCGAGATCGCACTCTGAGAAGTACAAAGAAGGCACTTGTTGTTGCGCATTCTCACCATGGGCGCTTAGAGTTCGAGAGGCGAAGTATATCTAGAGGTCATACTCGAGAGTCTCCGAGGTACACCACCCTATGAGACGCTTCGTAATCGAAAAGTCCCTCTAAAGTTGGAGGTTACATTGTAAGAAAGCCGGTTCGCTCGGAAGAAGGAGTCGTAGGAAAAAAGTATCATCTCGACGGAAGGTGTGGAGTATCGGTTAAAGAATTAAAGGAACTTGAAAGCGACATTAAGAAGTACAAAAAATGAAAGATGCCGGAAGGAAGGCATCCCCTTTTTCGCGGAGATTGTAAAAGAAAGCGACCCCACAAGAAGTTGCCCCACATTGAAAGTTATGATGGATCGGGGATCCTACGACCCACAGTCGGCGTTTGATCGACCGATGGATTAATATGACTTTAGCGATCTTTGCTAAGTGTTATACTTTTGTCTGGCCTTCGGAAAGGATGCGGCGGTAGATGGGGACTTTGCCCTCGGATTCAATTTCATCTTGGGTAGACATATGCGAAGAAATTTCATGCTTTCGCCGGGGAGCAACAAAAAGAAGGGAAAACCAATTTGGTTCGTTGGCTCGGTTAAACGATATTCAAATGAGTCTTTAGGCGATATGTGAAGCGGTTAAAGTGAAAGCGATCGACCCAGTGTGAGACTTGAGCGATCTCAAGTTGTTGGATTTATTTGAGAATGGGTTAGATTTGGTTAAATCGAGAGAAGTTGGTGAAGAAGTTAATGTTTCACCACAGAAGAGTCTCATTTGAAGCCTTTGACAAAGTGAAGGCTATATCGTGGTGGAGGAAGCCATGAAACGACCTCAAGCGTCCTTCTTGAGATCGGCTTAAGGAGCAGATCGGGGCCAGAACCGATGGGGACGGAAGAAGAATGAAGGGAATAAAAAGGCCGCTATGAAGGCGGGTTGAAGAAATACAACAATTGGAGGCGGGGTGGAGGGCGTTCGTCGCTCTCACCCAGAAGAGTGAATAGGGCGCGTACCTGACACTCAACTGAGGCAGGTACATTATCTTGGATCAGATTAAGAATCAACCTATCTTGAGCCACCTCGAGATAACATTAAGCTGGAAAAGGAAATTCTCGTAAGTATTGTGATTACCATCAAGCTTGGTCACGATCTGACAACGTATGTGCTAGTTGAAAGATTTCATTGAAAGAAAGAAAGGTACAAGGTGGGGCTTTAGTTCGGTATGTGGTTTGCGAGAACTAATCAACGGCGGAGACGGAGGAGGACATTTCCGGTGGCTCAACCCGATTAAACAAGCATTGCCCGGCCCGGGGCGACTATGAGGCATGTGATAGATGTAAATCTTTGGGGTACTTGGCAAACTTGTTGGAAAAAAAGCGCGAAGTCACTTGGATTCGGTCGTATCGATGGCGGGTACCCTCCAAGAAGGCGATAGACCTTATCCGAAGTACGGTAATCTCCTTCTTGACGAGGATTACCCTTGAAATCATCGAACCGCATGAGGATCATTGGTCTTGGCTTGCTTGAAGTGGGTTCGGTGGATATGAGGCGAATGATGGTAGATAATGGGTCTTCTGTAGATATTCTATATGCCCACGCTTATCGGAGGATGCACTGAGCAGGCGAAAGATGGAGATGAGGCGGGAGGCTCCTTTATGCGGTTTTAGTAACGATCCGGTCGAGGTGCATTTGGAACCATTGAACTCTACCGGTCATCTTGAACGGCCCCTCAACGGTAGAAATTATTTGCAAATTTTATGTTGTGCGTGTAGATTACGCTTATAATCTTTATTTTGGGAAGGCCTACTTTAATTGCTTTGCTTGTTTGTGACCTCAATTCCTTATTTCAAAATCAAATTTCCTCTGGCTCGTGGGGTTGGTGAGGTGAAAGGAGATTTGGATCAGCGAGAAGGTGTTATAGAAATCTTTGTGATCACTTGGGTGGGGGTATCGAAGCAAAAATAGACCATGGCAATAGAGATCGAACCCTTCACGGAGTAGTTCGAACCATTGGTCATGCCCGGTGAAGAAAGCAGAGGAGATAGAGCTCATCCGGGCAAAGTGAACAAAATAGTGAAAATAGGTTGGTCTCTGCGGAACCTCTCCGGGCCGAACCTCGTGGAGCTCTGCAATGCTATGTTGATATCTTCGCATGGGAACCTCGGGGATATGCCGAGGAGGCGAGGGATATTCTTTGAGCATCGGTTGGAAGTGGACCCGTCAAAGAAACCGATTCGACGAAGAGGAGGATCTTTGCACTGAGCGTCGGCGGATCATCGATGAAGAGATTGCAAAGCTGTTGGCGGTGACTTCATTTTGAGATCGACTACCCATGATGGATGGCAAATGTGGTAATTGGTCGAAGCGAGAATGGTAAATGGCGAGTGCTGCATCGACTATATCGATCTAAATAAAGCTTGTCCAAAGGATTTCTACCCGCTGCCCCACATCGACCAACTCATCGATGCCACTTTGGGGTATGCTTTGTTAAGTTTCATGGACGCATTCTCTGGATATCATCAGATTTCCATGAGTAAAGAGGATATATCGAAGACGGCGTTCATTACGCATCGTTCGGTATATGCCTACAAGAAAATGACCTTGACCTCATCAATGCCGGGGCCACATACGGAGGATGATGAACTACGTCTTGGATACCGGTTGGGTAAGAATATGGAGGTGTACGTGGATGACATGATTGTTAAAAGCATGCTGGTACATAAACATTTGGATGATTTAGAGGAATGCTTTTAGACAATTCGCCATCACAACTTGAGAGTAAATCCCACTAAGTGCACCTTGATCACGAAATTAGGGGCTGGCAAGTTTCTGGGTTATCTTGTCAGTCAAAGAGAAATTGAAGCCAATCCAGAGAAGATTCAAGCGATCCTGAGCATGAAGACTCCTCAATCATTTAAAGATGTTCAACGTCATTTGGAAGGATTGCGACTTTAAGGAGGTTCATGTCCAAGTCGGCGAGAAAGATGTTTGCCATTTTTGATACGTTGAAAGGTAGAAGAATGCAAAGAGCGTTCAATGGACTTGAGTGTGAGGGCGCCTTTCGAGCATCAAGTCCTACTTATCTTGGCGCCTTTGTTGGTGAAACCCGCTCTCTTTGAGCCTCTATATTTGTACTTAGCAGACTAGTTCGTTTGGCGATTAGGAAGCGGTGTTAGTGCGTGAAGTTGGGGGTAGCGACACCGGTTTATTACGTAAGCCGTGTCCATTGTTGATGCACTCTCCAAATTAGCTTTACTACCACGGATGTTAACGTCTTTGATGGGTCGGTTTACTTAGAAATTTTGCAACATCCTAGTGTTCATCATGAATCGGTGATGTGCGTTGATTGAACCAACTGCTGGTTGACTCCATATCTAGAGTATCTAGCAGATGGCGTCTTACCTTCGGATCGGATGCTAGCGAGAAAATCAAGTATAAGAGTGCTAATTTTGTTCGATTGATGGGGATCTATTAGAAGGGCTTTCTAAATCTCCTTCTTGAAATGTTTGACTCCATCCAAGCGAATATGCTCTCCGAGAAGTACATGAAGGCATCTGTGGCGACTATATGGCTGCTAAGTCATTAGCCTATAAAGTACTTCGCCAGGGGTACTACTGGCCTACCATCTTCAAAGAAGCGACTGAGTACGTCAAGAAGTGCGAGAAATGTCAGCTCAACGGTCGATCCCACATCATCCACCAGAAGAGCTATACTCGATCCTATCTCCTATACCCTTTGCTGTCTGGGGGGTTGATATACTGGGTCCACTACTGAAAGCAAAAGGTCAAGTCAGTTTTGTTATAGTTGCCATCGACTATATGACCAAATGGGTGGAAGCAAAGCCACTTAGGTTAATAACGAGCAGGGAATGCTTGAAATTTTTGAAAGAATCGATGTAGTATTTCGTTTGAATTCCTAAGGTGGTAATATCGGACAATGAGCGTCGGTTTGTGGGATCGAAATTTGAAACATTTTGAAAGAAGCGGGGATCCAAAGACGAGAAAGACTTGATAGCTCATCCTCGATCAAGCGGACAAGTTGAAGTGACCAATGAACGGCTGCTAAATGGGATCAGCCTTGATTGGGACGAAGCTAAGAGGCGGATGGTCGGAAGAGCTACTTAGCATGTTATGGGCTTATCGAACTACTCAGGGGACTCTGAACGGGGATTCACCTTTCAGATGGCCTATGGTAATGCGATGCCTTAGTCCCGATTGAAATTGGATCTCAAGTCTTGGGTTTGTCAATTCAAAGAGATCTACAATGAAGAAGGGCTAAAGGCCAATCTTGATTTGCTTGAAGAAGTCGAGCTTGACCTTAATCAAATTGGCGACTATCGGTGAAGAGTGGCCAAGCATTATAATAAGGGGTAAAGTTTTGTGATTCAAGTAGGGCATTTTGTCCTCGGAGAAGTGAAGCATCTACACCTCGAGAATCTGGGAAAGGCGATGCCAAACCGGGAAGGACCGTATGAAATCATAGAAGTGTCAAGCCGGGGACTTATCGGTTGAAGGCATTAGGCGGGTCGACAATTAAAAAAATACTTGGCATTTGGCGGGCTTAGGAAGTACTTTCGAGAAAAGCGATGTCGATTACATCGAAGTCGTAAATATCCACGTCATCATCAATAAAAGTTCCTTTGTTTTTTTTTGGTCTCTCAAACAAATCTTATCTTCGTTGATGATCAGTTCAGTGGTGTAAGGAGGTTCGGGGGACTCACTGACCATTCGATGGTAGCCTTAATGGCAGGTGGACCTTATGGGTTTGTCAGGCCCTTCGTGGTAGGCAAACACCATCCTTAAGACGTTGTCAGGCCCTGTGTGGTAGGCAATTGTCGACATTTAGACCTTTGTCAGGCCCTTCGTGGTAGGCAAGTGTCATCCTTAAGACGTTGTCAGGCCCTGCGTGGTAGGCAATTGTCGACATTTAGACCTTGTCAGGCCCTTCGTGGTAGGCAAGTGTCAACCTTAAGACGTTGTCAGGCCCTGCGTGGTAGGAAATTGTCGACATTTAGACCTTGTCAGGCCCTTTGTGGTAGGAAAATGTCATCCTTAAGACGTTGTCAGGCCTTGTGTGGTAGGAAATTGTCGACATTTAAACCTTGACAGGCCCTTCGTGGTAGGCAAGTGTCATTCTTAAGACGTTGTCAGGCCCTGCGTGGTAGGCAATTGTCGACATTTAGACCTTGTCGGAGCCCGCCCGTGGTGGTAAAGTGTCATCCTTAAGACGTTTGTCGAATGCCTGCGTGGTAGGCAATTGTCGACATTTAGACCTTGTCAGGCCCTTTGTGGTAGGCAAACGTTGTTCTTCAGACCTTGTCAGGCCCTTCGTGGTAGTCAAGCGTTGTCCTTCAGACCTTGTCAAGCCCTTCGTGGTAGACAATTGTCGTTCTTTAGACTTCGTCAGGCCCTTCGTGGTAGGCAAAGGTCATCTTTTGGTTTTGTTAGGCCTTCTGGGGTAAACAAATTCCCAATGAAGCAGATCTGTCTCACACTTTAATTTGGTAATTAATAAGTATCCCTTTACTTTATTACTTTATTAACTAAATTTTTTCTAAGTGTTGAGTTCGGAATGCCTCATTCCCTAACTTCATCTTATCTGTTATATGACATGCTTAGTTGTTAATTAACAGATCGAGTTGAGTCCATGAAAGAGTTTGTGCATTTTTCCAGTTAAATTAATATTGAAGTATTGGCAGAAAGTAAATGCACCGAAGTCATAAGGAATGAAACCACATTTCATTAATATTTAATTTGACTACAAAATTAGAAATTTTTTACACAAATCCTAAAAATTAAAGAAAGTAAAATAGCAGAAATTTTCACAAACATTCTTAAATAAAACTCGAGAAAGCAAGAACATTCACTTCAAGCATCATCCTCGCCATCCGAAGAAATCGAGCGAGGATGGATCCACGTTAGTTGTAATCGACTTCTCCGCGCCACGACTCTCGTGAGCTCATAGCTTTCAGAATATATCTTCATGATCTCAGCTGTTAATCTCATCCGAGATCCGATACTCTTCACAGATTTGCTTGCGAAGGTCATCGGTCAGAGGAGGCCCAAGGTCCCGAAGAGCCTTAAGTTCTCGGATTTCTTCTTCAAGCTTCTGACGCTTATTTAGATGACGAGTTTCTGCCAGCTCTAGGTTCTGGATCGTCTTGGTCAAGATCTTAGCATCAGCCTTTAATTTTTTGATCTTCTCCATCCTTATTTCGCTCCTCTAAACCAAGTCAACATTCATCTTGACGATCTCCTCATCTTGTGCTTTAGTTAACCCGGTTCTTCATTGGATGCCTTCACATTCCCTTGGCTTGGGGGCCAACTCTTTACAAGACCTTCATTTGTATGAAGAACGCTTTCATGTTGAGTCCTTTCCGAGCCGAGCAGGCGGACTTGAGGATGGCATTCTCCTTCCTCAATGCCTCTTGCGGATTGACCTCGATAGACTTGGATCTGAGCCTTGCGAACACGAGATTCGCCTATCATGTCAGTATTATTTGACGATTTCGGATATATAAGTATGAAGATAAATACGGAAATAAAGGAGAGAACCGTTTACCTTCGCCAGGTAGCTCATGCCTTCGCTAAGCAAATCCCCGTTCGAACTATTTCCGAATCGATGGTCATCGGTTTCACGGACGAAAGCGTCGAACAGTTGAAAGGGAAAGTTGGCATTAAATCGAGGCCACATGGTTGGAGAGGCCATAGCGTCATCTTTGAAATTGAAGTCATTGTCTTGGAGGAGAGGCATGGATTGATTGAGAAGCGGCGAGGGTCCACATATATATTTTACGAAGAAGGAGGCCAAAACGAGGAGTAGGTTCGGGGGCCGGTGAAGGAAGCGAGAGGATGAACTGGATGGCTATCTCGATGGATGTTTCCTTTTTCGGGATGAGATTGGGGGACGAGATCCGTCGGTTCATCATTAGAGCACTTGAATTTGATTGGGACTATTGGAGGATGTCGGTAGAAGACGATGGAACTTCGGAGCTCATCGGCGATCGAAAGGGGTTATCTTCGTCCTTATCTTTTTTATACGAAGAACCTTTGCCCGATCGTGCAAAGGTATGTCAGCGAGACTTCTCTTCATTTGAGGCGGAGTTAGGAAGGTGCGAGCTAGGGTTCGATGAAGGGGTTGCTTGTGGAATTGTTTGGGAGTTGCTTAGGATCACTTTTAGGATTTGTTTAAATTTGGGTGGATTTGGATTTCTTGGCGGCTCTTTTCCTTGGCGAGGTCGAGGATTCTTTAGGAACGATGGGTTCATCGGTTTGGGGTTCATCATTCGAAGAAAGCGGTTGGTTGATCGGCAGAGGATTGGCTCGGGAAGATTCTTGATCGGAGGCTCTTCACTTGCATCCGTAATCTTCCCCGCCAAAAAGTCTTCCAATTCTTTCACTTAGAAGAAGTTGGTTTGATCAGAGACACTGCAAATAACTATGTATCGAACCCATATCACTTAAATATCTCAAGAAACTATGTTACCAAGTTGTTGAAACTTACATTTATGGTCGTCATGACTGTGGGCTTGCTTAGTGAAGTGCAAAACTCCATTCCTTGGAGGAATCTTCTTCAAAATCGCCATCTCCTTCACACGCTCTTGAGGATATCTCCAAAGTCAGCAGAGATCCGATCAGAGATAGTCCAATCTGGAAGAGAAGAGATTTCGGGTCCCGTAACAAAAAACCATTTTTCGTGCCAACCCTTGTTGCTTGAAGGGGTGTCCATCAGGGATCTCTTCTCGAATTTGGAGTTAGGTCGAGGAGACTATTTGCTCAACATTTTGAAACCTCGTTCTCGGGACCTACCGGCTGAGAAGAGGGTGAAGAAGATGTCGACAGAGGGAGGAATCCCTAATTCGTCACAGAAGGCAATGAATGCCAGAATGTGGATATAAGAATTAGGAACCCATCTGGTGAAACCCACTCCTATGAACCCCTAGGAGGAGTAGCAGACGAAGGCATGGAGGGGTGAGCGAATCCCCTTTTCAAGGAAAGTGGTGGCATAGCGACCCAACCATCCGATTCGATGGTACATACGTTCTTTAGGAGGCGGGGAGCCTTATAGCGTACATATCCGCAATGATCGATGGCGAGTCAGGAGGATCGTATCTCAGATTCCGTGATGGTGGAGGGATATTGGCATGAGAAGCTGTTTCCCCATCCTTGAAGAAGTCGGAAGGTTGTGGAGAAGGAATCAGAGGCGGATTCCTCCCCATGGTTGCTGTAGATTGGGGGTTTGAACTCGAACCCTCTTGGTTAGGGTTTGGATTGGGGGAAACGGTGCTGACGGGAATCACGCGAAGGGGAGAATTTTGGTTAGAGTTCACGGTCATCATTGTTGAAATTTCGTAAAACAGAGAAGGAAGTTCTGTGAAGGAGAAGAAAGCTCCAAGGTTCAAAGTTCAAATTGGCAGGTAAAACCGTCAAAATTGGTAAAGTTTATCTTTTATACTGACGGTTGCACGAGTTACGAAGGCGGCACATTCAATGTTAGTAATGATGAGAATTCGAATGGGAAGCGTACGGATCAATTCTTAGACATTTTATCAGATTGGGCTTCTCAGTTGGATTTTCGGTTTTAAACCAGTATTGTTCAATTCAATCCTTTATTGAGTGGGCCTTTTACTTTGGACATTCAAACCATTACTGTCTCATCTTATGGACCAAATTGGGTATGTCTCAATTACTTCTGTTATGGGCCTTTAGTTAATTCTAATATCATGGACCACTTATAATTTTCTATTAAACATTCTATTGACAAAAAACTAGGGGCAATGTTGGGTCGTGATATTTCCCTCTTTTGGTAGAAGTAAGTTGGGCTTACTTATTAAATTAATCCATTGGGCCTTCATTATTTAACCTTGAAAGTCCTTTGGCCTAGTCACTATATTACTTCTATTTAATCCTATAAGGCCAAGATTGGTTCATTGGATTAACCCATCATATCATTTAATATCTATTACTTTGACTTGTAATGATGAAAAAAGTGTGAGTTTACTAAGACACCGCCATGCATTAATGTGGATGGAAATATATAATAATGACATAAGATGATGACAAAGGTAGTGAAAGGTAGTGAGTAGATGGCAGTGGCAACCATCATCGATCACGGGGTCGTGTCAGAGGTAGTGGGTGGCACGGTAAACCGGGCAAAGAGAGTATCACCTATCAACCAAGTCTTCACAAACAGGTACGTTCTCATACATATTCATATTCACATACACACACAACGGAGAATTATTATCTCTCTCAATACATTAGACATTACATCCTCCATTTGTTAACCTTGTGAACACGTATACTGACTCTCACGCTTTGAACTATCCCCGTGGTCCGTGTAAAATCGAAGCTTGTGGTGTTTATCGTGTTTACTGTGCAGGATCAGGGCGTTTTACGTGATTGGGACATCGGAGTAGATCATGGCGTTAACAGGAAGCATCGCAATAATTATAAAAATTATGAGACCAATTTTGCTTGCAAAAAAAGAGACAAAGAAAGCAATAAGATTAATAAGATTGACTGAAATAGACTCGAGCACAAAAACTGCAACACAAAAACATTGACTGAAATAGACTCAATAAGATTAATGCTTCTTTTAGTTCGATGTAAAATATTTTACACTGGAAAACATTCAGAGCATTCTAAAATGTTTACAAGCCATAACATATCCCGGTGTTTGGATGGAAGTTCGAAAAAATCTTCAGAGAAAAACAAATCCAAATATCCAAATATAACTGTTAGAATATAGGATCACACATGCACACAATCGATAGATAATTAAGAATCACACACAGAGATTTACGCGGTTCTCCAATTTGGGTACTCCACTAGCGGCTTGTTGTTTATGGATGATTCTTTGGTTACATAAGGATTTACAATAGATAGTATTTATACCTATTAATCTTTTTTCAACCCTACTTCACATTATGTTCAATTATCCATAATGACCTTTTCAAAAAACAACCCAAAAAATCTTTATTACCGACGGCAGTATGAGGCTATTGCTGCATTCCTGTGTTCGTGATGCGCCTCGCGTTAGCGTTTCAGGCGATCACTAGCTTTTTCCAGTAACTTCAATGTTATGAGTCACAAGTTCCAACAATAACAAAAAAAAACGTGGGTAAAAAAAAAATTATGGTTTATAACAATCCAAAAGATTATGTTGTTAACAAATCATCAAAATGCATTATGTTGTCAAACTATGCAACTACTTTAATGAACTCTAGTCTGTGCACAAAGTACTATAGCACGAACAAATTAAGTACTGCAAAGCAAACAGTAATGGAGGACTCTAAATAGTGTGAATTGTCAAAATGCATTTTCCGGAAGAAATAGCATATGCGTAATTCAATACTCTCTCCGTTCCTAAAAGATTGTCGTTTTAGAATAAAATTTTTTTTTTAATTTATTTGTCGTTTATAATTTTCTAGGAGAATAAATTATTTACTTTTCTATATCACCCATACATTTTCTCATTGTCCCAAAAAATTCTCACCCTTAGTATTAAGAGAACAGATCCTCTGTCCCCAAATTCTCTGTCCCCCTTGTGTCCCTCCACTTAAATTTTGACACATGTTTTTTTATTTAATTTTAGAATTAATTAGTGTTAGCGATTGTTCTAAAATCTCCTTTAAGCTCGCTTAGGCCCGCTTTAATTATTAAGCCCCACTTGGCGCCGCGCTTAAGCGTTAGGCCCCCACTGGCACCCTCGCTTAAGTCTTTGAGCCCCTCGACACCCACCCCAGCTCTCAGTGGCAAAAAATCCTCTAAAAAATTAGGCGGGGTCTAAGCGGAGAGTTTTTATTTTATTTTAATAATAATTCAAACCAGATATTGATATATTTATTTTTCTAATGATTTACTATATTCATAATATAGATTGTAGCATATCAAATCACAACAAGAAACGAACAATATCAATTCAAAATGGATAATTTTATTATAGTTATAATTTTTTGAATTTGTACCAACTTTAAATTATATAAATGATGATACATTTGTAATATTTAGTTTAATTCAATATAATTCTTAAATTTATGTTTAGTTTCTTAAGTTTTAATATTGAATTAAATTCTTGAAATTTTAAATTTTATTATTTAATAGCAATCTTGTTTATGAATAAAATTAATACGTTAAAAATATATTTGAACTTTGAACAATTGAATGTTTGTGTTTGAACTTTGACATTAACAATATAGATATGTGTTTGAATTTTAAGCAAAGGCCTTTATTATTTTTATTATAGGTTGTTTTGCTTTATATTATTGTTTTGTTTGGATAAATATAAGATAAAATATTAAAATTGATTTAAAATAAAAAATCTCGCCCAGGCCCCGCCTAGGCCCACTAGGCGCTAGGCCCCCTTCAGTCGCCCGCCTCCCGCCTAGCGCCTTTTAGAACATTGGTGTTAAGTAAGAGACTAGGTGTCAAAACTTAACTGAAGTGACATAAGGGGACAGGAAAATTGAGAACAGAGGATCTGCTATCTAGTTTTAATAGTTTTCAACTTTCTCATAAAGTGATGTAGTTTTACACAAATTTTAATTATTAAATGATAGTATTAAATGTCTTTCTTAATCCATGTGAAAAAACCTTAAAAAACACTTATTTAGAAACGGAGGGAGTATTTAGTAGTCAACTTGTTCTCCCCTGCCACTTAAATTCTTGACAATATTTGAGTGAAAACTCAATTACTCATTTACAATTACAGTATTACGACAATCCCAAGACAATATTCGAGTCAAAACTCAGTTATTCATTTACACTTGCCTATTAAATGCTGATTACTTTGTTGTAGAATAAAAATTTTGGACGAATGATATCAAATATGAACAACTTGTTACCGATTTGCACTAAATTACAAACTAGAGTTCATGAGAAATCACAATAGCTTCAGATTTGGAAGATTAAATAACAAACTTACCGATTAAATATAAAATTAGTTTGTTGTAGCCCCCAAATTTTGAGAATCGCATAAATCGCAGCTTGGCTTTTCTGAGTTTCAACACCTTTGTTACGATTTTCCCCAATTCATGGTTTAATATGCGTCCACTAGAACTTCTAACGAATTGGGTGTTTTTTTAACTCTTTAATTGACTAATTAGGGGCATAATTGTCCTAAATTTTTATTAACGCAGTCCGCTAAAACGCTAGAAGTTGTAGCGGCCGGGGAGTAATAACTAAAAATGTAAAACTTAATGCAACTTGTTTGTGACTTGTGACTTTCGTCCGGGACGTTCCCGAAAGATCTACTAACTTCCGGAAATTCATTATACGCAGTATAAACTAGTCACTTCCTTTGCTCAAAAAACAGAAAAGTAAATAAAAATCTAGTCACTTATAAAACTCTCAACAGGCGAAGAAGATTTCGTTTGATTTTTGATACCTGTAATGGCGAAGGACGGACCTAATTGGGAAGGATTACTCAAGTGGAGCCTAGCTCACTCTGATGGAACTCGCTCCTCTAGAAATCTCAGGTACATCTCTTCACGGCTTCACCCACACCTATTTTTACAATAACAAATCTATTTGCGAGTTTCCGGGTATTGGTGTTGTTTGATTAATCTAATAGTTTCATGAGAATTCAGAAAAATTCAAACTTTGTTAAAAAATCAAAAGTTAATCAAAGGGTAACATTTTATGCTATGCTATTACTCTGGTTTTTAGTGAAATAACATAGTTCATTGGTAAGAGATAGGTGATATATAAGTTATAATGTCTGAATAAATTAATTATACAACAATTGAGGGAAAACGGAGAGAAGAGGACCCAAGTCGTACGAAATATGTTGGCATATGCAAATCTTATTTTCAATGAAAGGTAGAGTAAACCCTTGATTTTAGGTATATCTCGTATTTATTTTTTAGTTTTTGTGTATGGGGGTAGTGAGGAGGACAGAAGATGGTTTATGGAAGCAATGCAAGCTCAGAGCATAGATGTTGTTAAAAGAATGAAGGAGATTACTCTTGTCATGCAAATTCCAGAGCAAGTCTTGGAGGAGCAGGGGGTTACTCCCGCTGATATTGAAGGTATTTTTAACATTTTGTTGGGAGTTTGGGGTTTAAAGATAGGAGTATAATTTTTGTGACTACATAGTTTTGTTAATTTTGCATCTTTTGCAGACATGTTAGATGAGTTACAAGAGCACGTTGAGGCAATTGACATGGCCAATGGTAAGTTTCTTCTGCCATTTTATTTGAATGTTCCCTACCATACTGACTTGCTTGAATTACCATTCTGTACCAACTTCTTGTTTATATATAGTTAAATACAATATGTAAATAGTCAACATTGTTTGACCCTTTGATGGATTTATCTGCATTAAAATTTGAAAGCCTCTTCATGATTGCTCTTCATATTTGGAAATGGAATTTCATCCATGAGGGTGTAAATGTTGATGGGGTCTCTTTGATCATTTCCAGCTGAGATGTAAAAAGAAGGTCCGATTATATTCCAGATGATCATTTTCTTACTCTATTAGGATATATCTCTTTGTTTATTCTCTCTTTCTTTTTCTTTCTCTACCTTTCCCTCCTGCTCCCCCACTCTGTCTCCTCATTTTATATGCAAGTGTGAACATGTAAATTTGGAAATAGTTGTTCCATTTGCAACATCCTTATCATCCTATTTGATCTTCAAATTTTGTGTTGTTTATACATGCCCTTCACGTATATTTTGACTTGTTCTGTAATGGGGATTATATGAAGGATGAAGTTTATATTCACTTACAATTGTTTTAGGTTGAGATTTCTTGTTGGTTATAGATTGAGTATTGACTAACTGGGGAAAAAGAAACTATAATATCTAACAGAAAGAAGCCAGCTGACATAATTTTCTCGTGTTGTGCTCAAACCTATATATAAGGATATTTGGTGGATGACTTTTTTACTTCAAATTTTGTGTTCTGTGGCTGTTTGAAATTGTCTACTATGAAGAAAAAAAAGTGTAGTCCTAATATAAGTTGAAATCTAACTCAAATATTCATGTCTAACATATATGATTAGTAATAGCTCAACTAGTTTGCATATTGTTATTGACTTTATCTGATGTCTTTGGCTGATACGGCCATCTGGCAGATCTTCATTCAATTGGTGGTTTGGGCCCACTCCTTGACTATCTAAGGAATTCCCATGCTAATATCCGGGCAAAAGCTGCAGAGGTGGTATCTACAATTGTTCAGAATAATCCCAAGTGTCAGCAATTGGTCATGGAAGCAAATGGTTTAGAACCGCTTCTAACGAATTTCATGTCAGATCCTGATGTTATTGTTCGTACTAAAGCACTTGGTGCCATTTCTTGTGAGCTCTCTAATTAATGTTATGTTTTTATCACTTGGATGGCCCAGCAATTTCTGGATTGTAATTCCTCTTTTAGAAACAGAGTTAATGTGTTTTCTTGTTGTTTTGCAACTTTCAGCTTTAATTCGACACAACAAGCCTGGAGTAGCTGCATTTCGCCTTGGAAACAGTTATGGAGCTCTTAGGGATGCTCTAAGTTCCGAGAGTGTGAGATTTCAGAGGTATCTCTTCCACCAATATTTATAATTGAGAAAAACCGACTTTTCATTCCTTTTTATGTGGTCTATATACATATTATGGATTATATAATTTTCGGCATGGAATACAATGGAGTAAAGCAAAATTAACAAACTAACTTATTTTTTCTTTTATATTTTCTTCTTTAATGGTTCATTGTTTCTGAATTTTGTAGCTTCTTTTTCATAGTTAATGTTACAAATGAATTATTTTTCAGGAAAGCCCTCAACTTGATCCAATACCTTTTGCATGAGAACCCTGCAGACTGTAATGTGGTTAGTGAGATGGGATTCCCTCGTATTTTGATGCACCTGGTCTCCAGTGAAGATGCAGAAGTACGAGAAGCTGCACTTTCTGGCCTTCTTGAGCTTGCCAAAGACGAGAAAGTTGGGACTGAAGGCAGTTTGGATGAAGGAGATGAAAAACTAAAGCAGATTCTGCAAGATCGCATTGAAGGTATTAGCTTAATGTCAGCTGAAGATCTTGGCGCTGCTAAAGAAGAGAGGCAACTTGTGGACTCCCTCTGGAATGCCTGTTTTAATGAGCCATCTTCTCTTCGACAGAAGGGGCTTCTTGTTCTTCCAGGAGAAGATGCACCACCACCTGATGTTGCTAGCAAACATTTTGAACCTCCTCTTCGAGCTTGGGCTGCAAACCCAACAGCTGATAAAAATTCTAGTTCGGTAAAGAAAGGAACTCCTTTATTACTAGGTCTTGGTCCTCCAACTGAGAATCAGCAAGTGCAAAGTAGCTCTAGCCCAGATGCAGATGCGGTTAAACCGCACCCCTCTACTTAAAGCCACAATGCACACCTCTATTTGAACCCCAATGTACTATAGGAGGTTTTAAGGATTTTGTTCCTTTTGTCTTCTAGATTTCTCCTTTTTGTATAATTAATACAAGCTATCTTTTTACCCCTTTTTATCTCACCTTTTTGGTTTGGTTTCAGACATAACTCATGGATGTATGTGATATGTAAAAAGCTTTTTATTGGATAACTAGCATTTTAAGATTTTTGCTTTCAAAGCGGTCTAAGACTTTTGAACTTGAAGGCTTTTCCTAAACTTGTGCTTTTCCGGGAAAAGAAATTGGTACTTCGACGGTTCTTTGTTTCTGATTTGATACTATTTCACTAATCTTTGTTTCTGATATGGTACTATTTCACTCAGTTTGATACCAACGGTATGTGGATTTTCCATATTCACCTCTGGATCATAGTCCAGACTGAAAAAAAATAAAATGAACTTGATAGTTTGATATAGCAGGTATGATTTGTCAACTCCAGACTTTGGTTTTCTTCGAAACTGAGGTGAATTACACAGGCTGAAGTTTCAGTCTTCAATCAGTTGGTGCTGTTTATTGTGTCTAAATTACAAGGCAAAATTATTCAAAAGAGGTAAAGCATTACATAAACTCAAGAAGTAGTAACCAAATAGTAAAATGAACATGACTAGGAAACAGTGGTTGTTTTGTTAATTTAATCCCAAAAGAACATTTATTTCAAGAGGATGATATTTTGATACTAGTACTTATTCTATGTGCTTCATGCTTCATATTAAGATGATTGTACATATGAATAACAAGTACTATGATATACTGTTTATACTGTGTATCTTGCAATGTGTGCCTTTCCATCTAATTTTCTCTGGAATTCCTCCTTCAGATAATCTCCATACTTGATCTTCTTGTACATTCTATGGCTTCGTTGGGTACCCAACATCTGTACCAGTGGCTCAACTTCTACATCCGTGTGTGGCGCGACAAATGCTGCGTAAGACATTCTTGTTCTTGATTCATCTATGACTGCTCTATGGTCAATGCTTTTGTATTTTCCATTGCTCCATATCTGTTGTTAAACAAGAAGTAAAATGTTTTAGAGAAGCTAAAAATCTTCCTGTTCATCAGTGTTAATATTATTTTATTTTTTCCAATTGTCCAGTCAGTCCTGCATGATATTCAAATAAAAAATTGCTGGGATATGTAAGTACCTCCATAAGATCTCCAATGTTCACAACCAGTGAATTTGGTATTGGTTTTACTGGGACCCACCCTCCGTCGTGTCGAATTTGTAATCCAGTAACATCATCATCTTGCATGAGTATGGTTATGGAGGTTGCATCAGAGTGTGGACTCAAGCCCATTACTTGATCAGGCATGGAGCAAGGTGGATAGTTGTTCACCCGCAATATTGTTGACATCTCTTCGTGTAATCCAAGAAGGGAATCCTTTTCCATGCCCATGATCAAAGATAATGAACCAAGTAGTTTCTTAATAACCTTTCCAATTTCAACTGAATATGCTTCAACGGTTTCTCTGCCACAAAATAAAATTGTATCCAGCTTTTAGCATCATTTTAGTTACATGTTACATGCTATGCTCTGAAATATATATTTAGTGCATCTAAAATTTTGTAATGAAGATGAAGTGACGAGAAAATACTTGAATTCTGTTGGTGTAGTTGGCCAAAGCATAAGCTTCCGAAGCTGAGGAGGAAATAGGCGGAACGCTACTGACTCTGACCAGTCCTTTGTTACATCTTCTGTAATGGGGTAAGGCTTCCCATAACCTTCTATGGTATTTGGATCAAATGGATACTTTGACTTCTCTTTTAATGGAAGTTTGAAAAACTTGGCTGCTGCATTCTTTATATGCTTCATTACTTCTTCTGTCATTCCATGATTAATTACCTGCAACTTGAACATCAGTAATGTTAGGGAATGAGTCATTTTTAGTAGACTTAAAACCCGAAGAATGTAATGTTCATTATTAAGAGACACATGCAGGACAGCTGACCAGAAAGAATCCCCAGTCCTTGCAGGCTGCGTCTAGCTTTTCAAGCTCTTCCTTTTGACCATTTGAAAGCAATGCCAAGTCGATAATTGGAATTTCAGCAGAATAAGCTAAAGTTTCCTCATCTTTGGCCCTGTGTTCTTTGCTCACTACGTATTTTTCTGGGACAAACCAAGGCTCTCTCTTCTTCGCCATCATCTCTTCAACACAATCACTCTCTTCTTCCGTAAAATTCTCACTTGAAACCATGATGATTCTGTGCTTAGATTATGTTGGTGGATCCTCTTTGTTACTTGCACATATATATATTTAGTTTAGGGGTTCCTGTTTGGCAGCTCCAGAAATATCATAAAAATAAATAAAAGCATTTTAAAATTGCAAGAAAATGAGCCGACAATAGTTGACACTAGAGAAGATAATGTATATGATCCGTTGACATTAAGAATAAGCTACATTCACCTTGCGTCTCTTATTTTATACTCCTAGTAATTAATTAGTTTAGTAATGACATCATTGTGCATGCAGTTGTTTAAATATCATAACCTGTCATGCATCGATAATGAGTTGTTAGCATTTGTCAATGACCTGTCTCTTTCTTCACCTATTGCTTGCGCTCTAAGAAATTACCCTCTCAAATTTACACGGAACGGATGGAGTACGAATGTAAACACTCCTTACGATGCGACGGTCCAAACCAAGCGCCCCTTTAAATATTAAGAATGTTGGTCGTCATAATGCAAAATTTTGATTATTTGTAGAACAGGTTAGTTAGTTTACTCTAGTAATCCCTTAAATTATTGAATAATATGAGAAGTTATGAAAAAATAAAATTTATAATGAGTAATTTGTTAGATAGTTTATAATTTATGTTAATTTTGAATTTAAAAATTTTTTAAATTAATTTTAAAAAATTAATAATGATCAAATAATATGGAATTATTCAAGACACACCTTGCTAGAAAATAAAAAAAAATCCTCCGATTCAGATTAATATAAATTCGTTTTAGAGTTACAATGCAAGTATTAAAAAAATGATTGTATAACATTAATTATAATATCAATTGTCTATATTGCTCTTGTATTAAAAGAAGAGATTGTTATTTATTGAACATAAAATAGTGAGAAAATCAAAATTACATTTAATATATGGGATAATATTAAAAATTAAGTAATTAATATTTATTTAAAATTCTAAAATAATTTATATTAAGTAACGAAGGAGGATGGAGTATATATTATGAAGTCAATGCGAGGTATGATGACAAAATCTTCTTAGGTATCTTCACCGAATTTAAGATGCAACTTGCTAAGAAAGTAGTACAAAACACAAAAAATTACAACATATTTGTGCATCATGATTTGACATGTAACTTAAACGTAAAATAAGCTCGAGTATGACATAAAAAGGTCATAAAACTTGTTGAAAGTATTGACTTTGTATTTAATTATTGTTTGGCTTCTCATTTGACACACGCTAACATTAAAGAGCAAGGGAGGTAGGGAAATAAAGCTCTAGTTTGAGCATTAGTAAGATACATTGATAGAGAGAAAATAAACAGTAAATTTATTTTTCAGTTGAGAGTTTGTATTATTTATATTATTTTTATAATGAATTTCGGAGATATCTCTCCGTGATTTTTTTCTGTTGGATTTTTCACGTAAAATTTTTGTGTCATTATTTTATATCTCATACAGTAGTGTGTTTGTATTTATCTTAGTGTTTGTGTGAGCTTGATTTTCTCAACAATTGGTATCAAATCTTTTAGTTCACGCTGTTGGTATCTAGGAAAGTGGTTCAAAAGGCAGCGCCTTTAAGAAAAGTGGTTATTTAATTATTCATCGTTGCAAAAGTACGGAGAGACTCCCACCCGACTTACACTTACCTGGCCAACTGGTACGATCCGTTTAAAGAGAAATTATGTAAAATGTGACGCCCCAAAATAGGTCCATTCCATCCAACCCATTACGAGTTAATCAAATACACGTAGATACGAAATAACTACAACTTTATTAATACATTTGTCGTGCAAAATCTGACAACATATATCTTTGAGTTTAAATACAATTATTGTCTTCTAGACAATATACATACATACCAAATAAATTCTCATCACAATTATTTATACATTATTTTATAAAAATGGTGAGGACTACTAAACAACTCTCTCTATAACCATCATTCCATACCTAAATGCATTTCGCTACATTCTCGCCTCACGAGAAGAAAAATGGAACAACAAGGAAAAAAGGGTGAGCTCAATTAGCCGGTAAAGAATATTATGACTAAGATAATATACAACAAATTATCGTTAGTCTCCAATAGAGAAAAATCTAATAGAATACAATAGACAAACCAGGTTTTAAATCAACAACATGCTGCAATGAAACAACAATTAATTAGAAGAGTTAAGTAGAGAATGCAAACTACTATCTTCTATATATGAATTTAAAAGTTCATCGTCGATATTTTATCCTGTAACATCAATCAATATATATTTGGAATCAAATATTCATCTTTACACAAAAGCCAAAGATATTCATCGATTGGTCGTATTCATCTAAACACTGTTCATCTTTGTACTACGGGCCAAAGATATTAATCAAGAGAGTCGTGTTCATCTCACACACTGTTCATCTTTGACTACGGCCAAAGATATTCATCAAGAAATCATTCATCTTTGCTTCCACATGCCAAATATATTCAAGAATATCATCATTTATGGATCGAGGATGATGAAAATATTTTAAAGAAAGCGAATCCAATTGAAACAAAAGAACAAATATTAAGGATTCGTATTTTAAACAATCCAAGTTCAAAAATACTTCATAAGTAATCGAGTGGAGTAAAATTCAAGAATGATCAAAACATAGATACAATCAAAGATAGTATCCGAATAGATATTTTGGACAAAAAGAAGAAATTTTATTTTTAGATTGAATAGTATCGTATTCGTGAATAGTGTCAGATATCGTGAATAGGCCGAGATACGTGAATAGTAACTCAGACACCAAAAGATAGAAATTTCCAAAAAAAATCATCATCACGCTTCGTGAATAGTAACTCGTGAATAGTAACTCGTGAATAGTGAATAGTAACTCGACATGAAAAAGTTCCAAATTTGATAAAAATTTCCAACCAATATTTCTAAGATAATGATATTGAAGAAATAATATCATTTTTGAATAAAATAACATCCCTTACCTCGAAAAGCAAGATTTCTAGATGAAAACACAGGATATAGGTTATGACTTGAACTTGCACCTTAGTATAGCAATACTCAAAGTATACTCAAAATACTCACAAGAATAAACTCGATAATAGAGAGAGAAAACTTGAGTTTACGGTGTGATTTTAATTCTAACCTAAGCACCCTATTTATAGAAATTGCTTAGAACACCAAAGCAGAAAATTGAATATAATATTAATATAATTATACAAATTTTCCTTAGCCCACCTTTTGGTCAAAACACCAGCCACACATGTTAATGATGTCCAAAAAAAAAAAATACAAAAACGTTTTTCTAACAAAAATAATTTAAACTCCAAAAATCAATTCACACCCGATATACAAAACTTCAATAATTCACAATAAATAGCTCTTTTATCGGAAAATTTGAATCTCGCGATTTTTTATAGGAAATTCAATTCTCTACAACTTTGCGTAAGAAAGTTTTCCAAATTCTAAACAAAAATTAACCGAAATCCACAAACCAAGCGATTTTACTGTTATAATCAAATTTTGATTCAATAATTGTGTCCACCAACACACAAAATATGTGTTAAATATTTAATGCCACAAAATACTCTTCATCCTCATATACTCATATATCCCACATTCATTATAAAATATCACCGTTAATATATTATTAAAATAATATATTTAAATGAATTATTTTATCGAGAAAAAGATAAAATATTAATTTTCAACAATTGTCACATTAAAAATTTTCTCCATCTATATCCACATAAAATCAATATTTTCCTCATCATATAAATCAATAATTAATTATTCACAAATAATATTACGAGATCACAATCATGGCAACGGTAGTTCTAGGAAGAGGGGTTTTCAATAAGGATCTCTCTCATCTTTGCGCCGCAATTAGGTGACCAAACCTCTTCTTAGATGTAACTTTCTAGACATTGCCAATAATGTTTTCTAATAATATTATTCAGATAATATGAATTATTGCTCTGAGATAATGGAAAATCTTGTGTAATGACAATTTATTAAAACAACAAGTAATATAAAATATCAATATGACAATTATTAAATCAATAAAATCTTGAGCAGTAATTATCGTAAACCATTATTGAGAGTAAGTGCCTTCTTACGTAAGAATCAATAATTGGTGCAATACTGGTGTCTTCTTGTGTTTTAACCATAGGAGTATTTTAACAAGATAATACCAGTAATAACTACTACTTTGTTATTTTTAAACAACTTATATTTATCGTTTTCTTCATCCAATCGCTTCAAGTTATGGGGCCCACAAAAGATGCTATGGTCGCATAAATGCGAATATTCCCCGACGTTAAAGAAGAATATTCCACGACCAAACGAATATTCCCCGACAACAATGAATATTTTATAACCACTTGCTTATTTGAAATATTTGCGTATTTTACCCATAACTATCCACATTAATCAAATCAACCCTTACTATTTCAAAATAATAAATAGAGGAAATTCCATTTTATTAAAAAAAATTCGGGGTCTTACAACCTCCCCTCCTTATGAAATTTTGTCCTCGAAATTGACGTACGTACCTGGTGTTTCGAAAAGATGAGAATACCTCGCTTTCATTTTTGTTTCCAACTCCCAGGTCATTTCCTCAATAGCATGGTTTCTCCACAAAACTTTAACTTGTGGTATAACCTCGGTACATAGGACATGTTCTTTCCTCTACAAGATCTTGACAGGTACCTCCTCGTACGTTAAGTCTTCGGCTATCTCGTCTGGTTCTAACTCAATGACGTAGTTCGGGTCGTCCACATATTTACGTAACATAGATACGTGAAAAACGTTATGAACACGCGTCATACTTGGCGGTAAAACGAGTCTATAGGTCACAGTTCCTATTCGATCGAGAATTTCAAATGGATTAATAAATCGAAGGTTTGAGCTTTCCTCACCTCACCGATTCTCGCTTTTGAAATAACAACTTCTTGCACCTCCTTCTTCAAATTCATCAGCTCCGGTGTGTAGCTTGAACAGCTTTAACTTTATCGATTAAAGTCGATTATACTCGTATATCATCACGTGGGTAACTAGAGTTTTCATCTCCATCTCTATTATTTGTAAATTATACGAAATGAGTCTTTGACAATATCGTACTTGTATACGATCTTCTACTCAACACGTCAGCTACCACGTTCGCTTTTCCAGGATGGCATGGTCAAAACATGTGCTGAAATGAGTCTCCTCTTGAGTTCTTCGAAGCTCTTCCCACATTCCTTGCTCCACTCGAATTTTGTATCTCTACGAGTCAGTTGCGTTAATGGAATAGCGATTCGAGAATATCCTTCAACGAATCTCCGATAATAACCAACTAAGCCTGAAAGCTACGATTTCGATTATCGACTTAGGTTGTTCTCAATCGTGACTCATATCCCAACCTTGGATAAGACGTTACAATGACACTTATCGGTTTAATATCGCATACGAATATGGTGTCCCCTACGGAGAGTAAAGCGGTGCATTCCACAAAGGAAGTCACCAGATAAAGGCTCAGTACCAAATTTATAGTTGAATTTTAACTCTCAAGTTCAATAGAGCCATTCGATATGAGATTTTAGAAATGAGTTTTGTAGGGTTCAAAGTCGATACAAAATTTAATATCGATCTTTTGGGAGTAAAGCCAATAAATTCTTTGAAATACATCGGGAAAAATCAATAACAACAGGAATATTATTCAAATCGACGTGTCTTTATTCAAATCCATAACATGGACTAAGAAAACTTGACATCCGTAATAAACGAATGACTTCATGGCTTGATATGAAAATGTTTGACTACAATGGTTTGATTGCTTGAATTGAATAACAGTTGCTTAGGAATATGAAAACTAACAACCTTACGAAAGTAATCAATTTTAAGATAATGAGTAGTTAACCTTAAAATCACATCAAAAGCAAATATCTCTATAGAAATAAGGTTAACGTGTAATGTGATAGTGCCAACTGAATCAAGCAAGATTTCTAAACAACGGATGTAATGAAATTTTTTCTCAACTGAGTCTCCATAAATAGGTCAAAGTCTAATTTCTCCGTAGTTAAGTTCAAACGTTGAGCGCAAGCAAGAGAGATAAAAGAATAGGTAGAACCCCAGATCTAGTAAGGTATAAACTTCGCAAGAATTTATAATTAACTAACCCGTGCTAACTTCGTTCGGGTTCCTCGCATTTTGAGAAGTCACGAAAAACGCTCTTCCAGTAATCGTTGACTTTGACTTTTCTGGGACATCCTTTTGAGTCACCATTCCCGCTGGACTGGGTTTCGATACCGTACAATCTCGAGCGATATGTCCTTCTTTTTCACAATTATAGCATACCTTAAACTGTTGTGGGCATTTTGGGCTGATATGTCCCTCTTTCCCACATTTGTAACATACGACCGGTGGTCTTTCTCCTCCCTTGGAACCGGTTAATATCGCGCCATCGACGTCTTCACATGGTCGTTGTTGAATCTCCTCTTTTTAAAATCTCCTCCCGACTCGCTTCTTTCTATTTTCATGGCTACGATTACCACCAGAGTGGTTACCGCCTTTGTCCGTATTCTTCTTTCTCTGCTGGTTATCGTTATTCTGATGACTGGTATCTTTGGTATAATCCTAGTTATGGACCTCGGTTGAACGTACTCGTTATCTCGCGCTCTAACAACCGAGCCCTGCTGACAACATCCGAATAGAGAAAATTTATGAGAAATGAGATAATCGACGTATCGCAGGGTTTCAAACCTCTCGTAAACATCCGCGTCATATGTTCCTCATTCTCCACCAAATGAGGTGCAAACTGGATAACTCCATGAACTTCGCCTCATCTTTGGGACACCGTCATGTTATTCTCGCTCCAGCCTAATAAACTCCACTTCCTTCATATAGACGAATACTTTCAGGAAAGTACTTGTCATTGAACTATTCAAACGTCTCCCATGACACGCCGAAGCAATTTGGATGGGTACGCCTACATGATTCCCACCGAAGAATCGCTTTCGCCAAGGAACATAAAGGTGGCGAATGGAACCTTCGTTCCTCCGTGCATCCCAAAACATCGAATATTTTGGTAATTTGTTTGACCCACGTCTCGCCTTTAATCGGATCCGCTCCCTGCATTCAGGTGGTCCCAACTCTTTGAAGCGCTTGGTTGTGACCACCCGTGAATTGTTATCATTTCTCCTCAGTATTTTGAACACGAGTCTCTCTAAATCGATTTTGCATGAGCTGCAAAAAGCTTCTAAACATCCCTCGTTCATCATACGCTTTCCGGTGGTGTTGTTCACAGGAGGTACATTGCCCGACTGTGCAGACGTTCTCCTCATTGGTAAATCTGAGACATCTCCACGGCCTCATTTACTCCTTTGTTAATATTCTCAATTCGACATTCTCAAATCATCATAAAACAAGGGTTAATTAAGGAAATCAATATATCACATAATATCCCTATATCTTGACCAACTAACAAATAAGCTTAGGTAGGACACACTAGCGAAGGATTTACTTGTTTCTCCTCCTAGTTCTATTCCCCGATCTCGCTTGGAGATCATATCCCTAAGCTCGATACCAACCGTGACACCCCCAAAATAGGTCCATTCCATCCAACCCATTCGAGTCGCCAAATACATGGTACGTAAATAACTACAACTTTATTAATACATTTGTCGTGCAAAAAAATACAACAACATATATATTGTGAGTTTAAATACAATTATTGTCTTCAGACAATATACATACCCAAATAAATCCACATCACAATTATTTATACATTATTTTATAAAAATGGTGAGGACTACTAAATAACTCTCTCTATAACCATCATTCCATACCCCGACTCGTACTCGCTACATTCTCGCCTCCTGAGAAGAAAAATGGAACAACAAAGAAAAGGGTGAGCTCAACTAGCCCAGTAAAGAATATTATGACTAAGATAATATACAACAAATTATCGTTAGTCTCCAATAGAGAAAAATCTAATAGAATACAATAGACAAACCGTTTTTAAATCAACAACTGAGCGGAAACAACAATTCATTAGAAGAGTTAAGTAGAGAATGCAAACTACTATCTTCTATATATGAATTTAAAAGTTCATCGTCGATATTTTATCCCTGTAACATCAATCAATATATATCCGAATCAAATATTCATCTTTGCACTACGTGCCAAAGATATTCATCAATTGGTCATGTTCATCTAAACACTGCTCATCTTTGTATTTACGGGCCAAAGATATTAATCAAGAGTCATGTTCATCTCACACACTGCTCATCTTTCAGACACTACGGGCCAATGATATTCATCAAGAAATCATTCATCTTTGCACTACAGGCCAAAGATATTAAGTAATATCATCATTTGGGACTGAGGATGATGAAAAATATTTCAATGAAAACGAATCTAGTGAAACAAAAGAACAAATATTAAGGATTCGTATTTTAAACAATCCAAGTTCAAAAATACTTCATAAGTAATTAGAGTGGAGTAAAATTCAAGAATGATCAAAACATGGATACAATCAAAGCTAGTATCCAGAATAGATATTTTGGACAAAAAGAAGAAATTTTATTTTTCTAGGTGAATAGTCAGTATTCGTGAATAAGGTCAGTATACGTGAATAGTCTTAGTATACGTGAATAAGTAACTCCGACACCAAAAGATAGAAATTTCCAAAAAAATATCATCACGCTTCGTGAATAGTAACTCGTGAATAGTAACTCGTAAATAGTAACTCATGAATAGTAACTCATGAATAGTAACTCCGACATGAAAAAGTTTCAAATTTGATAAAAATTTCCAACCAATATTTCGGCTAAGATAATGATATTGAAGAAATAATATCATTTTCAAATAAAATAACATCCCTTACCTCGAAAAGACAAGATTTCTAGTTGAAACAACAGGATATAGGTTATGACTTGAACTTGCACCGTATATAGCAATACTCAAAGTATACTCAAAATACTCACAAGAATACGCCGATAATATATAGAGAAAACTTGATTTTAGTGTGATTTTCAATTCTAACCCAAGCACCCTATTTATAGAAATTGCTTAGAACACCAAAAGAGAAAATTGAATATAATAATACAAATTTTCCTTAGCCCACCTTTTGGTCAAAAACACCAGCCACACATGTTAATGATGTCCAAAAAAAATACAAAAACGTTTTTCTAACAAAAATAATTTAAACTCCAAAATCAATTCACACCGATATACCAAACTTCAATAGTTCACAATAAATAGCTCTTTTATCAGAAAATTGAATCTAGTGACTTTTTATAGGAAATTCAATTCTCTACAACTTTGCGGAAGAAAGTTTTTCCAAATTCCAAATGTAAATTAACCGAAATCCACAAACTAGCGATTTTCACTGTGTTATAATCAAATTTTGGCCAATAATTGTGTCCACCAACACACAAAATATGTGTTAAATATTTAATGCCACAAAATACTCTTCATCCTCATATACTCATATATCCCACATTCATTATAAAATATCACCAATTAATATATTATTAAAATAATATATTTAAATGAATTATTTTATCGAGAAAAAGATAAAATATTAATTTTCAACAATTGTCACATTAAAATTTTCTCCATCTATATCCACATAAAATCAATATTTTCCTCATCATATAAATCAATAATTAATTATTCACAAATAATATTACAGAATCACAAGATCTTGCAACCGGTAGTTCGTAAAAAGAGGGCTTTCCAATATGGATCTCTCACTTCTGGCGCGCAATTAGGTGACCAAACCTCTCCTTGTATGTAACTTTCTAGACATTGCCAATAATGTTTTCTAATAATATTATTCAGATAATATGAATTGTTGTTCGATAATGGAAAATACTTTGTGTAATGACAATTTATTAAAACACGGTAATATAAAATATCAACGCAAAGAATTATTAAATCAATAAAATAATCGAATGAGCAAATAATTATCGTAACCATTATTGAGTAGTGCCTTCTTACGTAAGAATCAATAATTGGTGCAATATCGTAATCTTATCAGTGTTTTAACCACCGAGTATTTTAACAAGATAATTCAGAATAACTACGCCGTTATTTTTAAACAACTTATATTTGTCGCTTTTTTTCATCCAATCGCTTTTCGTTATGGGGCCCACAAAAATCGCAAGGTCAGATTTAATATTCCTCGACAAAGAAGAATATTCACGATCGAAACGAATATTTTCGACAACAATGAATATTTTATAACCACTGCTTATTCGAAATATTTGAGTATTTTACCCATAACTATCCACATTAATCAAATCAACCCTTACTATTTCAAAATAATAAATAGAGGAAATTCCATTTTATTAAAAAAAAATTCGGGGTCTTACATAAAACCCCAAATTTTACGAATAAAGATTTAATTTTCTCGAAATATTTTTTTGAATATTATGGTGTGGATTTGAGATAATGTTATACTTGTGGGTAGTATTTATAAATTTTGTAAAGTATGCAAGTTGTTATATAATATTCGATTGGTCGGGGAATATTCTTTTTATCGGAGAATATCCGTACGACGGTACAATCATTGGTGGACCCCACAATGGAATTATTGTCGGATTAAGAAAACAACAAAAATATTTTATGAAAATAACCGCGGAAGTTTTATCGTTAAAATTGTCGAACTACTCGGTAGTAAAAGTACAGTAATACGCGTGGTTGCATAGTAACACTAGGTATTGATTATTGATGCTTACGTGAGAAGTCACTCAGTTTTATTTAATTATTGCTACAGTAATTGCTGCATAGTATCTCACGTTATTTGATTCAATTATTGTCGATATTTTGTATATTATTAAATCAATAATTGAGACGACGAAGTTTTTAATATTATTATTTGCAATATTAACGATGTCTAGAAGTTCTGCCAAGGAGTGGTTTGGTCACCTAATTACGCGCCAATAGGGAGAAATCCTTATTGGAAATCCCCCTCTTTCCTGGGAACGACCTGGTCGATTAATATTATGAATTATAATAATGATGATAAATGTTGTTAAATATATTGAGGTGTCTTTTTATGAAGTCACGGAAGTTTATATATATATTATATATATAAATTTTGTTTTATTAGTATTATTAATGTAATAAAATAGAAAAACTTTTTATATAAAACAGAATACTTTTATAAAGTTATTTGTTTTATTAGACAATAATTAGAATATAATATATTTTATTATGCATAAGATTTGCATAAGACTACTGCATAAGTGTTTGCATAGTAATTTTTTTTTTATATAAAACATAATAATTTTATAAAGTTAATTGTTTTATTAGATTTTAAATAAAATATATATATATATATATATTATATTTTATTGCATAGCATCCTTTCGATTTTCTTATAAATAGGATGCTTAGTTAGAATTGAAATCACACCAGAAATTCAGAGAATTCTCTTCTATAATCTTGAGCTTATTTCTTTAGAGTTTTAAGAAGCTTTGAGCGTAGTGCAAGTTTTCTTCAAGTATATCCCCGCCCTACCCGTCGGAGTACTCTTCTTTATAAGGTAAGGGGTATTATTTTTTTCGTATTCATAAAGAGAATTTGTGTTATTCCATTCTTTATTATTATGTTGGAATAATCTGTATATGCGAAGTACCGCATACATGGTGAAATTCTTCTGTTATTTCATTCCTTATTATTACATTGGAATAACTTTGTCAATGCAAGTACCGTGATACATGGTGAAATTCTTGATTATTCCATTCTTTATCATTCTGTTGAATATCCGTTCGCAATGCTTACGCATTGACTGGTTCCATTATTTATTATTCGTTGGAATAACTCCGTTCATGCATGTGCCTATCGCATGCATGGTGATTTCGTTGTTATTCCATTTTTATTATTCTCGTTGAATATCCTTTCGGCATGTAATTTACTTTGACTGGTTTCGTTCTTTATTATTCATTTGAATATCCCGTCGTGCGTTTTACGCATAACCTGGTTCCATTATTTATTATTCTGTTGGGAATAACATGTCTGTGCGATCTATCGCATGCATGGTGAATCCTTTTGTTATTCCATTCTTTATTATTCTGTTGGAATAACCTGTCTGTGTGGATTACCACATGCATGGTGAATGATCCTTTGTATTTTTTTCTTATTAAATTATGGAAATGATCTAGCTACGTGGATTACCGCACGTATGGCGTAAAATCCATTTCATAGCTTCATATATTCTATTATACACAATTGGTTAAAGCTTTGGCTTCTATATTCCTTGAAATTAGTGGAATATCCTCGGATATTTGCGCTTCATCCGATATCTTTTCGTGAAAATATTCTTACGAGCATTTTGAATTTTTCTCCACAAAGTAGTATCATGTTGATAATTTGGACATTATTGAGTTCGGGATAAATTAACTTATAAATCTTTAAAATTTATTCTTGAACTTGTTTTATTGAATTATTATGTCATTGTCATGATGAGTTATGTTGGTTATTATGTGAAAACATGAAAGTTTCTTAGAAATCACAAAGGGTTGAAAATCAGATTTTGGTGAAAATGGAATATGAAATTCAATTGACCATATCTCCTATTATATTTCAAATTTTTGAGTGTGATCAAGTTCTAGAGTTAGATCTATGAGTTTTCTAACTTATCCAAGTGGAATCACTGGAAAAGGTGTTGTAAATTTTCGTGTGGACTGATTTTAGCAAAGGAGTCAAAAACTGCAAAGTACCAAAAAGGCTACTGTCCAGAAATTTAAAAGGGCATTTTTGGCCACTTAGTTTGTGAGAAAAATTTTGGCCTTTTGGGACATGAAAATATATGGTATAAAGTACTTCCTGTCCAAAAATGAGCTTATTCCGACTTAAAATGAGCAAGTTATGACTATTTCAATATTTAAGTTTTTCCGATGAAAAATCCTATAATTGGAGTTCTATAACTCTGATGACCATGAAATTTAAACTGGAAGCTCGCGTTAACATGTGTAAGATCCTACCAAGATTTGGGAATTTCTGGAGTTAAACTTGAGGTAGCTAATTTCTTAAGGAATTAATTAGAAATTGATTTTTGCAAAATACTTAAGGGAGTTGAAAAAATTAAAAAAAAAATACTTGTTGTGTATGAAATATATGTATATATGTTTGGGCAAAGGATAGAAAAATAACAAGTTGATTTGGTAATTTTTTTCATGAAAATGGTTTAGTTACGAACATATGAGTTAAATATGTTATATGAAGTAACGAAATTAGTAAATAAGATTTTATGGCTTGGGTATCCTATATAGGGTATATGCAGATTTTTGATAAGGGATTTGATCATTGGTGATGAAATCTTATGAGTATGACATTTTTGAATGATTAAATACATTATTTGGTAAAGTATAAACAATTGAAATAAATTATTTATAAGTTTAATAAGTGATTAAAATATTGTTATAATATTAGATTATGAGTTTATTAAGTGATTAATAATATTTGGATAAATTTAAAGTCTTTAATATTTATCCTTGTTTTCGTTTAATTAATGCTTATATCATTGTCATCATTCTCATGTTTATATTATGATAAAAGTCATCTTTGGCTTACATGCATAGATGGACTTGGTGTGATTATGACCGAGGATTATTCTAAGATAGTCAATGTAATAATGTGACGGATGATGTGGTAAAAATCCTCGGTGGTTCGTAGTGCATTGATGGACGCTTTTTGGTATGATTATGACCGAGGATTATTCGGTATATAGTCATGATTATTGATGATTTAATGAATATCCTTGGCCCAGTAGTGCGAGGATGATTCGATGATGTGGTTTATTTATTGTCGAGTCTCAATGATTAAGTTGATGAAAAACTTTTTAAATCATAGAAGATAGTAGATTTTATTCTCTACTTGACTCTTTTAATGGATTGCTTGTTCCGCTGCAGTTAAACTTGATGTCTTTTGTATTTTATCAGTTTAACATTGTTGAAGGCTAGTGATAATTTATTCTGCATTATCCTAGTCATAATATTTCTTATTGGGCTAGTTAAGCTCACCTTTTCTTTCACCGTTCTCTTCAGGAAATGAGAATATAGTTGGGATGAGTCGGGGAACGAAGTGACGGTCCAGATGATACAATAAATATAATAAGGACTCCTTTGAGTGTGGATATTGTCTAGATGACAATATTCTTATTAAAACTCTCAGCTATGTTTTGTCGTATTTTTACACGACGTTTGTATAATTAAGTTGTATTTGTATTTTTTACCATGTATCTGGCGACTCAAGATGGGCGATGTATACCTAATTTTGGGGACGTCACAGTTGGTATCAAAGCTTAGGGATATGATCCATGGCTGAGATGTGAGACAAGAACTAGGAGGGGAGAGACGGGGAATTCCTTCGCTAATATGACCTACCTAAGTTTATTTGGTATTTAATTGGTCGGTCAGAGTATAGAGATAATATGTGATATGTTAATTAACCCTTATTTTGTGGCAGTATTTGAAAATGGCATCCAAAAATGTTGAGATAAGCAATGAAGCACATGAGACCGTTGAGTCACCAACGATCAATGCCCAGGGTAATGTGCAACAGGAAAACAATAATTCTCATGAAAATAATAACATCGATGAAATGGTGAACGATGGGATGTTCAGAGGCTTTATGCAATTCATGCAACATCAAAGAGAGCGCCCTCGCCCAAAATCTCTGGTGGAAACACCGACAACTCTTGACGGTCACCGCTAAGCGATTCAAGGAGCTGGGACCACCGGAGTTTTTGGAGAGCCAAAACCACTTAAGGCGGAAACGTGGATAAAGCAGATCAACAAGATATTTGATGTCTTGGGATGCTCCGAGGAGAAAAAGGTTCCCTTTGACACCTTCATGTTGCGTGCAAAGGCAGATTATTGGTGGAAATCTGTAAAGCGTACTCAACCTGTCGCACTGAAGATGTCTTGGGAGAAGTTCTAAGAATTGTTCAACGACAAGTACTTTCCTAAAAGTATTCGTCACATGAAGGAGGTGGAGTTCATCAAGCTTGAGCAAAACAATATGACCGTTGCGCAGTAAGAAGCTAAGTTTACTGAGTTGTCTCGGTTTGCGTCCCACTTGCTTGATAATGAGCAGAGAATGACGCGGATGTTTCTAAGAGGTTTGAAACTCGAGATACGTCAATACCTTATCTCTCATAAACTGTGTTTGTATTCAAATGTTGTGAATAAGGCTCAGCTATTGGAGCGCGATAATGATCAACCCAATCAAGAAAGAGCAGCCGACAAGTCGATAATACCAGTGGTAGCAGTTATCGAAGCGGTGACAACAAACGTGGAGGGAATCAACATGCCAGAAATTATAACCACTTCGATGGTAATTATGGCCAAGAGAATAGAAGTGAAAAGTTCAAGAAGAGAATGTTCAGCAAAGATGTAAAGACGTCAGCACCAGCACCCGCTGTTAAGGAAGGAGAACGACCACCGGTCGTATGTTACAAATGTGGAGGGGAAGGACACATAAGTCCAAACTGCACGATGCAGTCCAAAGCGTGTTATAATTGTGGAAAAGAAGGTCACCTAGCCCAATTTTGTCATGCACCAAAGTCAAGTCCAGCTGGGATGGAGGCATCAAAGGGTGTCCCAGATAAGACAAAACTGGTAGTTCAAAGGACACACTAGCGAAGGATTTACTCGTCTCTCCCCTCCTAGTTCTATTCCCCGATCTCCGCCAGAGACCATATCCCTAAGCTCTGATACCAATTGTGACGCCCCCAAAATAGGCATACATCACCCATTCTGAGTCGCCAAATACATGGTATAGAAACAACTACAACATCACTATTACAATTGTCGTGCAAAATACGACAACACACATGCTATGAGTTTAAATACAAATATTGTTTCTAGAAAATATCCACACTCAAATAAGTCCTCATTATATTTATTGATACACTATTTTACAAAAATAGTGAGGACTGCTAAAATAACTGTTTAGGACCATCACTCTTTACCCCGACTGGTTCTTGCTACATTCTCACCTCCTGAGAAGAAAAATGATGATGAGCTCAACTAGCCTAGTAAAGAATATTATGAATAAGATAAAGAACAACAATTTATCGTTAGCCTTCAACAAATCTGATAAAATATAATAGACAACCAGTTTTAGATCAATATTCGCAGCGGAAATAACAATTCGTTAGAAGTGTTAAGTAGATAATGAAATCTACTATCATCTATGAATTTAAAAGTCCATCATCAATATTTTATCCCTGTAACATCAATAAATATACATCTTGCATCAATATTCATCTTTGCACTATGGGTCAAAGATATTTATTTGTATCACCAGTTGGTCATGTTCATCTCAACACCTGTTCATCTTTACATTACGGGCCAAAGATATTCATCAGGTAATCATTCATCTTAGCACTACAGGTCAAAGATATTCATCAAGTATCAGCATTAAGGACTGAGGATGATGAAAAATATTTTAGAGAACGAATCCAGTTTGACAAAAGGACAAAGATTTGAGATTCGTACTTTAGATAATTTAAGTTTAAAAACGCTCCATAATAAACCATAGTGAAGATCAAAACATGGATTCAATTTCAAGAATAAGGGTCACAACAGATAACTTGAAAGGATTTTTTTTTTGTGAAACAAGTGCCCGTGAGCAAGAATCGTGAATGTGAAAGTCGTGAAGCATCGTGAAACAAGAATCGTGAATGAAGACTCATAAATAGTACTCAGTCATGAAAAGTTCCAAATTTGATTAAAGATTTCAGATCAATATTCCTATGAAACGATATTAGATGAAGCGAAATTTCTAATCATTTCAGGAATTATAGAAGCAATACTTACCATAGTAAGTTCAAATTTAGGAATACGAGATGAATTAATATCGCTTACATAATATGGAGTATGAAAGAAAATAATATTTCTCACGAGTATTGCAATAAAATAATATCCTTTACCTTAGTAGAAGTTGGATTTGACTGGAATATCAAATATTATTCTGAGAAAATCTTGCAGAAAAACTACGCTCAAAGTATTCTTATACTCAAGAAAATATTCACAATACTATAGAATAAGAATTTCTAATTATGAAGGTGTGATTGAGGAAGGAGGGTTATCCCTCTATTTATAGTGCAGGACGGAGGAGGAAATCAACTGAAGCAGCCTAACTTTGCCAAATTTTTCTTTCTTCCGCCTAACTTACTGCACATACATGCTTAACTCTTCCTTATTTTCAATACCTACTTCTTACTTTCAATATGGGTGGGGACCATCCTTTGAAGCAACTTTGCAGGCAACAACCAAATGGCCTAATTCACATTCACATTCATATTTTCCATGGTTGGTCCCATGACATAGGAAATATGTAAAGAGTTTGCAGGAGAAACAAATGAAATCAGTACATGGTTTTGAAAAGGAAGAAATGTAATACACCGATTTTTGAAAAACAAGGAGATCAAAGCCAAGCTTCTCACCTCCTTAACATATTCACGTGCTTATATATATATGTGTATATATATATATATATATATATATTATAATAATATTATTATTTAAAAAATTATAATATATTATAATAATATATATGAATGAATATTTTATCGGAGAAATAATTGTAATTCCACAAAAATATGTCAAACCTTCAACAATTATTTCGTACTAAAATTCCTTCATTTATATCCACATAAAAATAAATATATCCATCATTTATATCCACATAAAATAAATATTTTCTTATCATATAAATCAATAATTAATTATTCATAAATAATATTACAGAATCACAATAATGGCAACCAGGCCGTTCCCAGGAAAGAGGGGGCTTTTCGATAAGAATTTCTCCTTACTGGCTCGCAATTTGGTGACTAAACCTCTCCTTGACAGAACTTTCTAGACATTGCCAATAATGCTATCTAATAATATTATTCAAATAACATGAATTATTGATCCGATAATGAAAAATATCATGCGTTGATAATTATTGAAACAACAATAATGTAAAATATCAACGCAAAGATAATTATTGAATCAATAAAATAAAATATTGAGCAAGAATTATCGTAATAATTATCGAGTAGAAAAGGCCTTCACGTAAGAATCAATAATTCAAAATATGTGTAATACCGTAAAGCTACTCTTTATGCGCAACCACGCCAGACATCGTATTTTAACCACCGGGTATTCCAACAGTGTTAAGAGTAACAACTACGCCGTTATTTATAAAAACTCAAACTTGTCGTTTTCTTCATCCGATAGTTATTCTGTTATGAGGCCCACGAATGGCTGCGCCGTCGTACTAATATTCTCCGATAACAAGAATATTCCACGACCAAACGAATATTCCCCGACAAAGATGAATATTTTATAACCACTTGCTTATTTTATAAAATTTGCACATTTCACCCATAACCAAAGTATTATATCAAATTAACTCATTATTTCAAAAATAGAGAAAATTAATTTTATTCATAATAAGTTGGGGTCTTACAAACTCCCCTCCTTATGAAATTTCATCATCGAAATTGACGTACGTACCTGATGTTTCGAAAAGGTGAGGGTACCTCGCTTTTATTTCTGATTCCAACTCCCAGGTCATTTCTTCAATTGCATGCTTCTTCCATAAAACCTTAACTTGTGGTATAACCTTGGTGCGCAGGACATGCTCTTTCCTATCCAAGATCTTAACAAGTACCTCCTCGTAAGTTAAATCTTCAGCTATCTCGTCTAGTTCTAACTCAATAATGTGGTTTGGGTCTTTCACAAATTTACGAAGCATAGATATGTGAAAAACATTATGAACACGAGACATGATTGGAGGTAACGCGAGTCTATAGGCGACATTTTCTACTCGGTCAAGAATAAGAAATGGACCAATAAATCGTGGATTGAGCTTTTCTCTCTTCCCAAATCTTGTAACTCCCTTCCATGGAGCAATACGTAACAGTACATGATCTCCAATATTAAATTCCATATCCTTTCGATGAAGATCAACATAACTCTTTTGTCGATCCTGTGCCGTTTGTATACGTTGCCGAATCATTTGGATCTTTTCCGTAGTCATACTACCAACTCTGGTCCCAACAATGTTATTTCACCCACCTCATCCCAACATACTAGAGAGCGACACTTTCGTCCATACAACGCCTCGAATGGAGCCATGCCTATACTTGCTTGATAACTGTTTTTGTAGGAGAATTCCACTAGTGGCAAGTACTTATCCCAACTTCCTTTAAAATCTAGGACACATAGTCTTAATAGATCTTCAAGGGTTTGAATAGTCCTTTCCGATTGCCCGTCCATTTGAGGATGATATGCCAAACTGAATCGTAAATCCGTGCCCATAGCTTTCTGCAAGCTAACCCAAAATCGTGAAGTGAATCTTGGGTCACGATCTGAAACTATGGATACTGGCATGCCATGCAATCTCACAATCTCATTCACGTACATACGAGCAAGACGTTCAAGGGAATAAATCTCACGTATAGGCAAGAAATGAGCAGGCTTGGTTAATCTATCAACAATAACCCAAATCGCATCTATGCCTTGAGAAACATTAGGAAGACTTGTAACGAAATCCATGGTAATGTGTTCCCACTTCCATTTTGGAATCTTAAGTGGTTGCAATGGACCCTTTGGCACTTGATGCTCTGCCTTCACACGTTGACAGGTTAAACACCTTGAGATAAACTCCGTGATCTCTCTCTTCATATTGCTCCACCAAAATGTATGTCGAAGATCGTGATACATTTTGTTACTCCCAGGATGGATTACAAATGGTGTGTTGTATGCCTCCATCATGATTCTATGCTTCAAGTCAGAATCGTTAGGAACACAAAGTCTGGAGTTGACTCGATGTATTCCTTCTTCATCGATTCCTGCTTCTGAGATAACACCTTCTTGTACTTTTTTCTTCATACGTATCATCTCTGGGTCTGTGGCTTGAGCAGCTTTAACTTTATCAATTAAAGTCAGTTCTACTCGTATATTTGCCATCATCACGTGGGTCCCTGGAGTCTTTAACTCTATCTCCATCTTTTGTAAGTTGTACAAAATGGGTCTTTGTGTTAACAACATCGCACTCGTGCATTCGCAGATACGATCTTCTACTCAATGCGCTACCATTCTGCGTTTGCTTTTCCAGGATGATATTGAATGTTATGGTCGTAATCCTTCAACAACTCGAGCCAACGTCGTTGTCGCATGTTGAGTTCCTTTTGGGTGAAGAAATATTTGAGGCTTTTTGTTAGAGTTTATGCCCTAGAGGCCAATTATTTGATATAATTGCTTAACGTTTTGATATTATATTTGATTGAATAAATGAATGATTTTATTATGGTTTTATTTACTGCATTATATAAATGTTAACATAATAAAAAATCCTTAGAATAGTGATACAAATTATATAGTTTCAAGTATGTGACTTGAAACATGAGATTATATAATTATAATTAGTATCATTGTTCTTAAATGTCCCTTAGTTGAGTATCATTGTTGATGGGACAACAATGATGCATTAAGACTAAGATGTGGGTCGATGATGACCAAATCTCATAATGGTCATAAATGTATGAGATATTAAGTCAATGCATAGATACATGTTAGAGAACGATGTAATCGATGCACTCCACCATGAGAATTCTATGTGGAGCATTATGCTAAGTGTCATTAGAAATTCTCATAGTGACAATGATGTAATGGTCCTCCGACCGAAATCACTATATTACTACACGGAATTTATGTATTTTGATATCATCAAATGTTACCTTTAATAGGGTGGACTATAAAGGTGATTATTGGGTACATCATGAATCGTGTGAGGAATATGAGTGATCTAGATGGAATTTAACCCTCTTATTTATTAGGGGTGATATCCATAGAGCCTCTTGATTGAGTAGACTATGAAATGCATGGCCATGCTCAAATAGTGATTTGTTTCATATAGTCTACTCATTGATCAAGAAAACTCAGATTAAATTTATGAAGAGTATGACACATTCCATGACTCGAGTTTAATCTAGGATATTAAGGTTAAAAGGATTAAATTACATTGAAACATTGGTCACAAAAAGGTTGGATCGAATCATCGATCTTATTATTACTTGGGTAGTGGTGATGCATTACTAGATGTCTTTTTCTTCGTTTATAATTTTATAATATGATTTTAAAATTATTGCCAACGTAATAATAACCTATGTGGTCACACACATAAAACGTTATTAAAAGGTAATTAATTTAAATTATAAGGATTTAAATATATTAATATGATTAATATTATTTAAATTACAAATTTAAATTAAAAGGATAATTTGTATATATATATATATGTATATTAATTAAGTAAGATTTAATTAAGATATATATATATATATAATTCGAATTTTATGAAATTAAGTTTTGATTTGATTAATTCCTTTTAACTACTATATATATGATATATAGCAGCTACTTAGGGTGACATCATAATCAAAAACAAAAACCCTAGCCACTCTTAGAGAGAGACTAGAGAAAAACAGAAAATCCATTCCTTTTGGTGGCTAGTACCGCAATTCCTTCTTCTGCAGATCGTAGGACGATTCGTGCGGAGCGTTCGTGTGGATACCGTAGAGTCGCAGTTCGTTTGAATTGAGTTGGAGATTCGACCGCATCGATTCAACTAAAATAATCGGTATAATTTCTAAACCACTTGATTAATTTCTGTTTCGCATGGATCCTATTTTTGGGTTTCGGAAATTTCTTTGAATTGTTCTATTTCTGACGCTTTTATGTGCCGAACCCCTACACTTTTATGATCCGTATAAATCTCCACTTTCTCCCCATACAGGTAGTGTCACCAGATTTTCAACGCAAAAACGACTGCTACCAACTCCAGATCATGAGTAGGATAATTCCTCTCATATTCTTTGAGTTGTCGCAAGGCATAGGCTATGACTTTCCCGTGTTGCATGAGAACACATCCTAACCCTTTGCCTGAAGCATCGATGTAGATAACAAATCCATCTGAACCAGATGGTATTGTCAGAAAAGGTGCCGAAATGAGTCTCCTCTTAAGCTCTTGGAAACTCTTCTAGCATTCCTCGCTCTATACGAATTTTGTATCTTTTTGAGTCAGCTGAGTTAATGGAGTAGCAATTTGAGAAAATTCTTCCACGAATCTCCGATAATAACCAGCTAAGCCCAAAAAGATACGCACTTCGGTCACCAACTTCGTTTGCTCCTAACTTTGTATTGCTTCAATCTTTGCCGGGTCAACAGATACTCCATGTTTTGACACCACATGCCCAAGGAATGCTACTTCCTTAAGCCAGAACTCACATTTCTTCAGCTTGGCATATAGCTTGTTGTCACGAAGTCTTTGAAGTACCAGCTTCAAATGGTGCTCATGATCTTCACGGCTTTTAGAATAGATGAGGATGTCATCAATAAAGACAACAACGAACTGATCCAAGTATTCCTTGAATACATGGTTCATCATATCCATGAAAGCAGCAGGATCATTAGTCAATCCAAAAGACATGACTAAGAATTCATAATGCCCGCATCGAAGTTCTCAAGGCGTCTTTGGAATATCCTCGCTTTTAATCTTCAAATTGATGATATCCGTAAGCTAAGATCGATCTTTGAAAAGAATTGTGCTCCTCAATCGGGTCGAACAAGTCATCAATGCGAGGTAGTGGATACCTATTCTTGATGGTGACATGGTTCAATTCTCGGTAGTCAATACAGAGTCGCATACTCCCGTCTTTCTTCTTTACAAATAGAACTGGAGCACCCGAAGGAGATGTACTAGGATGAATGAAACTGATGTTTAACAATTCCTGTAGTTGGATTTTTAACTCCTGAAGTTCAATACGAGCCATTCGATATGGGGTTTTAGAAATGGGCTTTGTACCCGGTTCAAGGTCAATAAAGAATTCAACTTCACGCTCTGGGGGTAGACCAGAAGTTCTTGTAAAATACGTCAGAAATTCATTAACAATGTGAATATTATTCAAATCTGACGTGTTTTTGTTCAAGTCCATAATATGGGCTAAGAAAGCTTGACATCCGTTTTTCAATAAACGAATAGTTTTATGGCTTGATATGACAGTGACTGATTTTAGTGGTTTAGTGGCTTGAATTCATATAACAGGTCAGTTAGGAATATGAAAACTAACAACCCTACGAAAATAATCAATTTTGGCGTGATGAGTAGTTAACCAATCAATCCCTAAAATCACATCAAATGCAAGTATCTTTAAAGAAATAAGATCAACAGGTAATGTGATTGTGCCAACTTGGATCAAGTAAGATTTATAAACTGTAGATGTAACGAAGGTTTCACCCAACGAAGTTTCAATAGATAAGTTAAAGTCCAATTTCTCTGGAGAGATAAAAGAATGGGTAGAACCGGTATCTAGTAAGGTATAAACTTCGCAAGAGTTCAAGATTAGCTTACCCGCGATCACCTCATTTAGGTTTCTCGCATTTTGGCCAGTCATGACAAACGCCCTCCCTTGAACCACCGACTTTGATTTGTCCGTATTCGCCTTTGGTGTCACCGTCCCAGTTGTACTTGATTTCACTACCGGACAAAATTGGGCTATATGACCGTCTTTTCCATAATTAAAACACACCTTGGAAAGCTGTGAACAGTTTGGACTTATGTGTCCCTCCTCTCCACATTTGTAGCATGTAACTAGCGGTCGTTCTCCTTCCCTGGAATTTGTTATTGGTCTTTGGTCTTTGGTCTTTGATGTCTTCCGTCATTGTTGAATCTCCTCTTTTTGAAATTTCCACTTGACTCACCTCTCCTATTATCATGGCCACGATGACCACTTGAGTGGTTACCGCTTTTGTCCGTATTTTTTTCTCCTCGCTGATTATCATCGCTCCGATGATCATTTAGCACATCCGCATTTAATTGACCACGGTTGTGGTCCCTCGGTTAAACATACTCGTTATCACGCCTAATAATTGAGCCCATGCTTACAACATCCGAATATAAAGAAAATTTATGAGAGATAAGATATTCAATCTCGGGTTTAGACCTCTCGTAAACATCCGTGTACACGCGTTCCTCATTTTTACCAAATGAGGTACAACATGGATAACTCATGAACTTCGCCTCGTATTGGGACACCGTCATGTTGTTCTATCTCAGTCTAATAAACTCTACCTCCTTCATATGACGAATACTTTCAGGAAAGTACTTTCCATTGAATAGTTTCTGAAATTTTTCCCAAGACATGTTGAAAGGTACCGGTCAAGTGCGCCACAGACTCCCACCAATAATCTGCCTCACCACGGAACATAAAGGTGGCGAATGGAACCTTTCGTTCCTCCGTGCAGCCTAAGACATCGAATATCTTAGTCATTTGCTTAACCAACGTTTTTGCCTTAATCGGATCGGGCTTTCCCTAGAAATCTGGTGGTCCCAACTCCTTGAACTGTTAGGCTATGACAAACCGCGCGTTGTTATCATTTCCACCTGTATTTTGTACACGAGTCTCCCTCGTCTGATTTTGTATGAAATGCAAAAAGCTTCTAAACATTCCATCATTCATCGTTTGCTCGGTAGTGTTGTTTATCAGAGGAATATTGCCTTCCTGTTGCAAGTTCTCTTGGTTGGTGATTGATGGTTGTTCCACAGTCTCATAGACTCCATTGTTAACGTTCTCAGCTGTCATTCTTAAACACTGCCATAAAATAAGGGTTAATTAAACAAATTAACATATCACATAATATCCCTATATTATGACCGACCAACAAAATAAGCTTAAGTAGGACACACTAGCGAAGGATTTACTCGTCTCTCCCCTCCTAGTTCTATTCCCCGATCTCTGCCAGAGACCATATCCCTAAGCTCTGATACCAACTGTGACGCGCCCAAAAATAGGTATACATCACCCATTCTGAGTCGCCAAATACATGGTACAGAAACAACTACAATATCACTATTATAATTGTCGTGCAAAATTCGACAACACACATGCTGTGAGTTTAAATACAAATATTATCTTCTAGACAATATCCACACTCAAATAAGTCCTCATTACATTTATTGATACACTATTTTACAAAAATAGTGAGGACTGCTAAAACAACTATTTAGGACCATCACTCTTTACCCCGACTGGTTCTTGCTACATTCTCACCTCCTGAGAAGAAAAATAGAACAAAAAGGAAAAGGATGAGCTCAACTAGCCCAGTAAAGAATATTATGACTAAGATAAAGAACAACAATTTATCGTTGGCCTTCAACAAATCAGATAAAATATAATGGACAACCAGTTTTAGATCAATATTCGTAGCGGAAATAACAATTCGTTAGAAGTGTTAAGTAGAGAATGAAATCTACTATCATCAATGAATTTAAAAGTTCATCATCAATATTTTATCCCTATAACATCAATAAATATACATCTTGCATCAATATTCATCTTTGCACTACGGGCCAAAGATATTTATTTGTATCACTAGTTGGTCATGTTCATCTCAACAACTGTTCATCTTTGCACTACGGGCCAAAGATATTCATCAGGTAATCATTCATCTTAGCACTACAGGCCAAAGATATTCATCAAGTATCACCATTAAGAACTAAGGATGATGAAAAATATTTTAGAGAATGAATCCAGTGAGACAAAAGGACAAAGATTAGAGATTCGTACTTTAGATAATTCAAGTTTAAAAACGCTCCATAATAAACCATAGTGAAGATCAAAACATGTATTCAATTTCAAGAATAAGGGTCACAACAGATAACTTGAAAGGAATTTTTTTTTGTGAATGCAGTGACGATGAATGAAAGAATCGATGAACAAAGTGACCGTGAAAAGTACGATCATGAAAAGTTCCAAATTTGATTAAAGATTTCAGATCAATATTCCTATGAAATGATATTAGATGAAGCTTAAATTTCTAATCATTTCGAGAATTATAAACAAAACTTACCATAAGTAAGTTCAAATTTAGAATACGAGATGAATTAATATCGCTACATAATATGGAGTATGAAAGAAAATAATATTTCTCACAGTAGTATTACAATAAAATAATATCCATTACCTTAGTAGAAGTTGGATTTGATGGAATATTAAATATTATTCTAAGAAAATCTTGCGAGTAAAAAACTACGCTTTCAAAGTATTCTTATACTCAAGAAAATATTCACAATACTATAGAATAAGAATTTCTGATTATGAAGGTGTGATTGAGGAAGGAGGGTTATCCCTCTATTTATAGTGCAGGACGGAGGAGGAAATCAACTGAAGCAGCCTAACTTTGCCAAATTTTTCTTTCTTCCGCCTAACTTACTGCACATACATGCTTAACTCTTCCTTATTTTCAATACCTACTTCTTACTTTCAATATGGGTGGGGGTCATCCTTTGAAGCAACTTTGCAGGCAATAACCAAATGGCCTAATTCACATTCACATTTTCCATGGTTGGGTCCATGACATAGGAAATATGTAAAGAGTTTGCAGGAGGAACAAATGAAATCAGTACATGGTTTTGAAAAGGAAGAAATGTAATACACCGATTTTTGAAAATAAGGAGATCAAAGCCAAGCTTCTCACCTCCTTAACATATTCATGTGCTTATATATATATATATATATATATATATATTATAATAATATTATTATTTAAACAATTATAATATATTTTAATAATATATATGAATGAATATTTTATCGGAGAAATAATTATAATTCCACAAAAATACGTCAAACCTTCAACAATTATTTCGTACTAAAATTCCTTCATTTATATCCATATAAAATAAATATATCCATCATTTATATCCACATAAAATAAATATTTCTTTATCATATAAATCAATAATTAATTATTCACAAATAATATTATAGAATCACAATAATGGCGTGTAATCGACTGCTCCCGTGAAAGAGGGACTTCCAATAAGGGTTTCTCCTCTTTGGCGCGCACAATTAGGTGACCAAACCTCTCCTCGATGTAACTTTCTATACATCGCCAATAATGCTATCTAATAATATTATTCAAATAACATGAATTATTGATCCGATAATGAGAAATCTTGATGTTGACAATTATTGAAACAACAATAATATAAAATATCAACGCAATAATTATTGAATCAATAAAATAAAATATTGAGCAATTAATTATCGTAATAATTATCGAGTAGTACCTTCTTTCACGTAAGAATCAATAATTTAAAAATATTGTGCAATCATGGTGTCTTCTTTAGAACCACGCAGATTATCAGTATTTTAACCACCGGGTATTTCAATAGTGTTAACGGTAACAACTACGCCGTTATTTATAAAAACTCAAACTTGTCATTTTCTTCATCCGAAATTTATTCTGTTATGAGGCCCACGAATAGCTGCGCCGTTGTACAAATATTCCCCGACACCAAGAATATTCCATGACCAAACGAATATTCCCCGATAAAGATGAATATTTTATAACCACTTACTTATTTTGTAAAATTTTCACATTTCACCCTAACCAAAGTATTATATCAAATTAACTGTAAGACCCCAACTTTTATGAATAAAGATGAATTTTCTATACTTATCATTTTTGAATGAATTTGATATAATGTTATAGTTGTGGGTAATATTTATAAATTTTGCAAAGTACACAAGTTGATATATAATATTCGATTGGTCGGGGAATATTCGCGTTTAACAGGAATATTAAATGACGACGAATAAAATCATTGGTGGACCCCACAACGGAATTATTGTCGAATTAAGAAAATGACAAAAATATTTTATGAAAATAACGTTTTAAGTTTTACTGTTAAGCTGATGAAACACCCAAATGTTAAAAGTACTGAGGAATACTGGTCGTGGTTAATAGACTACGTGATTGATTATTGATGCTTACGTGAGAAGTCACTTAGTCTTGTTCAATTATTGCTTGAAGAATTGTTGCATAAGATCTCATATTTATTTGATTCAATTATTGTCAATATTTTTTATATTATTAAATCAATAATTGAGATAACATAGTTATTAATATTATTATTTACAATATTAACGATGTCTAGAAGTTCTGCCAAGGAGAGGTTTGGTCACCTAATTGCGCGCCAATAAGGAGAAATCCTTATTGGAAAGCCCCCTCTTTCTTGGGAATGACCTGGTCGATTAATAGTGTGAATAATAATAATGATGATGAAGTTTTGTTTTATTAGTATTATTAATGTAATAAAACAGAAAAGGCTTTTTATATAAAATGTAATACTTTTATAAAGTTATTTGTTTTATTAAAGTTAATAAGTAAAATCTTTTTATATAAAATGTAATACTTTTATAAAGTTATTCGTTTTATTAGACAATAATTTGAATATATTATATTTTATTATGTATAGTGTTTTGATAAATACTGCATAGTATTTGCATATAGTAAAATCTTTTTAAAAGTTATTCGTTTTATTAGATTATAAATAGAATATATTATATTTTATTGTAAACCAATCTGGACCGTCCGTTTAAAGTAAATCGATCAGGATCGTTCATGGATTGGTTACTATTCAGTCCATTCTTCTATAAATAGAAGCTCATTCCTTCATTATTTCTTACGAATTCACTCAAACTCTAGAGAGAGAAACTATAGAGAGAATTGTTCTTCTATAATCTTGAGGGTCTTTCTTTATCGTTTAAGAAAGCTTTGAGCGTAGTGCAAGTTTCTTCAAGTATATCCCCGTCCTACCGTCGGAGTACTCTTCTTTATAAGGTAAGGGATATTATTTTTCATATTCATTATGAGAATTTCATTATTCCGTCTTTATTATTACATTGGAATAACTCAGATACGCAGAGCTACCCTATACTTGGTGAAATTCTTTCGTTATTCTATTATTTATTATTCTCACTGGAATAACCGTTTCATGCATCAAGTACCATATATATGGTGAAATTTCGTTGTTATTCCATTCTTTATTATTATTCGTTAGAATATCCTGCTCAGTATGCTTTTTCTGCCGGATTCGGTAAAATCTTTATTATTCATTGGAATATCCCGTCTGCATGCTTTTTACTGTACGGACCTGGTTATGTTATTTATTATTTCGTTGAATAATACTGTATATCAAGTACCGCATGCATGGTGATTTCGTTGTTATTCCATTCTTTATTATTCTTTGAATATCCCGCTTAATGCGTATTACGCTCGACACGGTTCCGTTATTTATTATTCATTTGAATAACCTATCTATGCCAAGCACCGCACGCATGGTGATTTCTTTTGTTATTCCATTCTTTATTATACTCGGTTGGTTAAAGTTTTGACTTTATACTCCATGAAATGAATATCCTTGATATTTGCGCTTCATTCAAAGATCTTTTCATGGAAATATTCTTCCGAGCATTCTTAAATTTTACTCTCACAAAAGAAGTATCATGTTGACAATTTGAACGTTATTAGTTCTCGGATAAATTAATTCTTGAACTTGTTTTATTGAATTCTTATATCATTGTCATCATCCTCATGTTTATATTTTGTTGAAAGTCATTTGTGGCTGTAGTGTATGATGGACTTGGTATGATTATGACTGAGGATTATTCTTGTAATCATGACCAGTAATGTTATAAATGATGTGGTAAAAGTCCTCATTGGCCCGTAGTGCATTGATGGACAGTTGTTGGCATGTCATGACCATTGATGAATACACGAATATCTTTGGCCCGTAGTGCATGTGTGACGCCCCCAAAATAGGTATACAACACCCATTTTGAGTCGCCAAATACATGGTACATAAAAACAACTACATCTTTATTATTACAATTGTCGTGCAAAATACGACAACACATACTGTGAGTTTAAATACAAATATTGTCTTCTAGACAATATTCACACCCAAATAAAGTCCTCATTACAATTATTGATTTACTATTTTACAAAAATAGTGAAGACTGCTAAAACAACTGTCTAGGACCATCATTCTATACCCCGACTAGTTCCTGCTATGTTCTCGCTTCCTGAGAAGAAAAATGGAACAAAAAGGAAAAGGGTGAGCTCAACTAGCCCAGTAAAGAATATTATGACTAAGATAATATACAACAAATTATCCTTAGTCTTCAATATGGAAAAATCTGATAGAATATAATAGACAACAAGTTTTAGATCAACAACTGTAGCGGAAATAACAATTCATTAGAAGAGTTAAGTAGAGAATCAAATCTACTATCATCTATGAATTTAAAAGTTCATCATCAATATTTTATCCCTTTAACATCAATCAATATACATCTTGCATCAAATATTCATCTTTGCACTACGGCCAAAGATATTCATTCAGTATCACCTTTGGTTAGTCATGTTCATCTCAACACTGCTCATCTTTGAACTACGGGCCAAAGATATTTACCAGGTAATCATACATCTTTGCACTACAGGCCAAAAATATCCATTAAGTATCACCATTAAGGACTGAGGATGATGAAAAATATTTTAGAGAATCTAATCCAATTGAAATGTAAGGGCAAATATTAGGGAGGATTCGTATTTGGTTTATCCAAATTCAATAATACTCCATAATAACCAAGTGTGAAGTGGAATAAAGATCAAAACATGGATACAATCAAAGATAGTAACCATAAAAGACATCTGGGACGAAAAAGAGAAAATATCATTTTTCAGTGAATAGTGCCGTATTTGTGAATAGTGCCGTATACGTGAATAGTGCCATATATATGAATAGTAACCCCGACACAAAAAGTTCTAAATTTGATTAAAAAAGTTCAAACCAATATTTCGGCATAATGATATTGAAGAAAATATTATCATTTAAGAAGAAAATAATATCTCTTACCTCAAAGAATCATTACTTCGGAATGAAAGGTTAGGAAGTGATCTTTGAATGAAATTCAAACTTAACAAAGAACTCTCAAAGTATCTAAATACTCATAAAATATGCTCGATAATATAGAGAGAGAAAGAGAGAAAGCTTATGTTTCTAGTGTGATTTTCAATTCTAACTTAGCCATCTATTTATAGGAAAATGTTAAATTACATCAAAGCAGACTTTGACCGCCACGATGGCTTTTTACTCGCTACTATTGCCACCCACCACATTTGAAATAAAATTCAGCATATTTTTTTCACCAACCACAAGTGGGGCCCACTCAATTCTAGAATTTTCCACCAAAATCAATTATAACCCTAATTTCCGAATCAGACACCTCTTAAAATTCATAAAAAATCATTCGTTCATTTTTAACGGTTCAAAATTTGTGGACATATACTCAATTTATATATGTATAACATATCCTAAAATCACAACGATCCAACGGTCAGATTAAAAATTATAACTCATGCAATATATCTCAAGAACAGTGATTTAATTTTTAATACCTCCATTCCGACAAAAACACCTCAACATTAATTCCTTCAATTATAATCGCATAAAATAAATATATCCATCAATTATATCCACCTAAAATAAATATTTTCTTATCATATAATCAATAATTAATTATTTACAAATAATATTACAGAATCACAATTATGACAACCAGGCCGTTCCCGGGAAAGATGGGGCTTTCCGATAAGGATTTCTCTCATCTTGTGCAATTAGGTGACCAAACCTCTCCTTAGAGCGTAACTTTCTAGACATTGCCAATAATGCTATCTAATAATATTATTCAAATAATATGAATTATTGATCCGATAATGGAAAATCGCATGCGTTGATAATTAATGAAACAACAATAATATAAAATATCAACGCAACAATTATTGAATCAATAAAATAAAATATTGAACAAAGAATTAATGTAACAATTATTGAGTAAAGGCCTTCTTACGTATGAATCAATACTTCAAAATATTTGTGTAATCATCGTGTCTTATCATGCAACCACTTCAGAATATCTTGTATTTTAACCATAGGGTATTCCAATAGTGTTAACAGAATAACTACGCGTTATTTATAAAAACTCAAACTTGTCATTTTCTTCATCCCGACATTTATTACTTATATGAGGCCCATGAATGGTCATTTCGTCGCATTTAATATTCCCCGATAACAAGAATATTCCACGACCAAACGAATATTCCCCGACAAAAAAATTAATATTTTATAACCACTTGCTTATTTTATAAAATTTACACATTTCACCCATAACCAAAGTATTATATCAAATTAACTACTTATTATTTCAAGATAATAAATAGAGAAAATTTAATTTTATTCATAATAAGTTGGGGTCTTACAGCATGGATAGTTTGTGGTTGTGATACTTATGAATATCCTCTCAGTAGTAGAAAAGGATGATGTGGATTATTTATTAAGCTAAGTCCCAATGATAAAAGTGATGAAAAACCTTTTAAATCATAAAAGATAGTAGATTTTATTCTCTACTTGACTCTTTTTAATGGATTCGCATGTTCATCATAGATTAAAATTGATGTCTATTGTATTTTATCGGTTTAACACTATGAAGACTAATGATAATTTATTCGCATTATCTTAGTCATAATATTTATTATTCTTGGGCTAGTTGAGCTCACCCTTTCTTTCACCTGTTCTCTTGTGAAATGAGAACGTGGCGGACTAGCTAGTCTGGGAGCGGAGTGACGGTCAGGATGATAGTATTAGTGGTCCTCACTATTCTGTTAAATAGTGTGACAATAAATATAATGAGAACTTATTCTGAAAGTGGATATTTTCTAAAAGATAATATTTGTATTAAAACTCACAGCTTTCTTATTGTATATTAAAGATTGTATTTGTATTCTGTACCATGTATTTGGCAACTCATGTAAGACCCCAGACTTTTATAAATAAAGATGAATTTTTCTATAAATATTATTTTTGAATATTATGGAATAAATTTGATATAATGTTATAGTTGTGGGTAATATTTATAAATTTTGCAAAGTATGCAAGTTGTTATAAAATATTTGTTTGGTCGAGGAATATTCTTTTTGTTAGGAATATTCGCATAATGGCTCAATCATTGGTGGACCCCATAATGTAATTATTGTCGGATCGAGAAAACGACAAAAATATTTTATAAAAATAACTACGGAGGTGTTACCGTTAAAACTGTTGAACTACCCGGTGGTAAAGTAAAAGAATGTCTGGCGTGTCGCATAGTAGAAGACACTCAGATTGATTATCGATGCTTACGCGAGAAGTCACTCACCTATGCAAAATTATTACTTTCTACGAAGAATTTCACGCATCATATCTCTTATATTATTGATTCAATTATTGTCACAAGATTATCATCTCAGATATAATATGTTATAGTATTAAATCAATAATTGAGACGACAAGTTATAAATGATTAATAATTGTTGAAAGATTAAATATGTGTTGATGAAAAAAAATGATTTGTGGTAAGTTTGATTATTTTATGGGGGGCTCATATGTCATCATCTAAGAGTCTCTTCGTCAATAGTATTTACCTTCGTCAATAGTAATTACCTTCGTCAATAATAATTACCCTTGTGAATAGTATTTACCTTCGTCAATAGTAATTACCCTTGTGAATAGTATTTACCTTCGTTAATAGTATTTACCTTCGTTAATAGTAAATACCTTTACCAGACGTCGAACCACTTGTTGTTTCACATTACAGGCGTCGAACCACTTGTCGTTTCACATTACAAAAGCGCCAAACCACTTTTCTTTTCACATCATTAGTCGCCCGAGCCACTTGCCTTTTCACACTAAGAAGTCTTAAGCTAGAAATCTTCTATAAATAGAGGCCTAGGGCTTCATTATTTTTCACTTAATTCATTCAAGCTATAGTAGAGAGAAAGTATAGAGAATAAAAGAGAAAGAAGAAGAGTATTTTGTTACTACACTACTCTGCGCAGATTCAATCTCCTACCAAATGTAAGGGGTGTTATTCTTTCTTATTCATGAAGAGAACTGTTGTTATTCCATTGCTTATTATTCTGTTGGAATAACCTGTATACACGGTTTACCCTATACTTGGTGACATTCTTCTATTATTCTGTTGGAACATCCTGTCTGTGTGTTTTACACCGGACTGGTTCCGTCTTTATTATTATTACATTGGAACATCACATGCTGCAGGTGTTTTACACCGGACCTGGTTAAAATCTTTATTATTATTATTCTTGGAACATCTCATGCATGTGTTTTACACCGGACTGGTTAAAATCTTTATTATTATTCATTTGGAACATCGTCTGCATGTGTTTTACGCCGGACTGGTTCCATTCTTTATTATTCTCGTTGGAACATCCCGCTCATGCTTTTACGCCGCACTGGTTCCGTTATTTATTATTCTCGTTGGAATAACTCGCCTGCAAGCGGTCTATCGCATGCATGGTGATTTCTTTTGTTATTCTATTCTTTATTATACCCGGTTGGTTAAAACTTTGACTTCTATACTCCATGAAATTAGTGGAATATCCTTGATATTTGCGTTTCATCCAAAGATCTTTTCATGGAAATATTCTTCCGATCATTCTTGAATTTTACTCTACAAAACAAAGATCATGTTGATAATTTGACGTTAATAATTCCCGGATAAAATAATTCTTGAACTTGTTTTATTGAATTCTTATATCATTGTCATCATCCTCATGTTTATATTATGTTGAAAGTCATCTCGTGGCCTCAGAAGTGCATAGATGGACTTGGTATGATTATGACCAGAGACTATTGGTGTAATCATGACCGTAATGTTACAAATGATGTGGTAAAATCCTCAAGGGCAGTAGTAGTGCATTGATGGGCTTGTTGGCATGATCATGACCATTAATGAATACACAAATATTCTCGCCCGTAGGTGCATGAATAATTGTGGTCGCGATACTAAAGAATATCCTGGCAGAAAGTGCGGGTGATTCGATGGTGTGGAATATTTATTAAAGTCGAGTCTAAATTTATAATGTTGATGAAAAACCTTTTAAAACCTAAAAGATAGTAGACTTTATTTTCTACTTGACTCTTTTAATGGATTAGATATTCACCGCAGATTAAACCGGTTGTCTATTGTATTTTATCGGTTTAACATTGTTGAAGACTATTGATAATTTATTACGCATTATCTTAGTCATAATATTTCTTCTTTGGGCTAGTTGAGCTCACCCTTTCTTTCACCGTTTCTCTTCGTGAAATGAGAATATAAATTTGGGACGAGTCTGGGAAACAGTGATGGTCCTCGAAGATAGCATTAGTAGTCCTCACTATTCGTGAAATAGTGTGATAATAATTGTAATGAGGACTCCTTTTGAGTTTGTATAATATCTAGTAGACGATATTTGTATTTAAACTCACAGGTTTTATGTCGACATATACACATTACGCTTATGTTAGTAAGTTGTATTTAAATTCTTATACCATGTAAGTGGCGACCCAAGATGGGTGATGTATACCTAATTTTGGGGCGCCACAACTCGAAATAGGTGATGTATACCTATTTTGGGGGTGTCACAGATTGGTATCAAAGCTTAGGATATGATCCTCAGCTAAGATGTGAGACAAGAACTAGAGGGAGAGACGGAGAATTCCTTCGCTAGTATAACCTACCTAAGTTTATTTGGTATTTAAGTGGTCGGTCAGAGTATAGGGATAATATGTGATATGTTAATTAACCCTTATTTTGTGGCAGTATTTGAATATGGAATCCGAGAATGTTGAGAACATCAATGGAGCACAGGAGACCGTTGAGTCTCCACATATTAATAATCAGGACAATGTGCATCAGGAAGGTGACAATCCTCATGCAAACAACAGCACTAACCAAATGATGAACGATGGAATGTTTCGAGGCTTCATGCAATTCATGCAATATCAGGAGAGAGCGGCTCCTGTCCAAAATGTAGGTGGAAACACTGGCAACTCTTGGACGGTCACTGCCAAACAGTTCAAGGAGCTGGGACCATCGGAGTTTTTTGGAGAGCCAAAACCACTTAAGGCGGAGATGTGGATAAAACAGATCAACAAGATATTTTATGTCTTGGGTTGCTCCGAGGAGCAAAAGGTTCCCTTTGCCACCTTCATGTCATGCGCAGAGAGGCGGATTCTTGGTGGGAATCAGAAAGCGATTTTAACTCGCGCGACCGAAGATGTCTTTGGGAAAAGTTTCAAGAACTATTCAACGACAAGTACTTTTCCGAAAGTATTCGTCACATGAAAGAGGTAGAGTTCATTAGCTGGAACAAAACAACATGATCGTGTCGCAAAGACAAAGCCAAGTTTGCCGAAATGTCCGGTTTACGTCCCATTTGGTTGATAATGAGGAGAGAATGACGCGAATGTTTCTAAGAGGTTTGAAACCCGAGATACGTCAATATCTTATCTCTCATAAACCGTGGTTTGTATTCGAGATGTTGTTAATAGGGCTCGATTATTGGAGCGCGATAATGAGTCAACCCAACCAAATGAGAGAAAATTGACAAAATGATAATACCGGTGATACTTGATCATCAAGCGGTGACAATAAGCGTGGAGGAATCAACATGCGAAATGGTAACCACTTCTGGTGGTAATCATGGCCAAAATAATAAGAATGGACATTTCAAGAAGAGGAGATTCAACAATGATGGAAAGACGTCAGCACCAGCACCCGTGGTTAAGGAAGGAGAACGACCACCTATCATATTCTTCAAATACGTAGGGGAAGGACACATCAGTCCAAACTACGCGATGCCGTCCAAAGCATGTTATAATTGTGGAAGAGAAGGTCACCTAGCCCGATTTTTTCGTTCACCGAAGACAAGTTCAGCCAGGATGGAGGCACCAAAGGACGTCCCAGAAAAGTCAAAGTCAGTAGTGCAAGGGAGAGCGTTTGTTGTGACCTCCCAGAAAGAAAGGAACCCTAACGAGGTCATCACGGGTAAGCTTATCATAAACTCTAGTGAAGTTTATACCTTATTTGATACCGGTTCTACCCATTCTTTTATTTCTCCTACTTGCGCTCAACGTTTAAATTTGACTCCGGAGAAATTAGACTTTGACTTATCTCCTTGAAACTCCGTTGGGAGAAACTTTCATTACATCCCTGTTTATAAGTCTTGTTTGGTTCAAATCGGTACCCTCACATTACCTGTCGATCTTATTTCATTGAAAATACTTGTATTTGATGTGATTCTAGGGATTGATTGGTTAACTACTCATCATGTAAAAATTGATTATTTTCGTAAGGTTGTTAACTTTCATATTCCTAACCAACCTATTATGCGAATTCAAGTAACCAAACCATTAAAATCAATCACTGTCATCTCAAGCCATAAAGCTATTCGTTTATTAAAAAACGGATGTTAAGCATTCTTAGCTCATGTCACGGATCTAAACAAAAATACGTCAGTTTTGAATGATATTTCTATTGTTAATGAATTTCCGACGTATTCTGAAGAACTTCCGCCTACCCCTTTAATGTAAAATTGAATTTTGTATCGACCTTGAACCCAAAGACAAAACCCATTTCCAAAGTCCCATATCGAATGGCTCTATTAAACTTGAGAGTTAAAGACCCAACTGCGCAGGAATTGTTAGACATTGGCTTTATTCGTCCCTAGTACTTCTCCTTGGGGCTCCTGCTTTCTATTCGTGAAGAATAAAGATGGGAGTATGCGATTTTGTATTGATTATGGAGTTAAACCATGTCACTATCAAAATAGATATCCATTGCCTTGCATTGATGACCTCTTTGACCAATCGCAAAGCGCCAAATTTTTTCAAAGATTGATCTTCGTTAGGATATCACCAATTGAAGATTAGAACCGATGACATTCCAAAGACGGCTTTTAGAACTCCTAAGACGGCATTATGAATTCCTAGTCATGTCTTTTGGATTGACTAATGGAATATTTACGATGGATCACTTTGTGGTCCTTTATCCAAAGATGACATCCTTATTTATTCGCGCTTCATGGATATGATGAATCGAGTATTCAAGAATATTTGGATCACTTTGTGGTCGTCTTTTATTGATGACATCCTTATTTATTCAAAAAGTCGTGAAGATCATGAAGAACACTTGAGGTCGATACTTCAAAAGCTTCAGAATATAAGCTTTATGCTAAGTTGAAGAAATCACGAGTTCTAGCTTGAGAAGTAGCATTCCTGGGTACGTGGTATCAAGTCGGAATATATGTTGACCAAAGAAAGATTGAAGCTATTCAAAGTCGGAGATAACTAAATCGCATTCGACTCCGCTTATTCCGATCAAGATATCCCTTTAGAACCGCCGACATTCCAAAGCACGAGCTAGCTTTCTGCTTAATGGTTATTATCGGAGATTCAGAAGAAAGGTTTTCTCGAATCTCCTTCTCCCTCGGTGACTTAAAAGACTTGGAAAGATTACAAAATTCGAGGTTGGAGTGAGGAATGCGAGAAGAGTTTTTAAGAACTCAAGAGAGGCTCATTTCAAAGACCTCATTTTATTCGTTTTATTCGACCCGATAATACCATCCGGCTCGGAGGATTTGTCATCTGATGATGCTTGGATGTAAGCAAAGGGTTAGGATGTGTTTTCATGCAACATGGGAAAGTCAGTAGCTCTTCTTTATGCCCTCGATAAACTCAAAGAATATGAGAGGAATTATCCTTGTGGCGCCCCCAAAATTAGGTATACATTACCCATCTTTGGTCGCCACTTACATGGTATACGTAATTTAAATACAACTTATTAACATAAGCTGTGTATCTGTGGTAATACGACATAAACTGTGAGTTTAAATACAAATATCGCTTCTACTAGATATTATACAAACTCAAACAAAAGTCCTCATTCGATTATTATCACACTATTTTGAGAATAGTGAGGACTACTAATGCTATCTTCAGACCATCACTCGCTTCCCGACTTCGTCGGCTATATTCTCATTTCCAAGAGAACAAAGTTGAAGTAAAGGGTGAGCTCAACTAGCCCAAGAAGAAATATTATGACTAAGATAATGCGTAATAAATTATCAATAGTCTTCAACAATGTTAAACCGATATAAATACAATAGACAACCGTTTAACTCGCAATTTAATATCGCAATCCATTAAAAGAGTCAAGAGAAAATAAAGTCTCTACTATCTTTTAGGTTTTAAAGGTTTTCATCACTTTGCAGTAGTGAATTATAGCCGAGACTCTCAACATTTTATATAAATATTCCATCATCGAATCAATCACCTCATACGCATTACGGCCAAGGATATTCTTTAGTATCATCATGCGACCACAATTATTCACGCATCACGGCCAAGAATATTTGTGTATTCATTAATGGTCATGATCATGCCAACAATCGTCCACCAATGCACTACTACCATCGAGGATTTTTATCACATCATTTGTAACATTACGGCCATGATTACACCGAATAGTCTCTCGGTCATAATCATACCAAGTCCATCTATGCACTACACAGCCATGAGATGACTTTCAACATAATATAAACATGAGGATGATGACAATGATATAAGAATTCAATAAAACAAGTTCAAGAATTATTTTATCCAGAATTATTAACGCCCAAATTAGTAAAATTCAAGAATGATCGTAAGAATATTTCCATGAAAAGATATTGGATGAAACGCATAAATATCAAGGATATTCTACTAATTTCATGGAGTATAGAAGTCAAAGTTTTAACCATTTGGGTATAATAAAGAATGGAATAACAAAAGAAATCACCATGCATGCGGCAGATTGCGATGACAAAAGTTATTCCAATGTAATAATAATAACGGAACCAGTCGTGAAATTCACACCGATCGATAGATGTTCCAACAGTAATAATAAAGATGGAACCGGATCCGGTGTAAAAAAACACACGATAGGATATTCCAATGAATGATAAAGAGCGGAACCAGGTCGTGTGTAAAACACATGTAACATGTGATGTTCCAATGTAATAATAATAAAGATTTTAACCAGTCTGGTGTAAAACACATGCATGTGATGTTCCAATGTAATAATAATAAAGACGGAACCAGTGTCCGTGTAAAACACATGCACAGGATGTTCCAAAGAATAATAGAAGAATGTCACCAAGTATAGGTAAAAACCAAGATACAAAAGTTATTCCAACGAATAATAAGCAATGGAATAACAACAGTTCTCTTCATGAATAAGAAAGAATAACACCCCTTACATTTGGTAGGAGATTGAATACCGCAGTAGTGTAGTAACAAAATACTCTTCTTCTTCTCTCTTATTTCTCTATACTTTCTCTCTCTATAGCTTGAATGAATTGAAAAAAATAATGAAGCCTCAGGCCTCTATTTATAGAAGATTTCTAGCTTGAAGCACCGCCGTGTGAAAAGGCAAGTGGCTCGACGACTAATGATGTGAAAAGAAAAGTGGTTCGACGCTTGTAATGTGAAACGACAAGTGGTTCGGACGCCGTAATGTGAAACGACAAGTGGTTCGACGTCCGGTAAAGGTATTTACTATTAACGAAGGTAAATACTATTAACGAAGGTAAATACTATTCACAAGGGTAATTACTATCGATTTAAGGTAAATACTATTCACAAGGGTAATTATTATCGACGAAGGTAATTATTATCGATTTAAGGTAAATACTATCGACGAAGAGACTCTTAGATGATGACATATGAGCCCCCATAAAATAATCAAACTTACCACAAATTATTTTTTTTCATCAACACATATTTAATCTTTCAACAATTATTAATCATTTATAACTTGTCGTCTCAATTATTGATTTAATACTATAACATATTATATGATGATATCGTGACAATAATTGAATCAATAATATAAGAGATATGATGCAAAGAATTATCGTAGTAATAATTTTGCATACCGGTGACTTCTCGTAACGAAGCATCAATAATCAATACCGCAAGTGCTACTATGCAACCACGCCAGACATCGCATTTCTTTTACCACCGGGTAGTTCAACAGTTTTAACGGTAACACCTCCGCCGTTATTTTTATAAAATATTTTTGTCGTTTTCTCAATCCGACAATAATTCTGTTGTGGGGTCCACCAATGATTGAGCCGTTATACGAATATTCCCTAAAAAGAATATTCCCCGACCAAACGAATATTTTATAACAACTTGCATACTTTGCAAAATTTATAAATATTACCCACAACTATAACATTATATCAAATTTATTCCATAATATTCAAAAATAATATTTATAGAAAAATTCATCTTTATTTATAAAAGTTGGGGTCTTACAACCTCCCCTTTTTATAAAATTTTGCCCTCGAAAATTAGTGGTACGCACGGTATGTCAAGAGGTAAGGATACCTTGATTTCATTTCGATTCTAACTCCCAAGTCATTTCCTCAACATCGTGGTTCCTCCACAAAACTTTGACTTGAGGTATAACCTCGAGCGTAGAATATGTTCCTTCTTATCCAAGATTTGAACAGAACCTCTTCATACGCCAAATCTTCCGCTATTTCGTCCGGCTTCTAACTCAATAATGTGGTTCGGGTCTTTCACATATTTACGTAACATGGATATGTGAAAAACGTTATGAACACGAGACATATTTGGCGGCAGAAAGCGAGTCTATAGGCCACGATTCCTACTCGATCGAGGATTAAAATGGACCGATGAATCGAGGATTAAGTTTTCCTCTCTTTCCAAATCTTGTAACTTCTTTCCATGGAGCAACTTTTAACAACACACGATCTCCTATATCGAATTCCACGTCCTTTCGATGAAGATCAAGATAACTCTTTTGTCGATTTTGTGAGGTTTTTATACGTTGTCGGATCGTTTGAATCTTTTTCCGTAGTCATACGTACCAACTCCCGGCCCCAACAACGTTGCTTCACCCACCTCATCCCAAAGATACCGAGAACGACACTTTCTTCCATACAACGCTCGAATGGAGCCATGCCAATACTTGCTTGATAACTGTTGTCAGAGGAAAACTCCACCAATGGTAAGAACTTGTCCCAACTCCCCTTGAAATCAAGGACACGTAGTCTTAATAGATTTTCAAGAGTGTGAATAGTCCTCTCCATTGTCCGTCTGCTCCGTCTGAGGATGATATGCCGAAGCTAAACCGTAAGTCTGTGCCCATAGCTTTTTGCAAACTAACCCAAAATCGTGAAGTGAATCTTGGGTCTCGATCGAAACTATGGATACTTAAGATACCATGCGATCTTACAATCTCGTTTATGTACATACGAGTAAGACGTTCAAGTGTATAAGTTTCTCGTGTCGGTAAGAAATGAGCAGACTTGGTCAATCTATCAACAATGACCCAAATCGCATCAATGCCTTGAGAAACCTTAGGAAGGCCGTAGAACTAAATCCATGGTAATGTGCTCCCACTTCCATTCTCGGAATTTCAAGTGGTTGCAATGGACCTTTTGGTACTTGATGCTCCGCTTTTAACTCGTTGACAAGTTAGACACCTTGAGATAAACAACGCTTATCTCTCTCTTCATATTGCTTCCACCAAAATGTATGACTTAATATCATGATACATTTTGGTACTCCTGTGATGGATTGCAAATGGTGTGTTGTGCTCATCCATCATGATATTATACTTTAAATCGTGGTCGTTAGAACACAAAGTCCGGAGTTGACTCAAGTATTCCTTCTTCATCGATTCTTGCTTCCTTGATAGCACCTTCTTGCACTTTCTTCTTCATACGCATCACCCGTGTCCGTAGCTTCGAAAGCAGCCTTTAACTTTATCGATTAAAGTCGGTTCTACTCAGATATACTTGCTATCATCACATGCGTCCCTCGAGTCTTTAACTCTATCTCCATCCTTTGCAAGTCACACAAAATGGGCCTCATGCGTTGACAATATCGCACTCAGATTGCAGATATGATTTTTTACTCAACGCGTCGCCTACCACGCTCTTTTCCAGGATGGTATTGGATGGTATGATCATAATCTTTCAACAGATTCAAGCCAACGTCATTGTCGCATGTTGAGTTCCTTTTGAGTGAAGAAATATTTAAGGCTTTTATGATCCGTAAAGATCTCCACTTTCTCCCCATACAAGTAATGCCTCCAAATTTTAAGTGCAAAGATAACATTTGCCAACTCTAGATCATGAGTAGGATAATTCCTCTCATATTCTTTGAGTTGTCATGAGGCATAGGCTATAACTTTTCCATGTTGCATAAGAACACATCCCAACCCTTTGCTCAAGAAGCATCACTGTGAGATGACAAATCCCTCCGAGCCGTGATGGTATTGTCGTAGCAGGTTTGAAATAAGTCTCCTCTTCGAGTTCTTGAAAACTCTTCTCACATTCTTCGCTCCAACCGAACTTTGTATCTTTCCGAGTCATTTGAGTCAATGGAGTAGCGATTCGAGAAAATCCTTCCACGAATCTCCGATAATAACCAAACTAAACCGAGAAAGCTACGTGACTTTGGTCATCGATTTAGGTTGTTCCCTACTTTGAATAGCTTCAATCTTTCTTTGGGTCAACAGATATTCCATGACTTGATACCACGTGCCCAAGGAATGCTACTTCTTCAAGCCAGAACTCACATTTCTTCAACTTGGCATAAAGCTTATATTCACGAAGCTTTTGGAGTGTCAGCCTCAAGTGTTGCTCATGATCTTCACGGCTTTTGGAATAAATAAGGATGTCATCAATAAAGACGACCACAAAGTGATCTAAATATTCCTTGAATACTCGGTTCATCATATCCATGAAGGCAGCAGGAGCATTAGTCAATCCAAAGGACATGACTAGGAATTCATAATGCCCGCATCGAAGTTCCGAAAGCCGCCTTTGGAATGTCGTGGTTCTAATCTTCAATTGGTGATATCCGGAACGAAGATCAATCTTTGAAAAGAATTTGGCTCCTTGCAATTGGTCAAACAGTCATCAATACGTGGCAATGGATACCTATTTTGATGGTGACATGATTCAACTCCCGATAATCAATACAAAGTCGCATACTCCCATCTTTCTTCTTCACGAATAGAGCAGAGCACCCCAAAGAGAAATACTAGGACTAATAAAGCCAATGTCAACAATTCCTGCGGTTGGGTCTTTAACTCCTCGAAGTTCAATAGAGCCTTCGATGGGGCTTTGGAAATAGGTTTTGTACCGGGTTCAAGGTCGATACAAAATTCAATTTCACGCCTGGGGGTAGGCGGGAAGTTCTTCGGAGAATACGTCAGAAATTTATTAACAATAGAAATATCGCTCAAAACCGACGTATTTTTTGTTTAAATCAGTGATGACATGAGCTAAGAAAGCTTGACATCCGTTTTTCAATAAACGAATAGCTTTATGGCTTGAGATGACCGTGATTGATTTTAATGGTTTGGTCGTTTGAATTCGCATAATAGGTTGATTAGGAATATGAAAGCTAACAACCTACGAAAACAATCAATTTTTGCATGATAAGTAGTTAACCAATCAATCCCTAGAATCACGTCAAATGCAAGTATTTTTAATGAAATAAGATCGATGTGTAATGTGAGGGTACCGATTTGAACCAAACAAGACTTATAAACAAAGTGGATGTAATGAAGGTTTCTCCCAACGGAGTTTTCACAGATAAGTCAAAGTCTAATTTCTCCTGAGTCAAATTTAATCGATGAGCGCAAAGTAGGAGAAATAAAAGAATGGGTAGAACCCAGATCAAATAAAGTATAGACTTCATTAGAGTTTATGATAAGCTTACCCGTGATGACCTCATTCGGATTCCTTGCTCTTTGGGAGGTCACAACAAACGCCTCTCCCTCAGACTACTGGGGTTTGAATTTTCCGGGATGGCCTTTGGTGCCTCCATCCTAGCTGAATTTGTATTGAGAAACACAAAATCGAGCTAAGTGACCTTCTCTTCCACAATTATAACATGCTTTTGCACGGCATGACGCAGTTTGATCGATGTGTCCTCTCCTCCGCATTTGAAGCATATGATAGGTGGTCTTTCTCCTTCCTTAACAATGGGTCTTTGCCGACGTTTTCCATCATTGTTGAATCTCCTTTTCTTGAAATGTCCATTCTTATTGTTTTGCCTCGATTACCACCAAGTGGTTACCATATCCGCCCGTTGATTCCCTCCACGCTTGTTGTCACCGCTCGATGATGACTACTCGCCGGTATTATAATTTTGTTTACCGCTCTCTTTTAGTTGCGTTGACTCATTATCGCGCTCCACTAATCGAGCCCTATTTACAACATCCCGAATACAAACACGCTTTATGAGAAATAAGATGTTGACGTATCTCCCGACTTCAAACCTCTTAAAAACATTCGCGCCATTCTCTCTTCATTATCCACCAAGTGGGATTTAAACAAGTGATAACTCCGCAAATTTTGCCCTCGTATTGCGACACGGCCATATTGTTTTGTTCCAACTTGATAAACTCCACCTCCTTCATGTGGCGAATACTTTCGGGAAAGTATTTGTCGTTGAATGACTCTGGAACTTCTCCCAAGATATCTTGAAGACAAAGAAGTTGAGTACGTTTTACCGATTCCCACCAAGATGTCTGCCTCGCGCAACAATATAAAGCAAGAAGGGAACCTTTTGCTCCTCGGAGCATCCCAAGACATCAAATATCTTGGTAATCTGCTTTATCCATGCTTCCGAGAAGTGGTTTTGGCTCACCCTTAAACTCGGTGGTCCCTCCTTGAATTGTTTAGCGGTGACCGCCGAGAGAGTTTTCCGTGTTTCCACCCACGTTTTGGACAGAGTCGCCTCGCTTTCATTGTTGCATAAATCGCATAAAGCCTCCGAACATTTGATCATTCATCATTTGGTCAAGTGTTGTTGTTTGCATGAGGATTGTCGCCTTCTCGATGCACATTATCCTCGATTATTGATATGTGGTGAATCAACGATCGCTCATGCTCCATCTGCTATTCTCAACATTCTCGGATGTCATTTTCAGACATCGCCACAAAACAAAAGGTTAATTGACATGTAACAAATTATCCCTATCTTCCGCCAACCAATAAAATAGACATAAACTTAGGTAGGTCATACTAGTGAAGGTATTCCCTGCTCTCCCTCCTAGTACTATTCTCACATCTTAGCCAGGATCATATCCCTATGCTCGATATTAACCGTGACGCCCCCAAAATTAGGTATACATCACCCATCTTTGGTCGCCACTTACATGGTATGTAATTTAAATACAACTTATTAACATAACGTAGGTATACAATACGACATAAACTCGTGAGTTTAAATACAAATATTGTCTACTAGATATTATACAAACTCAAACAAAAAGTCCTCATTACAGTTATTATCACACTATTTTACATAATAGAGAGGACTATTAATGCTATCTTCAGGACCATCACTGCTTCCCCAACTCGCCCCAACTATATTCTCATTTCTCAAGAGAACGGTTGAAAGAAAGGGTGAGAGCTCAACTAGCCCAAGAAGAAATATTATGACTAAGATAATGCGTAATAAATTATCAATAGTCTTCAACAATGTTAAACCGATAAAATACAATGTATAAACCAGTTTAATCTGCAATGAATACGCAATCCATTAAAAGAGTCAAGTAGAAAATAAAGTCTACTATCTTTTAGGTTTTAAAAGGTTTTTCATCATCGTTATAAATTTGAGACTAGAAACTTTAATAAATATTCCACATCATCGAATCACCCTCGACACTACGGCCAAGGATATTCTTTAAGATCACGACCACAATTATTCATGCTCACGGGCCAAGAATATTTGTGTATTCATTAATGGTCATGATCATGCCACCAATCATCCACCAATGCACTACTACCATCGAGGATTTTTATCACATCATTTGTAACATTACATTACGATTCATGATTACACCGAATAGTCTCTCGGTCATAATCATACCAAGTCCATCATACCACTACTGTGCCGCTGAGATGACTTTCAACATAATATAAACATGAGGATGATGACAATGATATAAGAATTCAATAAAACAAGTTCAAGAATTATTTTATCCGAGAATTATTAACGTCCAAATTAGTAAAATTCAAGAATGATCGGAAGAATATTTCCATGAAAAGATCTTTGGATGAAACGCAAATATCAAGGATATTCTACTAATTTCATGGAGTATAGAAGTCAAAGTTTTAATAAACTGGATATAATAAAGAATGGAATAACAAAAGAAATCACCATGCATGCGGTACTTCAGATGATGAATGAGTTATTTCACAGTAATAATAATAACGGAACCAAAGTCGGTGAAATTCACACCGATGGATGTTCCAATGTAATAATAAAGATGGAACCAGATCCGGTGTAAAACACATGTATAGGATATTCCAATAGAATGATAAAGATGGAACCAGTAGGTGTAAAACACATGCATGTGATGTTCCAATGTAATAATAATAAAGAGGCGGAACCAGGGTGTAAAACACACGCATGTGATGTTCCAACAGAATAATAATAAAGGCGGAACCAGTAGATGTAAAACACATGCACAGGATGTTCCAACATAATAATAGAAGAATGTCACCAAGTATAGGTAAGCCGGCGTATACAAAAGTTATTCCAATGTAATAATAAGCAATGGAATAACAACAGTTCTCTTCATGAATAAGAAAGAATAACACCCTTACTTTTGGTAGGAGATTGAATACTGCAGCAGTGTAGTAACAAATGCTCTTCTTCCTTCTCTCTTATTCTTTCTATACTTTCTCTCTCTATAGCTTGAATGAATTCGTGAAAAATAATGAAGCCCTAGGCCTCTATTTATAGAAGATTTCTAGCTTAAGACCTCGCAGTGTGAAAAGGCAAGTGGCTTGAGGACTAATGATGTGAAAAGAAAAGTGGTTTGACGCCTATAATGTGAAACAACAAGTGGTTCGACGCCTGTAATGTGAAACGACAAGTGGTTCGACGTCTGGTAAAGGTAATTACTATTAACGAAGGTAAATACTATTGACGAAGGTAAATACTATTCACAAGGGTAATTACTATTGACGAAGGTAATTACTATTGACGAAGGTAAATACTATTCACAAGGGTAATTACTATTGACGAAGGTAAATACTATTGACGAAGGTAATTACTATTCACAAAGGTAATTACTATTGACGAAGAGACTCTTAGATGATGACATATACGAGCCCCCATAAAATAATCAAACTTACCACAAATCATAACACATATTTAATCTTTCAACAATTATTAATCATTTATAACTTGTCGTCTCAATTATTGATTTAATACTATAACATATTATACAGATGATACTGTGACAATAATTGAATCAATAATATAAGAGATATGATGCAAAGAATTATCGTAGTAATAATTGAAGCATAAGTGAGTGACTTCTCACGTAAAGCATCAATAATCAATACCGGTGTGCTACTACGCAACCACGCCAGACATTCTGCATTACTTTACCACGGGTAGTTCAACAGCTTTTAACGGTAACACCTCCGCCAAGTTATTTTTATAAAATATTTTGTCGTTTTTCAATCCAATAATTAATTTCAGGGTCCACCAATGATTGAGTAGTTGTATTTAATATTCCTAAAAAGAATATTCCCCACCAAACGTAATATTTTATAACAACTTGAATACTTTGCAAAAATTATAAATAATACCCACAACTATAACATTATATCAAATTTATTCCATAATATTCAAAAATAATATTTATAGAAAAATTCATCTTTATTTATAAAAGTTGGGGTCTTACACTACTCATGATCTAGAGTTGGCAGCTGTTGTCTTCGCACTTAAAATTTGGAGGCATTACTTGTATGGGGAGAAAGTGGAGATCTTTACGGATCATAAAAGCCTCAAATATTTCTTCACTCAAAAGGAACTAAACATGCAACAACGATGTTGGCTTGAATTGTTGAAAGATTATGATCATACCATCCAATACCATCTTAAAAAAGCGAACGTGGTAGCTGATGCATTAAGTAGAAGATCATATGCGGGTACAAGTGCGATATTGTCAACGCAAAGGCCTATTTTGTATGACTTGCAAAGGATGGAGATAGAGATAAAGACTCCAGGGACCCAAGTGATGATAACGAATATATGAGTAGAATCGACTTTAATTGATAAAGTTAAAGCTACTCAAATTACTGACTTGGAGCTGATGCGTATAAGGAAGAAAGTGCAAGAAGGAGCTATGCCGGAAGTAAGAATCGATGAAGAAGGAATACTTCGAGTTAAATCTAGACTTTGTGTTCCTAACGACCCTGATTTAAAGTATAAAATCATAATGGAGGCGCATAACACACCGTTTACAATTCATCCTGGGAGTACTAAAATGTATCATGATCTTCGACATACATTTTGGTGGGGTAATATGAAAAGAGAGATAGCGCTGTTTATCTCAAGGTGTCTAACTTGTCAACGAGTCAAGGCGGAACATCAAGTACCAAAAGGTCCATTACAACCACTTGAAATTCCAGAATGGAAGTGGGAGCACATTACCATGGATTTCGTTACTGGTCTTCCCAAGGTTTCTCAGGGTATAGATGCAATTTGGGTCATTGTTGATAGATTGACCAAGTCTGCTCATTTCTTACCTATACTAGAAACTTTTACACTTGAACGTCTTGCTCGTATGTATATAAATGAGATTATAAGATTGCATGGTATGCCAGTATCCATAGTTTCTGATCGAGACCCAAGATTCAATTCACGATTTTGGGTTAGTTTGCAAAAAACTATGGGCACGGATTTACGATTTAGTTCGGCATATCATCCTCAAACGGACGGACAATCAGAGAGGACTATTCAAACTCTTGAAGATTTATTAAGACTTTGTGTCCTTGACTTCAAGGGAAGTTGGGACAAGTTCTTACCATTGGTGGAATTTTCCTACAACAACAATTATCAAACAAACATTGGCATGGCTCCATTCGAAGCGTTGTATGGAAGAAAGTGTCGCTTTCTCCCGGTATCTTTGGGATGAGGTGGGTGAAGCAAAGTTGTTGGGACCGGAGTTGGTACGTATGACTACAAAAAAGATTCAAACGATCCGACAACGTATAAAAACCTCACAAGACCGACAAAAGAGTTATGCTGATCTTTATCGAAAGGACGTGGAATTCGATATTGGAGATCATGTGTTATTACGTGTTGCTCCATGGAAAGGAGTTACGAGATTTAGAAAGAGAGGAAAGCTCAATCCTTGATTCGTTGGCCCATTTTTAATCCTCGATCGAGTAGGGACTGTAGCCTATAGACTTGTTTTACCGCCAAGTATGTCTCGTGTTCATAACGTTTTTCATGTATCCATGTTACGTAAATAAGTGAAAGACCCGAACCACATTATTGAGTTAGAACCAGACGAAATAGCGGAAGATTTAACGTATGAAGAGGTTCCTGTTCAAATCTTGGATAAGAAGGAACATATTCTACGCTCCAAGGTTATACCTCAAGTCAAAGTTTTATGGAGGAACCACGATGTTGAGGAAATGACCTGGGAGTTAGAATCTGAAATGAAATCAAGGTATCCTTACCTCTTCGACATACCAGCTACGTACCCTAATTTCAAGGGCGAAATTTCATAAGAAGGGGAGATCGTAAGACCCTAACTTTTATGAATAAAGATGAATTTTCTATAATTATCATTTTTGAATGAATTTGATATAATGTTATAGTTGTGGGTAATATTTATAAATTTTGCAAAGTACGCAAGTTGTTATATAATATTCGATTGGTCGGGGAATATTCGTTTTAATAGGGAATATTCGTACGACGACACAATCATTGGTGGACCCCACAACGGAATTATTGTTGGATTAAGAAAATGACAAAAAATATTTTATGAAAATAACGGCGGAAGTTTTTCCGTTAACTGTTGAAACGCCCAGTGTTAAAAGTACAGGAATACGCGTGGTTGCATAGTAGTACAAGATATTGATTATTGATGCTTACGTGAGAAGTCACTCAGTCTTGTTCAATTATTGCTTCAAGAATTGTTGCGATAAGTATCTCAATGCGTTATTTGATTCAATTATTGTCAATATTTTTTATATTATTAAATCAATAATAGAGATAACAGAGTTATTAATATTATTATTTGCAATATTAACGATGTCAGAAGTTCATCAAGGAGAGGTTTGGTCACCTAATTGCGCGCCAATAGGGAGAAATCCTTATTGGAAAACCCCCTCTTTCCAAAGAACGACCGGTCGATTAATAGTGTGAATAATAATAATGATAACGTAAGTTTTGTTTTATTAGTATTATTAATGTAATAAAAAAGAAGAGTTTTTTTTATATAAGCGAATACTTTTATAAAGTTATTCGTTTTATTAGGCTAATAGTAAAATCTTTTTATATAAAACAGAATAATTTTATAAAGTAATTCGTTTAATTAGACAATAATTTAAATATATTATATTTTATTATGTATAGTGTTTGCATAGTGCCTGCATAGTATTTGCATAGTAAAATCTTTTTAAAAGTTATTCGTTTTATTAGATTATAAATAGAATATATTATATTTTATTGTAAACCAATCTGGACCGTTCGTTTAAAGTAAATCTATCTGGACCGTTCATGGATTGGTTACTATTCAGTCCATTCTTCTATAAATATAAGCTCATTCCTTCATTATTTCTTACGAATTCACTGAAACTCTAGAGAGAGAAACTATAGAGAGAATTCTTCTTCTATAATCTTGAGCATCTTTCTTTAGCGTTTAAGAAAGCTTTGAGCGTAGTGCAAGTTTCTTCAAGTATATCCCCGCCCTCTTAGTTTGAGTACTCTTCTTTATAAGGTAGGGGTATTATTTTTTTTATATTCATGAAGAGAACTTCGTTATTCCGGTCTTTATTATTCATTAGAATAACTCAGATATCTGCTACCCTATACTTGGTGAAATTCTTACATTATTCCATTATTTATTATTCTGCTTTGGAATAACTCGTCTATGTGAAGTACCGTATACATGGTGAAATTACATTTGTTATTCCATTCTTTATTATTCGTTGGAATATCTTGTCATGCATGCTTTTTCTGTGGGGACTGTTCCGCGTCTTTTATTATTCTCGTTAGAATATCCCGTCTGCATGCGTTTTTCATGGGACTGGTTCCGTTATTTATTATTTCGTTAGAATAACCTATCATCATGCGAAGTACCGCATGCATGGTGATTTATGTTGTTATTCCATTCTTTATTATTCTGTTGGAATATCCTGTCGATGCGTATTACGCCTGACCTGGTTTCGTTATTTATTATTCTGTTGGAGTAACCTGTCTATGCGAAGTACCGTATGCATGGTGATTTCTTTTGTTATTCCATTCTTTATTATACTCAGTTGGTTAAAGTTTTGACTTCTATACTCCATGAAATTAGCGGAATATCTTTGATATTTGCGCTTCATTCAGTATCTTTTCATGGAAATATTCTTCTGAACATTCTTAAATTTTACTCTACAAAGAAGTATCATGTTGACAATTTGGACGTTATTAGTTCCTGGATAAATTAATTCTTGAACTTGTTTTATTGAATTCTTATATCATTCATCATCATCCTCATGTTTATATTTTGTTGAAAGTCATCGTGTATTCTGTAGTGCATAGATGGCCTTGGTATGATTATGACCAGGGATTATTCGGTGTAATCATGACCGTAATGTTACAAATGATGTGGTAAAAGTCCTCATTGGCCCGTAGTGTATTGATGGACAATTATTGGCATGATAATGACCATTGATGAATACACGAATATCTTTGACCCATAGTGCATGGATAATTTGTGGTTGTGATACTTATGAATATCCTTGGTCGTAGTGTAGAGATGATGTGGATTACTTATTAAGTTGAGTCCTAGCGATAAAAGTGATGAAAAACCTTTTAAATCATAAAAGATGGTAGATTTTATTCTCTACTTAACTCTTTTAATGGATTGATGTTCACCGCAGCTTAAACTTGATGTCTATTATATTTTATTAGTTTAACATTATTGAAGACTAATGATAATTTATTCTCGCATTATCTTAGTCATAATATTTTTATCGGGCTAGTTGAGCTCACCCTTTCTTTCACTGTTCTCTTCAGGAAATGAGGACGTAGCCGGGACTAGTCGGGGAACGGAGTGACGGTCCAGATGATAGTATTAGTAGTCCTCATTATTCTGTTAAATAGTGATAATAAATGTAATGAGGACTTATTTTGAGAGTGGATATTGTCTAGAAGATAATATTTGTATTAAAACTCACAGCTTTCTTGTTGTATATTAAAGATTGTATTTGTATTCTGTACCATGTATTTGGCGACTCAGAATAGGTGATGTATACCTATTTTGGGGGCGTCACATTAACTCCTTATTATTTCAAGATAATAAATAGAGAAAATTAATTTTATTCATAATAAGTTGGGGTCTTACAGAAATCCTTATTGGAAAGCCCCCTTTTTCTTGGGAACGGCCTGGTCGATTAATATTGTGAATTATAATATTGATGATAAATGTTGTTAAATATATTGAGGTGTCTTTTTATGAAGTCACGGAAGTTTATATATATAGTATATATATATATATATATATATATTATATATATATAAATTTTGTTTTATTAGTATTATAGATGTAATAAAACAAAAAACTTTTTATATAAAATGTAATACTTTTATAAAGTTATTTGTTTTATTAGACAATAATTAGAATATAATATATTTTATTATGCATAGTGTTTTGTATAGTACTGCATAGTGTTTTCGTATAGTAAAATCTTTTTATATAAAATAGAATACTTTTATAAAGTTAATTGTTTTATTAGATTTTAAATATTATATATATATATATATTATATTTTATTGTATAGTATCTTTTCTATTTTCCTATAAATAGGATGCTTAGTTAGTATTGAAATCACACCAGAAATTCAGAGAATTCTCTTCTCTAATCTTGAGCGTATTTCTTTAGAGTTTTAAGAAGCTTTGAGCGTAATGCAAGTTTTCTTCAAGTATTGAAAGTAGTATACACACAAGCCAATCATATTTGATGATAAAGCATATACTTTGTAACAATCTTATTCATTTATTAATAAAAAGTATTAATTTATTAAAGGCTTTTATTATCTACATGATTCTGTTTTATAATATGTGATAAACCCATAGTTTTAAGCAATGCTTTTAGAATAATGATGATGATCATTTTAATGAGATCTAAATTCTTAGAAAGCTTAAAACTAAAATAGTTCCCAATCGTTGGATTACTAAATTGGGGATTAGTGAATCCGGGATAGATTGGTACATACGTTCTTTGCTCATTGGATGAGGATGATTGATCTCATGATCATTTATGTGGAGACACTAAAGCAAGTATGTAGGTGCTTATTAGAGAATAAGTTCATCGAACGCGTGGCTTGCTAAGGAATACCTAATGGAGTTTTACTTGCCTGTCAATAGGAATTCCTGTAGTGATAGTAGTACAAGTGATCCTTGGACTTGAGATCATCATAGTATCTTGTGTATGATGAGTTATACTTTGACTTATTCTATAAGACCCTTAGGGTATATCAAAGGGTATGCTTGGGTATAATAAGTTGTACATGGAGATAATGTATGATCAATAAAGAATCTATCACTTCTAGTAAAAGAAGAGAAATGTCCTATGTGATTCGATAAATGACAACTCAGTAGTTCTTGGCCAAGGCAGAATGAAATTAGAAAGGAGTTTTTAATTTGCATTATTTGGAGTTGTGCATTTAAGAGTCGAAATATATATAATTAAATAAAATAAGACTTGACAGTAATTCCATGTCTTATATTTAATTGAGACATTGAATAGTGGAAGGATTGAATTGTACGGTAACTATTTACTCAAAGGTTCTTTTATTATTAATGTTGAAATCTATATTATCTGGAAAGTCGTTGATCGCTAGGGAGGCTTATCCCTATTGTAGAATAAATATTATTTATTTAAATAAATTAATAATTTATTTATTTATTTAAATAAGATTAGAATTGTTCTAATTGATTTATTCACAACCGGTTTAATATGGAGAACCTAAAGGGTCACACCATAAAAGGAAGAATAATTATTTAAGAAGTTAACGACATAATCGTAATAATAAGTATATTTAATTTAATCTATGGTGATAGAATAAATTAAATAACTTAATATTTATTATTTAATATTTTAAAAATATTAAATATAAATTAATAAGAGGAGTCTTATTATTATTATTATTATTATTATTATTATTATTTAATTCTTAAAGGAGTTTGGAAATTAATTAATAAAAGTACTCTAATATATTCTAATAAGACTAGGAGGCCAATTAATTAAAAGAGTTTAATTAATTATTCCTAGTAAGATTGGGAGCCTAATTAATTAAAAGAATTTAATTAATTAAAATAAAACCCAATTCTGTAATTGTTAAGGAGGGTTGCCCACATCTATAAATAAGAGGAGTCTTATTATGGGTGGTGTGATTGCTGACTTTTCACAATATACGTGATTCCAATTGTTTGGAGACTACACCCTTTTTCTATAAGAGATAGAAAAACTAGGGTTTTGTAAAACACCATCTTCTTGAATATTTGTTCTTCCTTGGTGGATCACCTCTAGAGGCTAAACACTTGGGTGGCTAACGTTGTTGATCAAAGGAAGGAACCAAACCCGGTGGATTCAAGTTGAACGCGAAAGGATTTGGAGATGAACTTTTACCTGAGGAAGCTCGGATCTTCAAGGGTATGGTTCTTGTTCTTATCTTTTCGTTTAATTAATAATTGTGCATAAAGGGTGATCCGGGTATATGGTTTGTAAAATTTTAAAACTCTAATTTTTCACGTTTCCGTTTATTTTATGCAATTTGATTGCGTTCATGGATATTACAAACCTAATAGTGGCATCAGAGCCAAACCTTTATGCAAATTATTAATTAATTTAATTTTATATGTATATTGATATGTGTTTAGAACAATTTAATTGGACATAATTTTATTGTATAAATTTTATTTAAAAAATAAAAATACTACGGAAATCAAAAGCTGTTGCGCAACTGTTACGGAACTGTTATTTAATTAGCAATTGTTGCGGAAATTTATTTCGGCCATCTTTTGAAATTTGTGGAAGCCTGTTAAGGTGATGATTATATATATTATATATATATATATAATAGGTTATCTCCTGCAGAATCATTCTGAATGCTCCAATTTTAATATGGTAGTATATCACGTGATTTCATTTATATATATATATATATATATATATATATATGTGTGGGGAAAATGGGTATGCACAGCCGTGTTATTTTTTTGTTTACACAGTTAAAAAAAATAAAAGCACGGCTTCTCTCCCTTTCTCTTCCTCAATCACGAATCATCTTCTCCTTCTTAAGGGCTTCTATCCCTTCTCCTCCTCAATCGCACATCATCTCCTCTCCCTTCTCCTATGTCAATGTCAACGATTATATTATATACTTTGAGAGATGAAAAACCCTCGAATTTGGGCTTAGATACTGAGTAATAAGGAAGAAAGGGATGACTAGATGTACGGATACCTTGATTAGGCACATAAATCGAGGTGTTTGGAGTGTGGAATCTGCAATTGGGGAGGAATGTATTGGGAATTCTAGTAATGGTGGAGAGAGAAGAGACGAAATTAAAAACCCTGATGATCCTCCTGTTGTTGTTAGTCGTGGAGGAGAGAGAAATGAAGAACAGTTAGGAAACTCTGGTTCGGACTCTGTTGGAGGCATGGAAATTGTTATGGTAGGAGAGAGGAAGAATAATAGAACTCCTGCTGATGATGTATGCCCTATCTACTTTGGGAATTTCACTATTCCCTTCAAAACTAACTGTGGACACTGGTTTTGTGGTAATCCTTCTTTATTTGGTTTCTTTTAGCTTTTGCCTTTTGATTAAGATTAGTATTTCTTGTATTTTTTTGAATGAAAAAAGTAGAGGCACAAATATATTTTAGTGTGATGAAAACATCAATAAAATTTGCTTCAATAAAATCTCTCCCTTTTTAAGTTTAATTATGTTTTTTATTTTCTTGGCAAATACAAGGATGCATAGAGATTTTTTATTAAAGAGGCTCTTAATTTAAACTTCATGAACCCTTACTCTTGAAGATTTATCATGTCTTTGGATTTGAAATTATTAGTTATAGTGTAATTGACAACATGTCCCCCCAAAGGAACATAATTGGGTATAATGTTGGTTTGGTTACTTGAATTTCTGTCGTAGTTGTTATTTCAACTTGGTTTTCACCTCTCAGCTTTTCTTTGGATACCAAAATTTGCAAAACTTTCAAGAATTACTTGTCATTGAGAATACTTTCAGTTGATAGAATTTAATGGCGAAGAAGTAACTCTATATTTAACAATTCCATGTCTGGAAATTTTTATGTGGAGTTTTTTCCCCTACTCGAACTAATATAAGTGTTGTGCAGGCAGTTGCATATTGCAGTTTTGGAATTATAAGGCATCTCTGCAGAATATACACATAATGTGTTGCACATTATTTTGTCCGTCTCATAAGAAGATATGTTCTCTTAATTTTTATGGACAATCTTTAGATTAATACCTTATAGCTCACTATGATAATAAAACCCACTAACTTTTAGTTCCCAATAGCTGATAATAAAACCCACTAACTTTTGGTTCTCAATAGTTGTTAAACTGAGGCATATTGGAGATTATGTAAGCAACTTTTGATTCCTTATGGTATGCAAACGAGGACATATATAGAGAAATTCTTAAAGTAATGCTACATTAACTGGCCATAGTCTGTGGGTACTGTATCTTGCTATGTCTCTTGATGGTCAGGTATAGTGGATCTTTCAGTAACAAACCATTTATTAAAATGCATTGGTTGATGAGTATTTAAGTTTCAAATAGGAGAATTAGTTAGTGAAAGTTGAAACTGAAACATGTTTCTGCAGACGATAGTAACTGGAGCAGGGGATGAGACGCTGAGGTTTTGGAACATCTTCCCATCTATATAACTCCGGTACGTGAGCCAGTCATCAATGTCATTCAGTTTTATCAATCAAAAGTGCTTATACATCTGAAACATTTTTAACATTACTTATATTCACTTCTTTCTTTCTCATTTCAGGCACCGGTAAGGGACACAGGGCTATGGTCACTAGGAAGAACTAATATTCGATGACAGAAAAAATCTTCCTTGCACATAGTTGTGGCTTTTTGCATGTCATTTGTAATCTATTTTGTACATCCATCCATCATCCAAGTGTGAAAGGGAAGAATAACCTCTTTTTCTTTTTTCTCTCTGGTCTTTGTTCTTTGGTACCAAAAAAGAGAAGCAAGTATTCATAGTTTTATCAGCAGGAGCTAGAAAGTTGCAAGTTGTTGACAGAATGATTGTAGAGGAGTTCATCATCGTATAAAAAGAATGATTCATTTATTTCTTTTTTTACACATTGTTTGAAAATCGTTGCAGCGAAGAAAACACAAGTTGATGGAAAATGATATATCTTGCAACTTTATGTACCGTTTTTTTTTTGTTACAAGTTACGAAAATAACCATTGTTGACCAATATATAGTGAAATTTTAACTCAATTTGTAAAATCCTAAACTCCAATATGATTTTACATTTTATCTGTACTCCCTTAAAATCCATTAACCCCAACTAAGACAACTAATTCTACTCAATCTCATGTATCTATATGTTTCCAATGGTTCTTAGATTAGTAACTAGAACTAAACTTATAATTGAAACTGAGGGAGAAAGTCTCATTTTTGAAGTCTATAACAATTCAGAATCAGGAACAGTCGATAGTTGAACCTCAGTAACAAGTAGTGGGACACCAAAAAACAGAGAATACCACATTTTAGAAAGTTATGATGCATTAAAATCACAATGCTCTGACAGAAATAACCCTCTTTTCAAAATAACTTCAAAAATTCAAACCATTAATAAACAAGAGAAGGCTGATAGTATGTATACAAAAGACAAGCACATTACGGTGCTACTGCATCCAAATCCAACACTACATCCAACCTTGGGGTCTATAATATTGAAATTATATTGTACTACTGCATTACATAGAATACAAAATAAGATGGCAGAAAGAACAACTCATAATAGCAGAGCCTACAAACATCACTATATACTCAACAACTAGCTGTCATTTGGAGCAAGCATCAGCCGAAGCCTTCTTTCGGCAGCCAAACTTGGAACCTGTCACACACTAGTTCATTACTACAAGTAAAACGGAACTTGCATATGCATTGTTGATTGTGAAAGCGAATGACCCTGTTGACAAAACGCACAAAACTCAGTTTCTTCATCTCATCATTAGAAGTTATTCTCTATTTTCGGTGCTTATCTGCAGAACTCTTTTCAGGATATAGTAGTGGCAAACTATCGTCAAAATCAAGATTATAAATTGAAGTCCATCGGAACCTCCATTTTGTAGATAAAACGCTGGTTGCAACTACGTATTTTGTGGGAAGTAATGAGAGAATCCGAGAAATTATTGAGTCTGGTAAAGTGCTGATTCTGTCAACCTCGCTAACATTTGCAGAAACCTTGTGGCGTTTTGAAATTGATACGGAAGATGTGGTTGCTATCGAGATCACTCTAGGGAGAAAGGAGTGGAGAAAAAGATTGTATTTCAGAACTCATTCACACAAAATGGTATGATTGTTGGATATCACTGATAGTTGCAAAGAAAAGGAAAGTTGTTGAGTTTCCACAAATGCTATTGGGAAAAGAATGAACTCACTGATCCTTGATAAGCAACCAAAATCTCTGTACGCATTGCTATATAGTCCTTGTTTAGTGCGTTCAGTGTGTTCGAAAAGTGCATATAGGCGGCTTTTAAGCCCCAAATTCACCGTGAAAAGGTCTTAAAAGTTTAGTTTGCGAGTTAAAAAAGTTATTTTTCAAATAAGTTGCCATTATACAAACAAAATTTTCAATATTTTCAAATGCGTTTGAACTCCCAAAACCTTATTATCCCCAAAAGCTCTAAACCAAATATGCACATAAGCTACAAAATCTCAATGCATCAAATATTGACAACACAAATACATTATTCTTATCTCTCTTCTCTCCACATCACGCAATCTGTTTATTTCAAAAAAATACTGGATATAGTTTTGAAAACCCAGATTTCAAGTCCACTGAAAAAACATGATATAAGGAAATGTACACTTCTAAGTAATAACAAATATCAAGAATTTTGAGCTTTAACATAATTAAATTCAAATGGGTATGCTTCTAAAAACATCTATCTTACTGCAAGTTTGATTTTGTACAGGGATTTCTGTTAATCATTTTTACAAACATCTTACATGCAACTTTTTCAAGGCGACACTCGGCCAAAAACTTGCACATGATTTCCAGTCTCAAAATTGCTCAATAATGTTATGGGAATGAAAAATATAGTTGATGGGAAAAAGCCGGACTTACTTTCTGATTGCATTCACTTCATACTTCACAGAAGACGCAAGGAGTAGACTGATTTTATCAATACATACTCCTGCAGTCTCAAGTATACATAGTCATACCTTTTATCACCGTTCTTTCAAGAACTTGATATTTCCCCAAGTGAATTTTGTATTCGAGGGTTTTTCATCTCCCAAAGTATATAGTATAATCATTGACATAGACATAGGAGAAGGGAGATGCGCGATTGAGGAGGAGAAGGGAGAGAAGCCCTAAGGGAGGAGAAGATGATTCGCGGTTGAGGAAGAGGAGAAGGGAGAGAAGCCGTGCTTTTATTTTTTTTAACTCCAAAACGACGTCGTTTTGGCCACTGTGTAAACAAAAAAAGAACACGGCTATGCATACCCATTTTCCCCTATATATATATTATATAATATAATATTCATAATAATTTTATAATTAAAATAAAAATTTATTTTAATTTTAAAATAAAAAGGTTTATTTTAATTTTAGAATTAAATTTCATGCTAATTAATTAGAGTTGGAATTGGATTCCATGATAACTAATTGGAGTTGAAATTGGATTCCATATATGTTTCCTTAAATAAAGAAGTTTATTTAGACATGGAATAAGATTTCATATTATTCAAAATAAAGGAGTTTATTTCTGAATAGAAAAGAGAATCCGTGTTTCATTTAATAAAGGAGTTTTTTTTACTTGGAATTGGATTCCATAATTAATTAAAATAAATGAGTTTATTTTGATTAAAGATTTTGATTAAAATAAAATAGTTTATTTTATTCAAAATTGGATAAATTAAAATAAAAGAGGTTTATTTTGATTTAAATTTGAATTAAAATAAAGGAGTTTATTTTGATTCAAAATTAGATTTTATGCTAACTAAATTTGCTCATTAAATGATATCAATATATATATTGAAAGTTTATTATTCATGAGATGAATGTTATTTATTGATGCATATGGTGATGTGTATGATAATAAATGGGATTGATTATGGACTATTGACCAATGTGATTGGATTTTATTTTAGTTGGATGCATGAATGTATGAGTTTTATTAAATGGGGTCTGCGTACCTCGTCTTCTCTAATTTTTTCTTAATATAAATTCTATCTTCCTCCTATGTACTTCCCCTTGACTGCTGATCAAGGTTTCTATTTATTTTAAATAGTTTTGTAATAGGAATAGTTAGAATTAATTTTGAAGAATTGAAGATCAAGGTGCAAGGAGCGCTTGAAGACCCGTTTGTAATGGAGCCCGTGTTTAAATGTAATAGTTATATTTAAATATTAATTCTTGCACCACTAGGGTTTGACCTTTTGGTTCACTTGGTGGCTCTAGTGAACCAAAATAGAATAAAAGTCCATAATCAATCCAAGTAGAATATAGTATTCTATATGTGCATGCTTATACTATATATATATTATATATAATGCAAACATGCTTCGCATGTTAATTAATATGACGCGTATTTTATATATATATGTGCATGTGCCCTAAACAAGATGAGACCAATAAATAACAAACCCCTCAAATTTTTTATACTAAGTCCTAAGCGTTCAAAATATTTAGAATATCGAACGCCGCCTTCTAGCATGATAGAATTAATAAAGTATTAAATATTTAATATGAGTTTGTTGTGTCACCACAAGGCAAGTATTAAGTATTTAAGATGTTAATTTATCACATTTGATGCTTATAAAGAAAATTGAACAATATTGTTTTGTTGTGTCACCACAAGGATAATATTTTACTTTTTTGAATATATGGGGTGCTAGGTTGGACTTAACTTGGATAATTTTGATTCGGATGTGCCACCACTTGATCAAAATAATCTAAGAGGCGAAATACAAGGAGTTGCATAGTTGATATAATTGACAAGAGTTGTCTACCTATTTATTTATATATAGTTTGTTGTGTCACCACAAGGCTATATACATTTGAAATAAGATCCTTATTATCACTATCAAATCTTTAATTAGATTTTGTCGAACTATATAAGTGAGGGTAATATAGTTTGAAGAAAATAGTGAGAGATACCAATTTAAAACAAGACCTAATTTATTTTGGTAATTAATAAAAGAATGTATGCTAAAATATTGTTAATTACAAATTTATTTACAGAATTTTATAATGTCTAAATTACTATCACTGCAAAATATATTAGATGTTAATTAACCGGACTGAATTACATGTATTGGTTAAGGAATTTGAGAATAGTTCTCATGGCTGAAAAGTTATCTTATGTCCTTAATACGTCTTTCCTGCAATGGTTGCAGACAATGCCTCTGAGGAAGAGATTGCTACTTTTAGAAAGTGGAAAGATGATGCACAGTTGGCTCAATGCATCATGCTCGCATCTATGAAAGTAACTTAATTTGGCGTCAAGATGAAACTATAGATGCTCCTACTATATTCATGCACATCAAGTAGTTGATGGTGAGGAAAGTAGGACTAATAGATATCGAGATATCAAGGAGCTCTTCCGATCTAGAATGATGATGACACTTCTGATCAGATAAAAGTCCTTAACATGATCAATTTGATTGAACAGTTAGGACAACGGGTTTTGTCATGGATGGAGAGTTGAGCCAAGATTTGATCTTGCACTCACTTCCGAACTCTTTTCATAATTGTTGTGAATTTTTCATATGAGCAAGCTAGATATCAGCCTTGCTGATTTTCTTAACATGTTGAAAAATATTGAGAGTCACTTTTCAACCAAGAAAGACCATGTCTTACTGGTAGGGGCCAAAGGATCTTCTAAAAAGAAGAACGATTCGAAGAAGGTAAATAGAAAGTCCACTGCAATAAGCCTGAACACTGGAAAGAAACTGCGAGAAGCATCTTGTAGAGGCTAACCAAATAAGCTTAGTGAAGTTTCGGTTACAAATACAAATTTGTTCATGATTTAAAATAAATTTTTCTTTAAGTCAAGGTTCTACTTGGGTATTGGATACCGACATTGGTTATCATAAATATAGATTTATGAAGGGACCAAGCAGAAGTAGAAAGCTAAACAAATATAAGTAATCCTATGTGTGAGAAATGAAGCAAAGGTTGCCACATTAGCCATAGAAACTTATAGTTTAGCAATGCCTACGGACAAATCTATTAAGTCAATAAGTTGTTATTGTATTACAGTTCTTGTTAGAAACATTATTTCCATTTTATTGTTGGACAATAAAATTTTTGGTATTATAATTAAGAAAAATTATTGTTCTATTTATAATAGTAATGTTTTGTATAGAACTGAAATATAACTTAATGGATTTTATATACTTGACTTACGTGAAAAATAATTTTGCAAATTGAACAAACGAGTATAAGAAAAGGAGATGATCATTCAAAGAGTTGAATGTGTGTATTTGCTAAAATACAAGTGTGAATTATTTGAAAGGTTCAAAGAATTCATAAGTGAAACAAATTGGTAAAGTATTAAGATTCTTTGATTAGACCAAGGAATAAATATTTGTGCAATAAGTTTCTAGATCATCTCAAATGGTTTTCTCATAATGGATGCCTCTTGATACACAATAATTGATTGATGTATCTGAAAGAAAAAATCGTACCTTGTTGGACATGGTACGGTCCATAATGATTTACCGACATTCCAGTATCCTTTTGGGGTAATGTCTTAGAAATGGTTGCATATCTACGAAAAAGGTAACCTCAAAATCCGGCCCCAAGAATCCATAAAAGTTATGGACAGGGAGGATTCCTAATCTTAAGTATGTTAAGATAAGGGGTTGTCCAACTTATGTGAAAAGGTTTCAAAAAGATAAGCTTGTGACAAAATTTGACAAGTAGAGATTTGTGGGACATCCTAAAGTAAGTTTAGGGTATATGTTCTATAATCCTACTTAGCAAAAGGTGTTTGTTGCAAAACACACTGCCTTCTAAGATAAATGTGTTTATCATTGAAGGGGCTAGTGGGAGGATAATAGATCTTGAAGAGTTCAAGAACCACAAAACACTATAAGTCAAATAAGAGGAACTCGTAGATGAACTTCCATGTACCCACAACCGAATCGTAAATCGGAATAGCAAGAAGATACTTGGGAGGTATGGATTCATCATGGATGATGATGATGAGGTACGTATCATAGAAGATGATGATCCAGTTACATACGATGAGGTAAGAGTAGTAGACACTCAGAGAAATGGATTGAAGCAAGCTTCTTAAATATGGAACATTCGTTTTGATGAAACAAATCAAAAAGTTTGATTTTATCACAAATAAGAATGAACCTAATGTGTACAAAAGGGTTAGTGGGAGCGTTGTGACATTTCTAGTATTATATGTTGATATAATACGGATAAGAATGACATGCCAATGCTAGAATCAGTAAAGATAAAGTTGTCTAAACATTTCTCCATGAATGATTTGGGAAGAATATCTTAATTGGGGTACAAATCTATATAGATAGATTTAAAAGGATGCTCGAATTAACCCAGGGAACGTATATTTATTTGATGCTAAAGTCGTTTAGCATGGCAAACTCCAAGAGATGTCTCATGTTGATGAAACATGGAGTGTATCTCTCTTAATAGTCCCCAAAGACTCAAAAAAGAGAGATCGCATGAGTAACTATCATGTATGCATTGAAATGTACGAGACCTGATATTGATCAGTCATATTCTGGAGAAGTTCACTATGAGTCAGTGAAAAACATCTTAAAGTACTTAACCGGCACTAAGGATGTGATCAGATTTATGGTGAGTCTGAATTAAAACTAGAAGGCTTAACAGACTCAAGTTTTTCAGACATACCAAGACGACAGAAAATCCACTTTAAGATAAAGGGTTACCTTGAGCGATTGGTGCAAATGAATTAGAAAGGTTCCAAATAGCAAAGAGTTCTTTGGTTTAGTGATAAAGACAAAATATATAGCTATAAATGAAGTCGCAAGTTGATTGTTTGGATGAAAAGTTCATTCTGAGAACTAGGAATAGTTCCTAAGTCTCATCTTGGATCTAAACATGTGTTGTGGCACTTTCATTTGATTATAGGAATCATTGAAAGATGAAAATCACTATAGAGATAGTGAACTCTCAAGAACAACATTACATATCCATTAACTAAAGCTTATCCAACAGCAGGATAATCGTCACTTAGAGAAGAAGGGTATGAGATACCATGGCGATTGGCTTTAGTGCAAGTGGGAGATTGAAAGTAGTATGCATACAAGCCAATCATATTTGATGATAAAGCATATACTTTGTAACAATCTTATTCATTTATTAATAAAAAGTATTAATTTATTAAAGGCTTTTATTATCTACATGATGCTGTTTTATAATATGTGATAAACCCATTGTTTTAAGCAATGCTTTTAGAATAATGATGATGATCATTCTAATGAGATCTAAATTCTTAGAAAGCTTTAAACTAAAATAGTTCCCAATCGTTGGATTACTAAATTAGGATTAGTGAATCCAGATAGATTGGTACATACGTTGCTTGCTCATTGGATGAGGATGATTGATCTTATGATCATTTGTGTGGAGACACTAAAGCAAGTATGTAGGTGCTTATTAGAGAATAAGTTCACTAAACGTGGCTTGCTAAGGAATACCTAATGGAGTTTTACTTGCCTATCAATAGGAATTCCTGTTGTGATAGTAGTACAAGTGATCCTTGGACTTAAGATCATCATAGTATCTTGTGTATGATGAATTATACTTTGACTTATTCCTTAAGACTCTTAGGGTATATCAAAGGGTATGCTTGGGTATAATAAGTTATACATGGAGATAATGTATGGTCAATAAAGAATCTACCACTTCTAGTAAAAGAAGATAAATGTCCTATGTGATTCGATAAATAACATCTCAGTAGTCCTTGGTTAGCGCGAGAATGAAATTAGAAATGAGTTTCTAATTTGCATTATTTGGAGTTGTGCATTTAAGAGTGAAATACATATAATTAAATAAAATAAGACTTGTGATAGAATTCCATGTCTTATATTTAATTGGGACATTGTATGGTGGAAGGATTGAATTGTCACGATAACTATTTACTCAAAGGTTCTTTTATGATTAATGTTGAAATCTATATTATCCGGAAATCGTTGATCGCTAGGAGGCTTATCCCTATTGTAGAATAAATATTATTTATCTAAATAAATTAATAATTTAATTTTTTTATTTAAATAAGATTAGAATTGTTTCTAATTGATTTATTCACAATGGGTTTAATATGGAGAACCTAAAGGGTCACACCATAAAAGGAAGAATAATTATTTAAGAAGTTAATGGCATAATCGTAATAATAAGTTAAGTATATTTAATTTAATCTATGGTGATAGAATAAATTAAATAGCTTAATATTATTATTTAATATTTTAGAAATATTAAATATAAATTAATAAGAGGAGTCTTATTATTATTATTACTATTATTATTATTATTATTTAATTCCTAAAGGAGTTTGAGAATTAATTAATAAAAGTACTCTCATATATCCTAATAAGATTAGGAGACCAATTAATTAAAAGAGTTTAATTAATTATTCCTAATAAAATTGGGAGCCTAATTAATTAAAGGAATTTAATTAATTAAAATAAAATCCAATTCCTTAATTGTTAAGGAGGGTTGCCCACATTTATAAATAAGAGGAGTCTTATTATGGGTGGTGTGGTTGTTGACTTTTTACAATATACGTGATTCCAATTGTTGGGAGACTACACCCTTTTTCTATAAGAGATAGAAAAACTAGGGTTTTACAAAACATCCATCTTCTTGAATATTTGTTCTTCCTTGGTGGATCACCTCTAGAGGCCAAACACTTGGGTGGCTAACGTTGATCAAAGGAAGGAACCAAACCCGGTAGATTCAAGTTAAACGCGAAAGGATTTGGAGGTGAACTTGTACCTGAGGAAGCTCAGATCTTCAAGGGTATGATTCTTATTCTTATCTTTTCGTTTAATTAATAATTGTGCATAAAGAGTGATCCGGGTATATGGTTTGTAAAATTTTAAAACTCTAATTTCCACGTTTTCGCTTATTTTATGCAATTTGATTGCGTTCATGGATATTACAAACCTAACAAGTATATCCCCGCCTTACCCATCGAAGTACTCTTCTTTATAAGGTAAAGGGTATTATTTCTTTCGTATTCATAAAGAGAACTTGTGTTATTCCATTCTTTATTATTCTGTTGGAATAACCTGTTTATGCGAAGTACCGCATACATGGTGAAATTCTTCTGTTATTCCATTCCTTATTATTACATTGGAATAACCGCTCTCATGCGCAATCCGCATACATGGTGAAATTCTACGTTATTCCATTCTTTATCAATCATTTGGAATATCCCGCTCTGCACGCTTTTACGCACGACTGGTTCCATTATTTATTAATCTGTTGAAATAACCGTGCATGCGATTCTATCGCATGCATGGTGATTTTCGTTGTTATTCCATTCTTTATTATTCATTGGAATATCACGCGGTCGCGAATTTCGCTTTGACACGGTTCCGATTCTTTATTATTCATTGGAATATCACGTGCGTGCGTTACGCATGACCTGGTTCCATTATTTATTATTTTGGTGGGAATAACCTGTCTGTGCGATCTATCGCATGCATAGTGAATCCTTCTGTTATTCCATTCTTTATTATTCCGTTGGAATAACCTGTCTGTGTGGATTACCACATGCATGGTGAATAATCCTTTGTATTCATTTCTTATTAAATTATGGAAATGATCTGGCTACGTGGATTACCGCATGGCGGGAGAAAATCCATTTGCAGTTTTATATATTTTATTATACACAATTGATTAAAGCTTTGACTTCTATATTCCTTGAAATTAGTGCAATATCCTGGGTATTTGCGCTTCATCCAGTATCTTTTGTGGAAATATTCTTCTGAGCATTCTTGAATTTTTCTCCATAAAGCAGTATCATGTTGACAATTTGGACATTATTGAGTTCAGGATAAATTAACTTATAAATCTTTAAAATTTATTCTTGAACTTATTTTATTGAATTATTATATCATTGTCATAATGAGTTATGTTGGTTATTATGTGAAAACATGAAAGTTTCTTAGAAATCACAAAGGGTTGAAAATCAGATTTTGGTGAAAATGGAATATGAAATTCAATTGACCATAGCTCCTATTATATTTTGAATTTTTGAGTGTGGTCAAGTTCTAGGGTTAGATCTATGAGTTTTCTAACTTATCCAAGTGGAATCACTGGAAAAGGTGTTGTAGATTTTCGTGTGGACTAATTTTAGCAAAGGATTCAAAAACTACAAAGTACCAAAAAGGCTACTGTCCAGAAATTTAAAAGGGCATTTTCGGCCACTTAGTTTGTGAGAAAAATTCCGGCCTTTTGGGACATGAAAATATATGGTATAAAGTACCTCCTGTCCAAAAATGAGCTCATTCATACTTAAAATGAGCAAATTATGACTATTTCAATATTTAGGTTTTTTCGACGAAAAACGCTATAACTGGAGTTCTATAACTCCGATGACCATGAAATTTAAACTGGAAGCTCACGTTAACATGTGTAAGATCCTGCCAAGATTTGAAAATTTCTGGAGTTAAACTTGAGGTAGCTAATTTTTTAAGGAATTAATTAGAAATTAATTTTTGCAAAATACTTAAGGGAGTTGAAAAAAATTAAAAAAAATACTTGTTGTGTATGAAATATATGTATATATGTTTGGGCAAAGGATAGAAAAATAACAAGTTGATTTGGTAATTTTTTTCATGAAAATGGTTTAGTTACGAACATATGAGTTAAATATGTTATGTGAAGTAATAAAATTAGCAAATAGGATTTTATGGCTTGGGTATCCTATATAGGGTATATGCAAATTTTTTAATAGGGATTTGATCATTGGTGATGAAATCTTATAAGTATGGCATTTTTGAATGATTAAATGCATTATTTGGTAAAGTATAAACAATTGAAATAAATTGTTTATAAGTTTAGAAGTGATTAAAATATTGTTATACTATTAATAATATTAGATTATGAGTTTATTAAGTGATTGATAATATTTGGATAAATTTAAAGTCTTTAATATTTATCCTTGTTTTCGCTTGATTAATGCTTATATCATCATCGTCATCATTCTCATGTTTATATTGTGATAAAAGTCATCTTTCGCTTACGTACATAGATGGACTTGGTGTGATTATGACCGAGGATTATTCGGTATATAGTCACGTACCGTAATGTGACGGATGATGTGGTAAAATTCCTCGGTGGCACAGTAGTGCATTGATGGACAATTTTTAGTATGATTATGACGAGGATTATTTGGTATAGTCATTTGACCATTGATGATTTAATGAATATCCTTGGCGTGAGTGCGAGGATGATTCGATGATGTGGTTTATTTATTGTCGAGTCTCAAATGATTAAGTTGATGAAAAACTTTTTAAATCATAGAAAATAGTAGATTTTATTCTCTACTTGACTCTTTTAATGGATTGCTTGTTCCGCTGCAATTAAACTTGATGTCTTTTGTATTTTATCAGTTTAACATTGTTGAAGGCTAATGATAATTTATTCTGTATTATCTTAGTCATAATATTTCTTACTGGGCTAGTTGAGCTCACCCTTTCTTTCACTGTTCTCTTCAAGAAATGAGAATATAGCTGGGACGAGTCGGGGAACGGAGTGACGGTCCAGATGATAGCATTAGTAGTCCTCACTATTCTGTTAAATAGTGTGACAATAAATGTAATGAGTGTGACGCCCCCAAAATAGGTATACATCACCCATCTTGGGTCGCCAGAAAATACACTACTGACAACTTCATTTATACAACTGTCGTGCAAAATACGACGACAAGTATACTGTAAGTTTTAATACAAATGTATGTAACTCTCATGGTGCCTCGACCACAACCTTACAATGGTACGTTACATAAAAGTACAGTCAAAAACTGTTTTAGAAATTAAAATATTTGGGAAGTGCTCAAGGAAACCTTCGTAGATAGGAGGCCATGAATCTAAGTTATGATAGATATCATATGTCCAGAGAATTATCCTTGGTTGACCCAATAGACCCCAAAGAAAAATGAGAAGATTACTATCATGTTCCTTCCAATGGTAAGTCTTCCCTTGACATATAACTATCTTCACTGTCTCCAAGTGAAAATTATATTTTAAATAAACTCCAAGATCATATAGGTAGTGCTCGTAGATATACTCAACAAGTGGATGTGCACAACCCTGTCTTATGATAACACGAGGTTGTATGTCATTAGACATCTTGTATGATAGTGACAAAACACCCTTCCAAAGTTGGGTTCGCCTCACCCTATTCAGTTCACCAAAATTAAATATCAAATGATGTATACAATACGACACACTTATCTAAAGTTCTCAATAAAATTATTTCCATACTATTTAGGGAGAACCTCAACAGCTATAGACCACCGTTCTATTCCCTTGTTATCCCCGCTCGATCCAAAATTTACACTCTTATTATTCGAAAGGAATTGTGAAGCAAAAGGGTGAGACCACAACTAGCCCGATAAAGAATATCATAACTAAAGATAATTAAATTATCAATAGCTTACATCAATAATAAATCAGAGATTTAGAACATATGGTAGATGATAAAACTTTTCAACCATAGTTGCGGTGAACGAGCAATCCATTAAAAGAGTCAAATAGACCCATCGGTCCATTATCTTCTCCATGTTAAAAGTCCACCAATAATGTTTTATCACAGTAAAATCAATCAACAATTCTCATCCCACAATCATATGAATAACTCATAATCATAATTGTGATTCTGAATTCCTTTTCGCACCTAGGACGAAGATAATTTTCATCACCTATCTTCACCTGAAACATCAAAAATCATGGTTATACCAAATCACAATCCCTACTCATAATCATACTAATAAATTCATCTTTGCACTACGGCCAAAGATATTCATTAAAAATTCATCTTTGCACTACAGGCCAAAGACATACAACTGTATTTTAGAAGAGTCAAGTAGAGCATGATATCTACTATCTTCTACGAATTTAAAATTTTATTATCAATCTTTTATCGCTGAGACTCAGCTTAACAAATAATCAACATCATCGAATCACCCCTGCACTACGTCCAAGGATATTCATTAATATCACATCCATGAATTATCCATGCACTACGGCCAAGGATATTCATTATTATCACATCCATGAATTAATATTTCATTGCTGAGACTCAGCTCAATAATTAATCCACATCATCAATTCATCCCTGCACTATAGGCCAATGATATTCTTTTAGTATCACGACCACGAATTATCCATGCACTACGGGCCAAAGATAATCGTGTTTTCATCAACGGTCCTGATCATGCCATAAAACAATTCATCTTTGCACCCTTGGCCGAAGAGAATCCATAGCCATAATCATACCAAAAACTGTCCATCAATGTACTACGGCCAATGAGGACTTTTTCCACATCATTTGTAACATTACGGTCATGATTATACCAAATAATCCCTGGTCATAACTATACCGAGTCCATCTATGCACTACAGGCCACAGATAACTTTCAACATAATATATACATAAGGATGATGACAATGATATAAGTATTAATCAAACGAAAACAAGGATAAATATTAAGGACTTTAAATTTATCCAAATATTATCAACCACCCATAATCTAATATTATTAATATCATAACAATATTTTAATCACTTCTTAAACTTATAAACAATTTATTTCAATTGTTTACACTTTACCAAATAATGCATTGAATCATTCAAAAATGCCATACTCATAAGATTTCATCACCAATGATTAAATCCCTCATCAAAAATCTGCATATACCTTATATAGGATTTTCAAGTCATGAAATCCTATTTCTCAACTTTGTTACTTCACATAACATATTTAACTCATATGTTCGTAACTAAACTATTTTCATGAAAAATACCAAATCAATCCCAAAAATATTTCTTTTCTGGGATTTAGCAGAATATAGTCCTATAATGAACATATATTTTTCTCGGAATTTTTAAAATTCATTTACTATTTTTCAAAAATTAATTTCTAATTAATTCTTTAAGAAATTAGCTACCTCAAGTTTAACTCCAGAAATTCCCAAATCTTGGCAGGATCTTACACATGTTAACGTGAGCTTCCAGTTACATGTTAAATTTCATGGTCATCGGAGTTATAGAACTCCGGTTACAGCGTTTTTCGTCGAAAAAACCTAAATATTGAAATGGTCATAACTTGCTCATTTTAAGTCGGAATGAGCTCATTTTTGAACAGGAGATACTTTATACCATATACTTTTATGTCCCAAAAGGCCGGATTTTTTCTCACAAATTAAGTGGCCAAAAATGCCCTTTTAAAATTTCTGACAATAGCTATTTTCCCATTTTTCACTTTTTCGTGCTTTGCTAAAATCAGTCGACACGAAAATCTACAACACCTTTTCCAGTGTTTCCACTTGGATAAGTTAGGAAACTCATAGATCTAACTCTAGAACTTGGCCACACTCAACAATTCAAAATATAATAGGAGATATGGTTAATTGAATTTCATGTTCCATTTTCACCAAAATCTAATTTTTTAACCCTTTGTGATTTCTAAAAACTTTCATGTTTTCATATAATAACCAACATAACTCATCATAACACTTACAAATACTTCATATACCCATTATTTTCATCAGTCCAATGCTTTTATTATGACTATCATCATAATCAACGTAAACAGATCATTTCCACAATTTAATAAGGAATGAATACAGAGGATCATTCACTATGCATGTGGTAATCCACATAGACAAGTTATTTCAACAAAATAATAAGGAATGGAATAACAGAAGAATTCACCATGCATGCGATAGATCACACAGACAGGTTATTCAAAACAGAATAATAAAGAACGGAACCAGATCAGGTGTAATCCGCACCAACATGATATTCCAACAGAATAATAAAGAACGAGAACTAGGTCAAAGTGAAATTCAAGACCGACGGGATATTCAATGTAATAATAAAGAATGGAATAACAACAAAATTTCACCTTGTATGTGGTACTTCAGATAAACAAAGTTATTCCAATGTAATAATAAAGAATGGAACGTGTCAAAGTAAATTACTTGCAAGACAGGATATTCAGCAGAATAATAAAGAATGGAATAACAATGTAATTTCACCATGTATGCAGTACTTCACATAAATAGGTTATTCAGCAGAATAATAAATAATCGAAACGGTCATGCGTAAGCGCACGCATGTGATACGGGATATAATAACGTAAAGAAGAATAGAATAATAATGAGAATTTCACCATGTATGCGGTACTTTGATAAACAAAAGTTACTCCAATGTAATAATAAAGAACGGAATAATGTGTTTCTCTTCATGAATACAAAAGAAATAATACCCCTTATAGGTACAACAAATAATATCTCTTGCCTTTGGAAGAAGAGTAGGCCAATTTAGTAGAAGGGAATATACTGAAGAAAACTTGTACTATCTTTCTATGCTCAAAGATTTCTTAAACTCTAAAGAAATACGCTTGAGATTTACGAAGAAGAATTCTTTCTATAGTTTCTCTCTCAGAGTTTCATTGAATTCGTAAGAAATAATGAAGGAATGAGCTTCTATTTATGAAGAATGGATTTGCATAGTAACTAATTCATGAACGGTCCAGATTGATTTACAATAAAATATAATATATTCTATTTATAATCTAATAAAACGAATAACTTTATAAAAGTAATCTATTTTATATAAAAAGATTTTACTATGCAAACACTATGTATGCACTATGCAAACACTATGCATAATAAAATATAATATATTCTAATTATTGTCTACAATAAAATAGATAACTTTATAAAAGTATTACATTTTATATAAAAGATTTTACTATTAGCCTAATAAAATGAATAACTTTATAAAAGTATTTTATTTTATATAAAAAGCTTTTTGCATTTTATTACATTAATAATACTAATAAAATAAAACTTCATCATCACTTACTTTGAAAAATTTTCAAATGTCACCCTTAACTTTAAACTTTTATCAATTTAACTATTCACCAAAATAGAAAAATTGAATACTTTTATTTCATAAAATTCGGGGTCTCACAATGAGGACTCCTTTGAGTGTGGATATTGTCTAGATGACAATATTCTTATTAAAACTCTCAGCTATGTTTTGTCATATTTTTACACGACGTTTGTATAATTAAGTTGTATTTGTATTTTGTACCATGTATCTGGCGACTCAAGATTGATGATGTATACCTAATTTTGGGGGCGTCACAAATTAGGCAGGTTACAAATACTAAGATGACAAGCACAAGTGCGAGGTATGAAGTTGAACCATTTAACAGAAAGTCAAATTTTAGTATTTGGTAGTGTACACTCAAAGATGTATTGGCTCAACAAGAATTAACAAAGACACTAGAAAGGAAGGCGAAGAAACCAACGCCTATGATAGATAAAAAAAAATGGACAGAACTTGAAACAAAGGTCGTGGCAACAATCAGATTGAGTTTGGTGCCACAGATCAAATATCAGGTTTTGACATAAACCTATTCAAAGGACTTGTGGGAGAAACTTGAGAAAGTTTACAAGTTAAAATTTCTGTCAAATCGGTTATATTTGAAGAAGGAATTGTACCGACTTCAGATGGAAGAAAGGTCAAATTTAGCCAATCATATTAACGAGTTTAATAGATTGGTGTCCCAACTAACTTGTATTGATGTGAAGTTGGATGAAGAAGATAAAGCTTTATTACTTCTTGTCTCTCTACCAGATTTATACTCAACTCTATAGACTACTCTCCTTGTAAGGAAGAAAAAACTTGTAGTTGACGATGTGATGTCAGCAGTCTTGGTCCAGGATAAGTTCAGGGGCACTACTTCCAGAGATCAGGGAGACAATCTTCTTACATTTATAAATGGGTGTGGCAGGGGTCCTAATCAGAAGAAGTATTCCGGTAAGAAAAGAGAAAGGTCTCAGTCGAGACCAGTTAAGAAGGATAAATCTCAGGTTGAGTGTTATCACTGCCACGAGAAGGGCCATAATAAAAATTAATGTCCATTATTGAAGAAGGATAATAAGAAGAAAGGTAAGCAGATTGAAAATTCTGCTAATGTTGCTGAGCAAGCAAATGTTTGCAACGGTGGAGAGCTGCACACAATGACAAAAAAAATGAAGCTTCACAAGGTGATCTCTTATCTGTTAGAGATAGTAGCAGCCTTATAGATTGGTTCATGGATTCTGGATGTTCGTTTCATATGTCCCCTCACAGGGATTGGTTTGTTACTTTTACATCCTGCAACGGTGGTACAATTTTAGTGGGTAACAATGCAGTCTGCAAAGTTACTAGGATATGCACCATCAAAATTAAAATATTTGACGGGGTTATCAGAACATTGAGTGATGTAAGGTATATTCTAAAATTGAAGAAGAGCTTGCTATCGGTTGGAGTACTCGACTCTATAGGTTACAGTATCTCAGTTAGAGATGGTGTCATGAAAATTACCAAGGGTTCAATGGTAATTATGAATGGTCAGAAAAAGGCACCCTCTATAAGTTGATAGGGGATACAATTACTGGTGGAACAACAATTTCTATGCAGGATAATTCCAACAGTGATAGCACAAAATTATAGCATATGAGACTTAGTCATTTGAGTGAAGGTGGAATGAAAGAGCTTCACAAAAGGCAATTGTTGACGTGCAGTTTGAAATTTTACAAGTTTTACGTGTACGACAAACAACAGAGGGTCAGCTTCAAGGTAGGAGCAGACATCGATAAGAATGTACTTGATTATGTACATTCGGATGTGTGGGGCCCGATCAAGCATACGTTAATGGGTGGAGCCCATTATTTTGTTAGCTTCATAAATGAATATTCAAGAAAGGTGAGGGTGTATTTTATGAAGCAGAAATTTAAGGTTTTCAGAATATTTAAACAATGGAAAGCTAAAGTAAAAAACCAGACCGGAAAGAAGATGAAGTATTTCAGATCAGATAATGACACAGAATGCAAGGACATGTCATTTCTACAGTTATACCAGGATGAAGGTATTATCAGACACTTCTCTGTTAAAAGAACTCCAAAGAAAAATGGGGCTGCTGAGAGGATGAACAAAAATCTATTGGAACGTGCCAAATGTATAAGGTTGAATGCAGAATTTCCCAAAAGTTTCTGGGCTGAGACAGTCAACACAGTGTGTTATCTGATAAATCGATTTCCTTTAGCTAGAATGGATTACAAAATCCCCGAAGAGGTATGGAGTGGGAAACCAGTTGATTTTTCTATAATGAAAATATTTGGTTGTCCAGCTTATGTTCATCTGCCAGTCGAGGAACGACAGTCCAAGCTTGATCCAAGGTTAAATGAGTGCATTTTTCTTGGATATAAAGATGGAGTCAAGGGATACAGGTTATGGGATCCAGTATCCAAGAAGAAAGTCGTCAGAAGAGATGTGGTGTTTAATGAATAACACATTTTGAACAAGTCTAGGAATGAAGAATCTGCAGCAAGTGACTTGCTGAAACACCCAGTAGAGGTGGAGCTTTCTGAAGAGACAAAAAAAGCTGAAGAGAGTGAAGATGATCATCCTTTAGATTCCCAAGAAAGGTCCTATAATCTTGTTAGAGATTGGGAAAGGCGAGTCAGCAAACTAGTGCAGAAATATGAGTTTGATGACATGGTTGCCTTTGTCTGGATTTCTGATAGTGGAGATCCAACTAGCTATCAGGATGTTATTTAGTCCGAGGATAATGATAAATAGGTGATAGTGATGGCAGAAGATATGGAGTATTTACAGAAGAACCAGACTTGGGAGTTAGTTAAACTTTCAAAAGGATCCAAGGCTATAGGATACAAGTGGGTGTTCAGGAAAAAGGAAGCTCAGTCTGATATAGAAGGTGAAAGATTCAAGGCCAGGTTAGTGGCAAAAGGATTCTCTCAGAGAGAGGGAATCGACTTCAATAAGATTTTCTTACCAGTTGTGAAACACACATCGATTCGGTTGATCTTATTTATTTTAACATCAAATGATATAGAGTTAGAGCAGCTTGATGTGAAAACAACTTTTCTCCATGGTGATTTAGAAGAAAAGATCTACATGAAATAACTTAGACGGTTTATTAAACCGGGGAAAGAGGGCTTAGTTTGTAGTTTGAAGAAGTCTCTCTATGGTTTGAAGCAGTCCCCGAGATAGTGGTACATGAAATTTGACAACTTCATGATGGCTCATGGTTACTCTAGTTCGGAGTATGATCCATGTGTGCATTTCAGATCCCTTGATGATGGTTTTATAGTATTTTTGACGTTATATGTCGATGGCATGTTGATAGCTATAAAAAGGATGTCAGATATTTTACAACTGAAGAATTTGTTGAGTAGTAAATTTGATATGAAGGATCTTGGGTTAGCCAAGAAATCCTAGGTATGGAAATTCACAAGGATTGTCAGGCAAGAAAACTGTGGCCAACTCAGAAAGGATATGTGCAAAAGGTCTTGGAGAGGTTTAACATGCACAATGCTAAACCAGTTAGCACTCCTTTGGCAGCACATTTTGGGTTGTCTTCACAGTTGAGCCCACAGACAGAGGATGAGGTGGAGTATATATCCAAAGTACCGTATGCAAATGCGGTGGGTTGTCTCATGTATGCCATGGTATATACAAGGTCAGATATCTCACATGCAGTTAGTGTGGTTAGCATATATATGGAAAATCCAGGGAAAGAGCATTGGAATGCAGTCAAATGGATTTTTCGTTATTTAGCAGGTACAACTAATTACAGTCTTATGTTTGATTGTGATACTACAAGAAGTGAGGTTACAGTGTTTATTGATTCAAATAATGCTGGAGACCTAGATTCAAGGAGATTTATGACATGGTTTGTATACACTTTTATGGAGGATGTATATGTTGGAGGTCAATGTTGCAGTCTAAAGTAGCATTATCAACAACAGAGGATGAATATATGGCATTGAAAAAGGCATGCAATGAGGCTTTATGGCTTAAGGGACTAGTAGAAGAACTAGGTTTCAAGCAAGGCTGTATATAGATACAGTGTGATAGTCAAAGTGTTATTCATTTAGCAAAGAACCATGTGTTCCATGCTAGGACCAAACATATAGATGTTCCATGATAGGACTAAATATATAGATGGAGCATTAGAACTTTCAATTTTATCTTCACACTCTATATTTGCACTGGTAAGCAGTCATCATTGGCTGAACTATTTTCATATTTTTTGTTTGCTCCATAATTCTCCATGTTTATAGTTCAATCCTACTAAAATTAGAATTTCATAGTTATCAAATAGGATGAAAAGGGAGTTCTAGTAAACTACATTACGTTTAGATGAACTATTATAAAGATTAAAAATATGTTATTTTGAGAGCTTGAATGACTTTGAAATAGGCCAGACCAGCCCACTGTTTTGAGAGCTTGAATGACAAGCTTAAATGACTTGAGGTATATTAATTTGTAGTCTATTTTGAGCCATCTGGATATATGTTATGCATGTTAAATGTTGTGTAAAAGATTACTCAAAGGTCATATGTTGCCTAACCATACTATTTTGTCAACCAGGTTATCAAACCATGTTTTCATGTGAGTTTAAAGCCTATTGAAGGCTGTTTTGAACAAAAATCTTAAGGCATTGCATCCATATGTTTTAAACCATGAACATATAGATATAACAAGTACATGTTGTGATAACACTTGTGTTTGTAAGATTGAAGGCTGTTATGGTGATTTAGTGTTAAACTATGCCCAAAATGCCTTGAATGGACTGTTTTGATATTAGAAAGTTAACTAACTAGTGCAAGCATGTTTATAGATATAATGTTATGTTATAATCATGTTTTAAGATTTGTTTGCGTATCTAAAGGTTTCTTTTAACTACATGTGGACTATTTAGGAAGTTATAGCTAAAACTATGCCTAAATATGAACTATTTTAGCAAAATTTTGCAGCTAATGTATTTAGACAGTAGAGAGTCTATATATCCTCCATAAATTGCAGCTGATGTATTTACAAATTGCAGAATCATTTTACACAGCACAAATTACAAATTGCTAACACATAATTAATTCTACACTAGTATTGTAAGCTAACATATAATAGAGATGGATAATGCTCAAAAAAGGTAGAATATATGTGACGCCCCCAAAATAGGTCCATTCCATCCAACCCATTCTGAGTCACCAAATACATGGTACAGAAATAACTACAACTTTATTAATACATTTGTCGTGCAAAATATGACAACATATATACTGTGAGTTTAAATACAATTATTGTCTTCTAGACAATATACATACCCAAATAAATCCTCATCACAATTATTTATACATTATTTTATAAAAATGGTGAGGACTACTAAACAACTCTCTCTATAACCATCATTCCATACCCAGAGCTAGTACTCGCATTACATTCTCGCCTCCTGAGAAGAAAAATGGAACAACAAGGAAAAGGGTGAGCTCAACTAGCCCAGTAAAGAATATTATGACTAAGATAATATACAACAAATTATCGTTAGTCTCCAACAAGGAAAAATCTAATAGAATACAATAGACAACCAATTTTAAATCAACAACTGCAGCGGAAACAACAATTCATTAGAAGAGTTAAGTAGAGAATGCAAACTACTATCTTCTATATATGAATTTAAAAGTTCATCGTCGATATTTTATCCCTGTAACATCAATCGATATATATACGGAATCAAATATTCATCTTTTTACTGAGACCAAAGATATTCATCGATTGGTCGTGTTCATCTAAACACTGTTCATCTTTGTACTACTGGGCCAAAGATATTAATCGAAGAGTCATGTTCATCTCAACACTGTTCATCTTTGCTTCTACGGGCCAAAGATATTCATCAAAAAAATCATTCATCTTTGCACTACAGGCCAAAGATATTCATAATATCATCATTTAGGATTTGAGGATGATGAAAAATATTTCAAAGAAAGCGAATCCGAGTGAAATAAAAGAACAAGTATTAAGGATTCAGTATTTAATTTATTTCATGTCCAAAAAATACCTCATAAATAATCATAGTGGTGTAAAATTCAAAAATGATCAAAACATGGATACAATCAAAACTAGTATCCGAATAGATATTTTGGATGAAAAGAAAAATTTTCATTTTTGATGAATAGTCTTAAGATTCGTGAATAAGTATCAGATATCGTGAATAAGGCAGAGATATCGTGAATAAGTAACTCAAACACCAAAAGATAGAAATTTCACAAAAAAATCATCTTCACGCTTCATGAATAGTACTCGTGAATAGTAACTCGTGAATAGTAACTCGTGAATAGTAACCCCGACATGAAAAAGTTCCAAATTTGATAAAAAGTTCCAACCAATATTTCAGCATAATGATATTGAAGAAATAATATCATTTGAGAAGAAAATAACATCCCTTACCTTGAAAGACAATACTTCTAGTTGAAACACCGGATATAGGCTATGACTTGAACTTGCACCGTATAGCAACACTCAAAGTACACTCAAAATACTCACAAGAATACGCTCGATAATATAGAGAGAGAAAACTTCAGTTTCTGGTGTGATTTTCAATTCTAACCTAAGCACCCTATTTATAGGAAAATGCTTAGAACACCAAAGTAGAAAATTTATTAAAATATTAATATATATATATATATATATATATATATATCTTCACGCACACCTTTGAATCTGAAATTCAGCAATTGAACACATGCCTCACACATGCAAAAAATGTTTTTTGTAAAAAAATATTTAAAACTTCAAAAATTAATTATTTTGGAGCTTCAGAACTTCAATAATTTATAATAAATAGCCCTTTTGTCAGAAAATTCGAATCTCACAACTTTTTATAGGAAATTCAATTCTCTACAACTTTGCGAAGAAAGTTTTCCAAATTCCAAGCGAGAAATTGGCCGAAATCCACAAGCAGGCGATTTTCATGGTATAATCAAATTTTGGTCGATAATTGTGTCCACCACACACAAAATATGTGTTAAACATTTAATACCACAAAATACTCTTCATCCTCATATACTCATATATCCCACATTCATTATAAAAATATCACAATTAATATATTATTAAAATAATATATTTAAATGAATTATTTTATCAGAAAAAGATAAAATATTAATTTTTAACAATTGTCACATTAAAAATTTTCTCCATCTATATCCACATAAAATCAATATTTTTCTCATCATATAAATCAATAATTAATTATTCACAAATAATATTACAGAATCACGATCTTGTGACGGTAGTTCCGGAAAGAGGGGATTTCGATAAGGATCTATCTCCTTCTTGCGTATGATTAGGTGACCAAACCTCTCCTTAGATGAGAACTTTCTAGACATTGCCAATAATGTTTTCTAATAATATTATTAGGATAATATGAATTATTGCTCAGATAATGGAAAATATCGTGTAATGACAATTTATTGAAACAACAAGTAATATAAAATATCAATGCAACAATTATTGAATCAATAAAATAAAATCTTGAGCGAAGTAATTCTTGTAACAATTATTGAGTAGTGCCTTCTTACGTAAGAATCAATAATTGGTGCAATGCAATCCGTGTCTTCTTGTTCAACAATGCGTATTAGTGTGTTTTAACCACGGGTATTCCAACAAGATACTTGCGGTAACAACTACGTAGTTATTTATAAACAACTTATATTTGTCGTTTTTTTCGTCGATCGCTTTTAGTTATGGGGCCCACAAAAGGCTGGTCGTCATCGAATATTCCCGAAGCGATCACGAATATTTACGACCAAATGAATATTCTCAAACAATAATGAATATTTTATAACCACTTGCTTATTGAAATATTTGCGTATTTTACCCATAACTATCCACATTAATCAAATCAACCCTTACTATTTCAAAATAATAAATAGAGGAAAATAAATTTCATTTATTAATAATTTGGGGTCTTCTGACCTCCCTCCTTATGAAATTTCGTCCTCGAAATTGACGACGTACTGTGTGTTTGAAAAGATGAGAATACCTCGCTTTCATTTTCGTTTCCAACTCCCGGTCATTTCCTCAATAGCATGGTTTCTCCACAAAACTTTAACTTGTGGTATAACCTCGGTACATAGGACATGTTCTTTCCTCTATCAAGATCTTGTGCAGTACCTCCTCGTCGTTAAGTCTTGGCTATCTCAAATGGGTTCTAACTTCGATGATGTAGTTTGGGTCGTCCACATATTTACGTAACATCGATCGTGAAAAGCGTTATGAACACGCGTCGTACTTGGCGGTAAAAGCGAGTATATAGGCCACAGTTCCTATTCGATCGAGAATTTCAAATGGATTAATAAATCGAAGGTTTGAGCTTTCCTCACCTCTCACGATTCTCGCTTTTGAAATAACAACTTCTTGCACCTCCTTCTTCAAATTCATCACTCGGTGTGTAGCTTGAGCGACTTTAACTTTATCGATTAAAGTCGATTATACTCGTATATCATCACGCGTGGGTAACTAGAGTTTTCATCTCCATCTCTATTATTTGTAAATTATCTGAAATGAGTCTTTGACAATATCGTACTTTCGTACTTGTATACGATCTTACTACTCAACACGTCGACTACCACGTTCGCTTTTCTAGGATGGCATGGTGAGAACATGTCTTTGAAATGAGTCTCTCTTGAGTTCTTCTAAGCTCTTCCCACATTCCTTGCTCCATTCAAATTTTGTATCTCTACGAGTCAATTGCGTTAATGGAATAGCGATTCGAGAATATCCTTCAACGAATCTCGATAATAACCAACTAAGCCTAGAAAGCTACGTATTTCGATTCTGAGCTTAGGTTGTTCTCATTGTGACTCATATATCAACCTTGGATATGCGTTACAATGACACTATCGGTTTAATATCGCACGAATATGGTGTCCCCTACGGAGAATGCGGCGGCGGTGCATTCCACAAAGGAAGTCACCGGATAAAGGCTCGGTACCAAATTCTATAGTTGAATTTTTAACTCACGAAGTTCAATAGGAGCCATTCGATATGAGATTTTAGAAATGAGTTTTGTCTAGGGTTCAAAGTCGATACAAAATTTAATATCGGTCTTTGGGAGTAAGCGAAAATTCTTGAAATACATCGGGAAAAATCAATAACAACAGAATATTATTCAAATCGGCGTGTCTTTATTCAAATCCATAACATGGACTAAGAAAACTTGACATCCAAGTAATAAGCGAATGACTTCATGGCTTGATATGAAAATGTTTGACTACAATGGTTTGATTGCTTGAATTGAATAACGAGTTGCTTAGGAATATGAAAACTAATGACCTTACGTAAAGTAATCAATTTCGGCGTGATGAGTAGTTAACCTTAAAATCACATCAAAAGCAAATATCTCTATAGAAATAAGGTTAACAGTGTAATGTGATAGTGCCGACTGAATCAAGTAAGATTTCTAAACAACGGATGTAATGAAAGTTTTCTCTAGCAGAGTCTCCATAAATAGGTCAAAGTCTAATTTTCTCCGTAGTCAAGTTCAAGCGTTGGTATAAGCAAGAGAGATAAAAGAATGGGTAGAAGCCCAATTATCTAGTAAGGTATAAACTTGCGCAGAATTTATAATTAACTAACCCGTGCTAACCGTTCGGGGTTCTCGCATTTTAATGGAAGTCACGACAAACGCTCTTCGAGAACCGTTGACTTTGACTTTTACGGGACATCCTTTTGAGTCACCATTCATTTGGAATTTGGGTTTCGATCGATGCGTCTGATCTCGGCGATATGTCCTTCTTTTCCACAATTATAGCATACCTTAAAGCTGTTGTGGGCGGTTTTGGGTGATATCCCTCTTTCCGCATTTGTAACATCTGATAGGTGGTCTTTCTCCTCCTTGGAACCGATTCTTCTCTTGCGGCGGCGTCTTCACATGGTCGTTGTTGAATCTCCTCTTTTAAAATCTCCTCCCAGGCTAAACTTCTTCTATTTTCATGGCTACGATTACCACGGAGTGGTTACCGCCTTTGTCCGTATTCTTCTTTCTCCATTTGGTTATCGTTATTACGATGATTTGCTATCTTGGTATAATCCACGGTTATGGTCCCTCGGTTGAGCGTACTTTCGTTATCTCATTTCTAACAACTAAGCCACCATTGACAACATCTGAATAGAGAAAATTTATGAGAAATGAGATCTTGGCGTATCTTGGGGTTTCAAACCTCTCGAAACATCCGCGTCATCGTTCCTCATTCTCCACCAAATGAGTGCTGCAAACACGGATAACTCCATGAACCGCCTCGTCTTTGGGATACCGTCGTGTTATTACGCTCGGTCTAATAAACTCCACTTCCTTCGTATAGCCGAATACTTTCGGGAAGTACTTGTCATTGAGCTATTTCAAAGCGTCTCCCATGACATCTTTGAGTGCGTTTGGATGGGTATGCTTCCTGATTCCCACGATGTCTGCCTCATACGGAACATAAAAGTAGCGAATGGAACTTTCTGTTCCTCGTGCATCCCAAAACATCGAATATCTTGGTAATTTGTTTGACCACGTCTCGCGCTTAATCGGATCGGCTTTCCCAGAATTACGGTGGTCCTAACTCTTTGAAGCTGCTTGTTTGTGACCACCCGTGAATTGCTATCATTTCCTCTCCTGTATTTTGAACACGAGTCTCCCTCGTGCGATTTTGCATGAGCTGTAAAAAGCTTCTAAACATCCCTCGTTCATCATCTCGCTTTCGATTGGGTTGTTCACGGGGAGGTACATTGTCGACTGTTGCACGTTCTCCTCGTTGGTAAAATCTGAGGCATCTCCACGGTCTCATTTACTCCTTTGTTAATATTCTCGATCGACATTCTCAAAATCTTGTCATAAAACAAGGGTTCCAAAATAGGTCCATTCCATCGACCCATTTACGAGTTGCCAAATACATGATGCGAAATAACTACAACTTTATTAATACATTTGTCGGTGCAAAATACGACAAATATATATCTTGTGAGTTTAAATACAATTATTGTCTTCTAGCAATATATATACATACCAAATAAATCCTCATCACAATTATTGATACATTATTTTATAAAAATGGTGAGGACTACTAAACAACTCTCTCTCTAGAACCTTCATTCCATACCCAGAGCTAGTACTTTCATTTACATTTCGCCTCACGAGAAGAAAAATGGAACAAAAGGAAAAGGGTGAGCTCAACTAGCCCGATAAAGAATATTATGACTAAGATAATATACAACAAATTATCGTTAGTCTCCAACGAGGGAAAAATCTAATAGAATCTGATAGATGACCGGTTTTAAATCAAACAAGCTGGTGAAATAATAATTCATTAGAAGAGTTAAGTAGAGAATGCAAACTACTATCTTATATATATGAATTTAAAAGTTCATCATCGATATTTTATCCTGTAACATCAAATCGATATATATACGGAATCAAATATTCATCTTTTACTCTGGGTAAAGATATTCATCGATTAGTCGTATTCATCTAAACACTGTTCATCTTTACTACTCTGGGCGAAGATATTAATCGATCGATTAAGTCGTATTCATCTCGACACTGTTTTCATCTTTGCACTACTGGGCCAAAGATATTCATCAAAAATCATTCATCTTTGCACTCTGGGCCAAAGATATTCGATAATATCATCATTTAGGGTGAGGATGATGAAAAATATTTTAAAAAAAGCGAATCGGTGAAACAAAAAGAACAAATATTAAGGATTAAGTATTTTAAACAATCGAGTCAAAAATACTTCATAAATAATCATAGTGGAGTAAAATTGAGAATGATCAAAACATGGATCTGATCAAAGCTAGTATCCAGAATAGATATTTTGGATGAAAAGAAAAATTTCATTTTTAGATTGAATAGTGTATAAGTATTCGTGAATAAATGCAGTATCGTGAATAGTCTGCAGTATATCGTGAATAGTAACTCAAACACCAAAAGATAGAAATTTCACAAAAAAAACATCTTCATGAATAGTACTCGTGAATAGTAACTCGTGAATAGTAACTCGTGAATAGTAACTTCGTGAATAGTAACTCATGAATAGTAACTCGTGAATAGTAACTCATGAATAGTAACCTGAAGCATGAAAAAGTTCCAAATTTGATAAAAATTTCCAACCAATATTTCGGCATAATGATATTGAAGAAATAATATCATTTGAGAAGAAAATAACATCCACTTACCTCGAAGGCAGTACTTTAGTTGAAACAGGATATAGGCTATGACTTGAACTTTGCCGTAGTATAGCAATACTCAAAGTATACTCAAAATACTCACAAGAATCGCTCGATAATATAGAGAGAAAACTTTGGTTTACGGTGTGATTTTCAATTCTAACCTAAGCACCTATTTATAGGAAAATGCTTAGAACACAAAGTAGAAAATTTAATATAATAATATATATATATATATATATATATATCTATCACTTCACACAGAATTTGAAATCAGAATTCACACACATTGAAAACATGCCCACAAAATAAAAAAAACGTTTTTTTTAAAAAAAATATTTAAAACTTCAAAAAATAATTTTTTTGAACTTGAACTTCAATAATTCATAATAAATAGCCCTTTATCAGGAAAATTGAATCTCACTTTTTTTTTATAGGAAATTCAATTCTCTACAACTTTGCGGAAGAAAGTTTTCCAAATTCCAAGCAGAAATTGGCCAAGAAATCCATAAGCAGGCGATTTTACAATTTATAATCAAATTTGATTCGATAATTGTGTCCTGACACACAAAATATGTGTTAAACATTTAATGCCACAAAAATACTCTTCCTCCTCATATACTCATATATCCCACATTCATTATAAAAATATCACAGATTAATATATTATTAAAATAATATATTTAAATGAATTATTTTATCGAGGAAAAAGATAAAATATTAATTTTCAACAATTGTCACATTTAAAATTTTCTCCATCTATATCCACATAAAATCAATATTTTTCTCATCATATAAATCAATAATTAATTATTCACAAATAATATTCTGAGAATCACGATCTTGTGTGACGGTAGTTTCAGGAAAGAGGGCTTTCGATAAGGATCTCTCTTCTTGGTATGATTAGGTGACCAAACCTCTCCTTGAGCGAACTTTCTAGACATTGCCAATAATGTTTATCTAATAATATTAGGATAATATGAATTATTGCTCGATAATGGAAAATCTTGTGTAATGACAATTTATTGAAACAACGATAATATAAAATATCAATCACGACAATTATTGAATCGATAAAATAAAATCTTTGAGCGAGTAATTCTTTGTAACAATTATTGAGTAGTGCCTTCTTACGTAAGAATCAATAATTGGTGCAATACAGGTGTGTCTTCTTGTTGACAGCAGCGTATTAGTGTGTTTTAACCCGGGTATTCAACGGTATTGCTTGGTAACAACTTCTGTAGATTATTTATAAACAACTTATATTTGTCGTTTTCTTCATCAATCGCTTTCCAGTTATGGGGCCCACAAAAGGCTGCTTGCGTGGTAAATACGAATATTCCCAAGCGATCTGAATATTCCACGACCAAGCGAATATTCTCAAGCGATAATGAATATTTTATAACCACTTGCTTATTGAAATATTTGCGTATTTTACCCATAACTATCCACATTAATCAAATCAACCCTTACTATTTCAAAATAATAAATAGAGAGAAAATAAATTTCATTTATTAATAATTTGAGGTCTTCTGACCTCCCTCCTTATGAAATTTAGTCCTCGAAATTGGCGTGCGTACACAGTGTTTGAAAAGATGAGAATACCTCGCTTTCATTTTCGTTTCCAACTCCCGGTCATTTCCTCGATAGCATGGTTTCTCCACAAAACTTTAACTTGTGGTATAACCTCGGTACATAGGACATGTTCTTTCTATCAAGATCTTGGTGGTACCTCCTCGTACGTTAAGTCTTCTTTTATATCTCGTCGGTTTCTAACTTCGATAGCGTGGTTGAATTCGTCCACATATTTACGTAACATCGATCGTGAAAAGCGTTATGAAACAGCGTCGTACTTGGCGGTAAAAGCGAGTCTATAGGCCGCGGTTCCTATTCGATCGAGAATTTCAAATGGATTAATAAATCGAAGGTTTGAGCTTTCCTCACCTCATAGATTCTCGCTTTTGAAATAATGACTTCTTGCACCTCCTTCTTCAAATTCATCACTCGGTGTGTAGCTTGAGCGACTTTAACTTTATCGATTAAAGTCGATTATACTCGTATATCATCACGTGGGTACTAGAGTTTTCATCTCCATCTCTATTATTTGTAAATTATCTGAAATGAGTCTTTGACAATATCGTACTTTCGTACTTGTATCGATCTTCTACTCAACACGTCGGCTACCACGTTCGCTTTTCCGGGATGGCATGGTGAACATGTCTTTGAAATGAGTCTCTCTTGAGTTCTTGAAGCTCTTCCACATTCCTTGCTCCATTGAATTTTGTATCTCTGAGTCAATTGCGTTAATGGAATAGCGATTCGAGAATATCCTTGACGAATCTCAGATAATAACCAACTAAGCCTAGAAAGCTACGTATTTAGATTCTGAGACTTAGGTTGTTCTCATTGTGACTCATATCGACCTTGGATATGCGTTACAATGACACTATCGGTTTCTTATCTTACGAATATGGTGTCCCCTACTACAGAATGCGGCGGTGCATTCCACAAAGGAAGTCACCGGATAAAGGCTCGGTACCAAATTCTATAGTTGAATTTTTAACTCACGAAGTTGATAGGAGCCATTCGATATGAGATTTTAGAAATGAGTTTTGTCTGGGGTTCAAAGTCGATACAAAATTTAATATCGGTCTTTGGGAGTAAGCGCGAAATTCTTGAAATCGTCGGGAAAAATCAATAACAACGGGAATATTATTCAAATCGGCGTGTCTTTATTCAAATCCATAACATGGACTAAGAAAACTTGACATCCGTAATAAGCGAATGACTTCATGGCTTGATATGAAAATGTTTGACTCTGATGGTTTGATTGCTTGAATTGAATAACGAGGTTGCTTAGGAATATGAAAACTATGACCTTACGAAAGTAATCAATTTCGGCGTGATGAGTAGTTAACCTTAAAATCACATCAAAAGCAAATATCTCTATAGAAATAAGGTTAACGGGTGTGTGATAGTGCTGACTGAATCAAGCAAGATTTCTAAACAACGGATGTAATGAAAGTTTCTCTAGCAGAGTCTCCATAAATAGGTCGAAAGTCTAATTTCTCGTAGTCGAGTTCAAGCGTTGGTATAAGCAAAGAGATAAAAGAATGGGTAGAAGCCGGTATCTAGTAAGGTATAAACTTGCAAGAATTTATAATTAACTAACCGTGCTAACCGTTCGGGTTTCTCGCATTTTAATGAAGTCACGACAAGCGCTCTTCGAGGCCGTTGACTTTGACTTTTACGGGACATCCTTTTGAGTCACCATTCATTTGGGTGGGTTTCGATATCGTCTGATCTCGGCGATATGTCCTTCTTTTCACAATTATAGCATACCTTAAAGCTGTTGTGGGCGGTTTTGGTGATATATCCCTCTTTCCGCATTTGTAAACATCTGTAGGTGGTCTTTCTCCTCCTTGGAACCCGATTCTTCTGGTGTGTTGGCGTCTTCACATAGTGGTTGTTGAATCTCCTCTTTTAAAATCTCCTCCAGGCTTCGCTTCTTCTATTTTCATGGCCACGATTACCACGGAGTAGTTCTAGCCTTTGTGTCAGTATTCTTCTTTCTCCATTTGGTTATCGTTATTACGATATTTGCTATCTTGGTATGATCTGGTTATGGTCCCTCGGTTGAGCGTACTCGTTATCTCGCTCTAACATTTGAGCCACATTGACAACATCATCGAATAGAGAAAATTTATGAGAAATGAGATCTTGGCGTATCTTGGGTTTCAAACCTCTCGAAACATCGCGTCATCGTTCCTCATTCTCCACGAATGAGGTCTGAGCACTGGATAACTCATGAACTTCGCCTCGTCTTTGGGACACGTCGTCGTGTTATTACTGCTCGGTCTAATAAACTCCACTTCCTTCGTATAGCGAATACTTTCGGGAAGTACTTGTCATTGAAGCTATTTCTGAAAGCGTCTCCCATGACATCTTTGAGTGCAATTTGGATGGGTGCGCTTCCTGATTCCCACCGATGTCTGCCTCGTTCGGAACATAAAAGTAGCGAATGGAACTTTCTGTTCCTCCGTGCATCCAAGACATCGAATATCTTGGTAATTTGTTTGATTACGTCTCACTTAATCGGATCGGCTTTCCCTTAAGTGCGGTGGTCCTGACTCTTTGAGCTGCTTGCATTTGTGACCACAGTGAATTGCTATCATTTCTCTCTGTATTTTGAACACGAGTCTCCTAAATGCGATTTTGCATGAGCTGCAAAAGCTTCTAAACATCCCTCGTTCATCATACGCTTTCGGTGGTGTTGTTCACGGGAGGTACATTGCCCCGACTGTTGCACGTTCTCCTCGTTGGTAAATCTGAGGCATCTCCACGGTCTCATTTACTCCTTTGTTAATATTCTCGATTCGACATTCTCAAATCTTTGTCATAAAACAAGGGTTAATTAAGGAAATCGATATATCACATAATATCCTATATCTTGACCGACTAACAAATAAGCTTAGGTAGGACACACTTTAGCGAAGGATTTACTCGTCGTCTCTCCCTCTAGTTCTATTCACGATCTCATGGAGATCGTATCCCTAAGCTACGATACCATTGTGGCGCCCCAAAATAGGTCCATTCCATCGACCCATTTCACGAGTTGCCAAATCATGATGCGAAATAACTACAACTTTATTAATACATTTTTATTATGCAATATGACATATATCTTGTGAGTTTAAATCTGATTATTGTCTTCTAGACAATATCATACCCAAATAAATCCTCATCACAATTATTGATACATTATTTTACAAAAATGGTGAGGACTACTAAACAACTCTCTCTAGAACCTTCATTTCCATTACCCCACTAGTACTCATTACATTCTCGCCTCACGAGAAGAAAAATGGAACAAAAAGGAAAAGGGTGAGCTCAACTAGCCCGATAAAGAATATTATGACTAAGATAATATACAACAAATTATCGTTAGTCTTCAACGGGAAAAATCTAATAGAATACTGATAAACTGACCGGTTTTAAATCAATATTATGGCGGAAATAATAATTCATTAGAAGAGTTAAGTAGAGAATGCAAACTACTATCTTCTATATATGAATTTAAAAGTTCATCGTCGATATTTTATCACTGTAACATCAATCGATATATATACGGAATCAAATATTCATCTTTGCACTCTGAGGCGAAGATATTCATCGATTAAGTCGTATTATTAAATCTAACACTGTTCATCTTTTTACTACTGGGCAAAGATATTAATCGATGAGTCGTATTCATCTCGACACACTGTTCATCTTTTTGCACTACGGGCCAAAGATATTCATCAAAAAATCATTCATCTTTTCTGGGCCAAAGATGATGATAATATCATCATTTAGGGTGAGGATGATGAAAAATATTTTAAAAAAAGCGAATCGATGAAACAAAAGAACAAATATTAAGGATTAAGGATTATTTTAAACAATCGAGTTCAAAAATACTTCATAAATAATCATAGTAGTTGTAAAATTGAGAATGATCAAAACATGGATCTGATCAAAGCTAGTATCCGAATAGATATTTTAGACGAAAAGAAGAAATTTCATTTTTAGATTGAATAGTGCCGTATTAGTGAATAGTTATAGTATCGTGAATAGTGTAGTATCGTGAATAGTAACTCAAACACCAAAAGATAGAAATTTCACAAAAAAAAACAACATCTTCCGTGAATAGTACTCGTGAATAGTAACTTCGTGAATAGTAACTCGTGAATAGTAACTCGTGAATAGTAACTCATGAATAGTAACTCGTGAATAGTAACTCATGAATAGTAACCAGAGCATGAAAAAGTTCAAATTTGATAAAAAGTTCCAACCAATATTTGGCATAATGATATTGAAGAAATAATATCATTTAAGAAGAAAATAACATCCACTTACCTCGAAGAAGGCAGTCTTACTAGTTGAAAACAGGATATAGGCTATGACTTGAACTTGCTTAGTATAGCAATACTCAAAGTATACTCAAAATACTCACAAGAATACGCTCGATAATATAGAGAGAAAACTTGATTTACGGTGTGATTTTCAATTCTAACCTAAGCACCTATTTATAGGAAAATGCTTAGAACACAAAGTAGAAAATTTAATATAATAATATATATATATATATATATATATATAAAATCTTCACGCACACCTTTGAATCTGAAATTCAGCAACATACACATATTAAAAGATGCCTCACAAAACAAAAAAAACGTTTTTTTTAAAAAAATATATTAAAACTTCAAAAATTAATTATTTTTGAACTTGAACTTGATAATTCATAATAAATAGCCCTTTTATCGGAAAATTGAATCTCACGACTTTTTATAGGAAATTCAATTCTCTACAACTTTGAAGAAAAGTTTTCCAAATTCCAAGCGAAATTGGTAAAGAAATCCACAAGCAGGCGATTTTACATTTATAATCAAATTTGATTCGATAATTGTGTCCACTGAACACAAAATATGTGTTAAACATTTAATGCCACAAAATACTCTTCCTCCTCATATACTCATATATCCCACATTCATTATAAAAATATCATAATTAATATATTATTAAAATAATATATTTAAATGAATTATTTTATCGAGAAAAAGATAAAATATTAATTTTCAACAATTGTCATTTAAAAATTTTCTCCATCTATATCCACATAAAATCAATATTTTCCTCATCATATAAATCAATAATTAATTATTCACAAATAATATTACTGAGAATCACGATATTTGTGACGGTAGTTTCGAGGAAGAGGGGCTTTCGATAAGGATCTCTCACTTCTTGGTAGTATGATTAGGTGACGAACCTCTCCTTGAGCAGAACTTTCTAGACATTGCCAATAATGTTATCTAATAATATTATTAGGATAATATGAATTATTGCTCCGATAATGGAAAATCTTGTGTAATGACAATTTATTGAAACAACGGTAATATAAAATATCAATCGACGAATTATTGAATCGATAAAATAAAATCTTTGAGCGAGTAATTCTTGTAACAATTATTGAGTAGTGCCTTCTTACGTAAGAATCAATAATTGGTGCAATCTGGTATCTTCTTCTTGTTTGACAGCGGCGTATTAGTGTGTTTTAACCACGGGTATTCAACGAGCGATATTAGCGGTAACAACTCTGTAGTTATTTATAAACAACTTATATTTGTCGTTTTCTTCATCGAATCGCTTTCAGTTATGGGGCCCACAAAAAGGCTAGTCTGTGCGTAAATGCGAATATTCCAACGATCACGAATATTCCACGACGAAACGAATATTTCAAACGATAATGAATATTTTATAACCCACTTGCTTATTGAAATATTTGCGTATTTTACCCATAACTATCCACATTAATCAAATCAGACCCTTACTATTTCAAAATAATAAATAGAGGAAAATAAATTTCATTTATTAATAATTTGGGGTCTGAGGAAAGGGAAGGCCGGTCGGTGGGAGCAAGAAAGGGGAAGGTGGGAGAAAGAAATGGAGAGGTGGACATAACATTAATGGCGCCTACGACGGCAGGGATGGTGCAGAGGCGACGAAAGAGGTGTAGAGGCGACGGCGAGGTGCAGAGGCGTCGTGCGGGAGAAAGAGAGAAAGAGAACAGAAGAAAAATGAATTTTAGGGATTAAATATAACCTCATTCTCGACGACAATAAAATGTGACTCAATAGCGACGACAAGGCCATCGCCTATGACCTTTTCCCATGCGCGCGAAAAAATTCCCACCAAATTTGGACCCGGGAAGGGTCATTCTCGACGGGCTACATTGGCAACGGCCTACCCCTCGCTAATGAGGTCATTATCGACGGGGATACTGCCGTCGCGAATGAGGCCATCCCCAATGACCTATTTTTTGTAGTGAATGATTTAGACAAATTAAACTCAATGCATAAGAAATAAATCATATAATATATAAAAATGATTCAAGCAAACTAATTGAAGAATTTATGAATTTATAATTGACAGTCCTGATTGCTTGAGCTACCTACTAAACTGTAAGCTACTTAAACTTTTGTTATGCTCATTTAAAAATAGAATCAGATAACATTAACAGATGCTAGTACTGCGTTTTTATGCTCTCCCTAGAAAACCACTAGACCCATAAGTTTACAGCAAATCACAAAAAAAAGTTATAGAAACTCGGCGTACACAACAATTATTGGCATGCACTTTAAAAAAAATCACATTGGCTAAAGGGGCTCAAGTCGAGAACATCAACAAACATAGTCCCAGATTCACTCATTAAATGAGTGTGAAAAGGAGCTCTTGTATTTTATCATTAAAAAAGGTGTTAACCACGAGTAATAAAAAGATGATAGAGCATTAGAAAGCTAGATTAACATGATAGTAGAAAAAACCTTGGGACAGATACGGAAGACAAATTGCAGCTGTATAATCAACTTTTTCTGTGAGCAATTGCAGCAAAATTATAACCAAATGATAAAGATGCAGCAAAATTATACCCAATGTGCATATATTGGACCACCTGTGAATCATAATATAATGATGTTAATGTTTCTTATATATTAGACAACCTGTACTAACAGTATTATTTCATGCTATAGTAATGGAAAAAATCGAAATCAAACCAAGCCAGCTTTCTATGCTATAGCGACGGAAAAAACTGTCGCTATAGCCGATCAATTCATTCTTAGTTCGCTCCTTTCAGTTCGCTGGAGAAGCGGACTGTATACTGTTAGTACTGATATTTGCTCCGAAATTCCACTTCTACCCTGAACTTTATTTTTTTCAAAAATACCCCTAACGTTACAAAAACCAGCTCACCAAAGCCCCTACCGTTGATATACATACCAAATAGACAAACGAAAGTTACACCTGTACAAATATTGATGATTAGGCATAGGGGTGATCATTCAGTTATAACCGAACCGAATAAGCTATTCGGTTATAACCGAAAACTGAATTATTGGTAATTCTAATATCCGAAATACTAACCGAAATTTGAAAATAACCGAATTACCGAATACCGAATTATCGAATTATAATTTCGGGTATTCGGGTAATAACCGAACTAACATCCAACATAACTTATATGTTTAAAACTGTGCAACAAATTAACTATTAACTACTTAACTTAAGCGTCAACACAAATTAAGCGTCAAAGAAAAGAAAGAAAGCAACTTAACAATGAACATCCAACATAAAGTTTAAAAATACAATGAGAATAAGCCAATAAATTAAGCGTCCTTAAGACCCTTAACAAAGTTATGACTTAACAAAGCAAATAGCAACAAGCCGACATAAATTTATTCTACTAGCGAGTTGCAGAAAAGATCGCTTTTGCAATGTTAGCCTAAGCACTAGCGACCAACATCAACAACAAGCGCATGAATCGCAACACTCAGCAACAACAAGCAACAAGCAACAAGCAATCGCAACAACAAGTCAATGACGACCAACAACCAACAAACAAGTTAGCAACAACAACATGAACATGCACCACAAGATCACATACATCACAATATCACATACCCCAAACAGGAAAAGGAAGAGTATATAATAAGATCCAAGACCTTAGAATGTTTAAAAAAGCTGGAATACATATAATGATTGCGAGGATTACTTTCACATGATGAATTTACTTTCACATGATTATTGAATTTGAAGCAATTCAAAGAGACAATAATTGGGGTCCTGTAATTATGTTTGTTGGAAGAATGCTTTAAAAGCTGCTATGGAAGGTGCAATACATTTGGGGTCCTGTAAAATGAGCGTTGACATTGTTGATACAACTTTGTTTTCTATGTATACTTGTATGAATGGATCATTTTGAAATCAAATCAAATCAGCTTCATGGGATGTTTAGCAGGAATGATCAACTTAAGTTCAAACTAAACAAACTGAATAAGTATTCTCATTAATAATGTACCCCTAAGTCACCATGTATTTCAACTGTAATATTCAAACATGATTCTCTAAAAATAATTTCTCTAAACATGATTCATACATGGCTCCTAATGCAGAGAACAATTACAAATTATCATGGTATTTGTCTAAATTACAAATTATTTGTAAACTTATTTTAATGCATTTGAAGTTTAGTTGTTGATAGGATGGCATTACCTCATTAATCAAGTTGAGTCACGGAAACATTGGCATCATTAGTACGATGCTCAAGTTGGATATTCTTTGAACAAAATAAACAAAAACAATAATTAGTAGAGAATGAACTCAAATTGGAGATAATAAACAAAAACAATAATTAGGGGGGACAATAAACAAAAACAATAATTATTACCACACTCAAGTTTAGAAAGAAAGTCGATATCTTCCTCCACATCAATGCGATTCTTCACTTTAACCCAATCTTGAGAACATATGAGAGCTTCCACCATATTAGGAGACAATGAACTCCTAAATGCATCGAGAATCGTCCCCGTGCTAAATGCGGACTCAAAACAGCGGTAGAAATGGGAATATGACACATCACGCGATACGATGCGAGGATAGGGAATCTTGTCTTATTAGCTTTCCACCACCCCAAAATATCGAAAGTATCGATATCTTCTTCCACATCTTCACTTAAATACTTGTCGATTCAGATTTGTCTCCAAGTACAACTCCGGTCCAAGCGCCTTTTGAACTCTTACGTAATTTATTTGTATTTTGGGATTCCATTGAACTAGAACCTTGGGATGACATTGACATGTTACTTGCACTTGATTTTCCACTTTCTTGAGTTGAATACTTTTTCCTGTACTCATTAAACAAATCTTCCATTGATCTCTTCACACTATCGGCAATCTCCATCCCAATGGCCTGATTACTTGATTGATATTCTAAATTCCTATATTCATTATCAATATCAAAGTGAAGATCTATTTCCAAACCCTCCAACGGATTTTCAACTTCAATTTCACTCTTTCCATACATTCTTTCTAAACCAAATTGAACAAAACTCAACTTATACTGAGGATCAAACACTGATGGGAATATATAACAACATATTCATTTTTGTAACATTTCCCCAATACTTATTATATTTTATTTTCATTGCCTTAGCCATTCTTTGTAATTCTATATCATTGCTTCTTTCCCAGTCATTCAAAATAATATAAGTGTCACATATTTCAAGAAATGCCATTATTTGATGTGACATAAGAGAGCCCTGAAATTTTTACGGTGAGATTATAAAATGTTCTAAAAGCCAACAAACAATTTGGCCCTATTCCAATCCGAGTCCGTTGGAATATTTTTGCCCCCCATCTCTTTTTTAAAGCCCCGATCTTTAAACCCAAATCGATCAAAAGTTTCCTTGTATTTTAAGGCCGAGCTTAACATCAAGTAAGTTGAGTTCCATCTAGTTGGACAATCTAGACTCAAGCCTTTCTTATCTTGAAGACCCTGATACTCAATCAATCCTTAAATGACTTGACCCTAGGTGGAGATTGTTTTGCATACTTCATCTTTGACGCCTAATTGTCTCAATAGATTTCTCAATCAATTTCAACCCATCATTCACAACAAGATTAATAATGTGAGCAATACATCTCGTGTGAATGAATTTACCATCTAAGACATTAGTTTTCGGTATGTACATCGATCTCTCAAGTAAAGTAGCGATATCATTTGAGCTAGCATTATCTACGATTGAGTGTCATAACTTTAGAAAGTCCCCACTCAATTAGACAAGACTCGACCATTTCCCCGATGTCCTTCCCCTTATGACTTGTGATGGTTCGAAAATTCAAGATTTTCTTATGCAATTTCAGTTTTCATCAATAAAATGAGCAGTAACACACATATAATTCAAGCGTTGATTAGAAGTCCAAGAGTCAGTTGTGAGGCAAACACGTTCACAATGTTTTCTAAGGATTGTTTTCAACTTACTCTTCTCATTCTCATACAGTCGAATACAATCTCTAGCAAATGTAAAACGTGAAGGCAATTGAAACCTAGAACAAACAACTTGCATAAGTCTTTTAAAACCCTCCTTCTCAATATGTTTGAAAGAAAGTTCATCTCTGATAAGATAGTGAACTACTACGCCTAGCCTAACTTCTTGATCAAACCTCCAAGTGAGTGTACCCTCACATGCCCTCCCTCCCCTCACCCTCTTTAATCCCTACTGAGTTGGGGTTGAGCTTTGTCCGTGTTGATAGGATTTTTTTACAAGTTCTAAAGTGATTTCTTAAAGAAGTAGTGCCATTTGAAGATGAATCGTTGACTAATTCTTTTTCACAATAAGTACACTTACCTTTGATGACATTACCATCCTTATCTTTACTTGGGAATGAAGTGCCCTCGGTCCACACCTTGGATCTAGGTGCCATCCTTTTTCTTGGCATTTTTACACTTTCAGAGTGTCCGTAGTTTTTGTACTTTTCGTGGGTTCTTTTGACCCGGGCTCTATATTGGTGGGAACACTATCGTTTGTCTCTCTCCCATGTCCATTGGATCGAGGTCAATGAGGTTAGGCTCGTCAAGTATCATCCACCCATGTGCAAATCATTTAAAATACTTCTTGACATCATCTACAAATGTCAAACAAATCAAATTATTATGTCGATCCTATTAAAAATTAACACGGTGCTTTCCATAGAATGTTGATGATTAGAAGCAAAGAAAATTCTCACCCTCAAATCTCAATGGTTGCAGTGCGGAACAAGGCTCATGTCTGGGGATGTCGAGAAAGTTCGACTTTAATCCGATTCTCTAGCAAGAATGATTACTGCAATGTTAAAATTATGTATGAGCCTGATTTTTCTCTTCATTTGCATAAAAGTGCGAGAACATGTGATTTGCATCCACGCGAGAAAGATGGTCGGCAATTGTTGAGCATAAGGTATTGAAAGCAAAGTACCATTACCATCCTTAATAACATATAGTTGCAATTAGAATGAAATAAGTGAAGATCGTGAGACAAAATAAACAAGCGATACCTTTCCGGTTTCAGATAAATCAACCCTTGGATCCGGGTTGATGTACCTGCCTCTTTTGCCTCGATCAGACGATCACCACTTCGCTTAAAAGAGTCCCTTTGCATCACCAAATTACAGACTTTTACGGTGGTGGACAAGTTAATGCATGAATATGAAATTGCATAAGCTGTACTACAAACAACATTAAGGTAATCCGATTTGCGATCGGTAATCTACAAACAACATTAAGGTAATCCTTGATTGCAGATTCTAAATGCAGGCGTTACATGAGAAATGTGGTTTTGAACAAAAAGATTTTGAGATGGCAAAATATTTTATTTGAGGAATATATATTACATGAATTCACGATCTATAATTATTGGTAGCTTCCTTTCTTTAACTATGAATATGATGGGCGTAAAAGTGTAGAATTTACAAAGGAGACTTATGTTGGTACATTAGCCCCACTCCCCAAATTTCGGTGGTTAAGGGTGTTGGAGTGCGGATGGTTTAAGGTATAAGAGTGGGATCATTTTCCAAAGTGATAGATGCCATATGAACAAATAATCATGTTGAACAAATATCGGATTATCAAAAGATATATTTATATAACAAAATGATAAACTTATATAGTTGCATTACACCATAAACATAATGATAAACTTATATAGCGAGAATAAGCTAACAAGAATACAAGATGCACTAAGCCTGACTAAGCTGAGTTAAGGTAAATAACAAAAATACCTCAAATGGAAAGCTTCAATGCTACGGTAGGTACGAGATCTGAGAAGAAGGGTGGTCGTGGCAAGAGAAGGCGAGAGTTCGAGACTTGAGGCTTGAGAGATCTCAGATCGAGAGTTCGAGAAGACGAGCAGTGAGCGACTAGATCTCTCGGTCGGTCGATCGAGATCGATCGAGAGAGAGAGTCCGAGAATGGCCGGTGAGCCCTGCACGAGGTGCGAGGACCGAGAGTTCGAGTGATCGAGTCTAAGCGGAGTGGATGGAAACAGAATCAGAGATCTGAGTTGTGAGTTGTGAGTGCCTTTGTGACCTCTTGGAGCTCTTGACACAGGAGTCTTTGAGTGAGTACTGAGTAATGACTAATGGGTCCTTGAGTCTTGGCTGGCATTGCTCAACTGCGAATTTTCAAGTTAACAAGTGTTATTCGGTTATTAGGTTAAACCAAGAATAACCCAAAATAATACCCAGATAAACTATAAACTAGAAAATCAGTACAAAAATTCGGATATAACCGAAATAGTAAAAATAACCGAATTGTCAAAATATTTCTGTTAAATTATTTCGGTTGTGTTCGGTTTTTCGATTATATCCGTTTTTTTTTCGGTCCTAATTAGGCAGCCTAATCCAGATTCCAAAAGGGGGAAAAACCCTAACCAACTCATAAATCGAAGATAATAAATTGGAAAGTCTAATCCATTCCTTGCTCTGCAATTCGTGATTCCTTCCTTTCTTCTATTTCTGCTCAACCCACTCCTCCGTGCTCTGTCAAAACTGTCACTGGAAAACTCACACTCTTTCTCTCTCCCCTGTTCACAATCGAAAGCCCCTCAAAGGTTTTAATGGGTGTTCTTCGGTGACTAAGTTGTTGGCTAATTTTTGGTTTGATGCATACAAGACATAGTGTACTGGGAGAAGAAGAAGGATCTGTTTGGACAACAAAAATAAGGATTTTTTGTTAAAGCTTCCGAGGAACAAATCAGGGCTATGAGCCAACATCAGGAAGGAGGAGGAGTATGGCCTTTTGGTGAATCAAGAGGTATGTCCTCATTTAGGATCTATTGTCCTGATTGGTGAAGGTTACTTTGGGATGACATGTCCTCACTTAGGATCTTCTTCGGAGAAAGAAGAGGAAAGCAACCGGCCAACAGTCACAGTGGACATTTGGACAATCACCAAATTTCTCTCTTTGACGGCAAGCTCTTCGACTGTGGCAAAATCAAGCCATTAAAGTCACAGCCAAGCTTGCAAAATACCGAAATTAAAGGTCGTGAATCTCCAAAATCAACACACGGTGAAGGATAATGGGTTTATATTATTTTTTTTTGAATTTTGTGTTTTACCTATTCTCCTTAATCGAATATTCCTCCGAAAGGTTATTAACTATTCTTGTTTGGTCGATATTCATACATAAAATTCATCAATTTCATTTGGGTATTATTAATTTTGTCTTGAATTAATCTGGGTATTGTTTATTTTTGGGTGGGGCTTGATTGTTCGATCTGTTTCTTTGGGTTTTGATTAAATTATTGCATAATTAGATGTAAACTTCAATTGAGTATTGATTATTTGGTGTTATATTTGTCTGTGGTTCGTTTATTTGGATTATTGGACATTTATAGCTGGTTTCTGGTTGAAGAATCTCAGGAGGGATTGATTTATTTGGCGAGGATTGATGGGAAATTTGTTTGATTTAAAGGGTTTTTGATTATTTGAGTGGTGTTCTCGTACCACTGTTCTCTCTGCTTTTTGAACAGAGGAATAAGAAAGGAGAGAGGAAAAAGATGGAGAAGAGAGAGAAAAGAATAAAAAGTAATTATTAAATTTTATTTTTGTCACGTGTCAATCGCTTAGCATATTCGTTTGTTTAGTTGGTTTTTTTTTAACGGGAGGGGCACAATTGACCTTAAATTTGTAACGTTAACAATACTTTTAGAAAAAAAAAAGTATAAAATGCAAGTAGAACATCAAGATAAACGTTACGGATATTTTTACACCTTTGCCTATACATTTATTGTTCAAACATTGTGGGGTAGAAATATCATGGAAGCCTCCAACGAAATATTTTTCGGCAGCGTTTTATCAATGCTGCTATTCAAATGTTTGTAACATTCTTACTATTTCAAGTAGTGTTTGATATGAACAACTTAATATGCATACTTATCATTAATGTCTTTGATGTTGATGTGACATTGTCCTTTTTTGATTTGTGCATTTATATTTTTGTTAAAATTACATCCATAAGATAAAATATTATGGTATATAATTTCCTTTTTCTTCTTATAATGAGATTTTTACTGAATTAAAACGTAGAGCAAAAAGATTTTGTAAAAGGGCTAAACTAGTTTAAGTATGAGTTATTACCCTCTCTCTTTTAAAAAAGCCAACAACTAAAGGCATGATTTGACACACAGCTTTAACGTATAATAAGTTCTCAAGTCATAAAACTAATGAAAATGGAGGGAGAAATAAAGACGTAACAACATATAATGTCTGTGTAGCATTATTCGATGATACTCATGCTTGTTGCTGCAAAGCTGCTTCTTTAGATACCACCTGCAACTGAATGGAACATTCTCATTTCTCCGCTTATGATGCAAACTTTGAACTTTCCATTATACTCTTTACCTATTAGTTTTCTTTCGAAATCTTCTCTCAGATAATCTTCATACTTAACCTTTCTGTAAATTTTATGGCACTGTCTGGTATCCAACATTTGTTCTAATGGCTCAACTTCCACATCATTGTTTGGACCATTAAAAGCTGCAATAGATATTCTTTCCTTTGTTCCACTCACCACTGCTCTATGATAAACACTTTTGTACTTTCCATTGCTCCATATATATATATATACACGCGTTTAACAAAAAATTTCAACTAGGGAATTTTCGTGCATACCTCCATTACATCCCCAATATTCACAACTAGAGAATTTGGTATTGGTTTAACCGGAACCCACCCTCCATTGTGTTGAATTTGTAATCCGGTAACCTCATCATCCTGCACAAGTACAGTTATGGAGTTTGCGTCGTTGTGTGGACTTAAGCCCATTACTTGATCAGGCACACTGCAAGGAGGGTAGTAGTTCACTCGCATTACTATTGACCTCTCTTTGTGTAGTTGAAGCAGAGTACCCTTTTCCATCCCCATGATTATAGATAAAGAACCAAGTAGTTGATCAATAACATTTCAACTTGGTATGAATATGCTTCAACACTACCTCTGCAGTTGTATAAAATTTTATAGCATCGTATTGATTTCATGTTGGTATAGCTAGTAATTGGTAACAAAGGCAACATGGTGGAATCCACGAGATACAAGACTGGTGATAAATAATAAGAACTTACCTTTTTAAATATAATAAGGGAATTAATTAAGAAACATATACCTGAATTCTTGTGGTGAACTTGGCCAAAGATGAAGATTCCGGAGCTGGGGAGGATAGAGACGTAGCGTTAAAGAATCTGACCAGTCTACTCTCACACTTTCAGGGACAGGAAAAGGCCTCCCATAACCTTCCAATGCATTTAGATCAAATTGTTTCTTTTTTTTCTCTTCCGGCGGAAGTTTGAAAAACACTGAAGCCTCCTTCTTTATATTCTTCAGCAGTTCTGCTGCTATTCCGTGATTGATTACCTGAAAAAGGCATCATTTTGGATAATGTGAAGCGATCATAGAGTACTAGAGTCATAAAAAAAATAGCATTAAGTTGACATCAGTAATTTCTCCAGATTTCCTGTCCAGTCAAGTTGTAACACATAGAGAAACAAGAAACATCATCACCTGAAAGAAGCCCCAGTCCTTGCAGGCTTCATCCAGCTTCTTAAGCTCTTCTTTATCCCCATTTGAAAGCAATGACAAGTCCAGAATTGGGATTTCTGCAGAATAAGCATGTTTTTCGACATCCTTGGCTCTGTCTTCTTCACTTCTAATGTATCTTTCTGGAATGCGAGAAGGGTCCTTCCTCACCATTTCTACCACAAAATCATTCATCTCTTCAACTGTTGAATTATCCATGATTGTTCTTTTCAACTATGTTTTGGAGCTACCTTCTTTTATGACTAGTAATATGTAGTTAAAGGCTGTTTATCAGCTTATAAAGCTAATAATAGTCAACTCAACATCAGACTTTTTCCCAAAATAATTGGGCCAGCTAACTAAACTAATCATAGAAATAAACAAATACTAAAAAAAACATTTATTTGACTTTTATTTTTTTCATTAAAGTGGGGAGAAATTTGGTGTGATGAGATTGTTGTGACAAGATTTGGTTATGGACTTTGTCTTGATAGTTGACTTGGATCTTCAGAGTTTTAATATTCAAAGTAGTTGAATTAATCTCCAAGGCAATGCTATTGTGGTCTCCCATTCCATTACTATTGAGATATAAAGTTCCACGACGGGCAACTAAGACCCGGAGACCATTTATGTGCAGGCCCAACGGCCCACATGCTCCACGTCATCAAATTAAAATTGTCTAAGTGTTTGGCTCAAAATTACTCCACCATGTGTGGGTGATGGGGCGTGTTGAGATATAAAGTTTTGCATAAGGGGAAGTTTTTAAAAATTGAGAAAAAAAACATAAATAAATGTTCATGATGACATTCAATCCAGAAGAAACTTGTAAGCAAGCAACCTTTCTGTTAGTGTGCTAGCAGATATACTACTATGTCTTTGATAGGGCTGAAGTTCAATAATGTAGAACTATTTTGCTACCTTCAACTAACTATTTTGCATGTCATACTACTTATTATGGAAGGTTTCCAAGTTCAAATTACTCCTTTCTTTTGAAATTAGTCGCCACACTTTTTTGAGACGTTTCAAAATCAAACAAGTTAGTTGTGGAGAACTCTTTTCTTTTTTAAGTTATTTGAAATTATTAATAGATTTGGAATTTAATTTCTGCTTCTCTGTTAAACTAGCCTTATGTTGTATATGTCCTTCGTCTTGTATGCTAGTAACTTGATTCCATTACATAAACATAAGCTTCGTTACTCTTCAATATCATTTATAAAGTTTGTTTGGGATAATTTGCAGTTGTATTCATACACATACTTTGTTGCATTCCTTGTACTTTACATTGTTGAAAAACACTTTTTGGAGGAAAGATATAGGTGCTCAATTTTCATACTTTGCCATTTGAGTGTGCGCCTTTCCATCCAATTTCCTCTTCATGGATTCGCGAAGAAATTCTCCGTACTTGACTTTCTTATACTTCTTGATAGAACCCTGGGATTCCACCATACAATCGTAGGGCTCAATATCCACATCATCACTTGGGAAGAGAAAAGATGCAAAGGACATCCTCGCTTTGCTTTCATTTGTCACTGCTCTGTGTTCAATGCTGTTGTACTTCCCATTACTCCAAATCTGCAGTAAATGAAGATAAAAGAATTATGAAATATGCAACATCAAGTTTTTCCTCCAGATTATCTGGAGCGGTGGTGATCTTTTCCCAAGTTGCAGAGCTAATAAACAAGATCCTAGAAAATTACCTCTATAACATCTCCAATGTTAACAACTAGAGCATTTGGAATTGGCTTAACTGGAACCCACTCCCCATCATGGCGTATCTGTAGACCACACAGATCATCTTCTTGCAGTAGTATACTTAAATAACTTGTATCTGAATGAGGGCTTATACCAAGTACTTGATCAGGCTTGCAGCAAGGAGGATAGTAGTTAATGCGCAACACTTGCATCAACTCCTTGTGCTCATCAAGAAGAGTGCTCTGTTCCAGTCCCATATTTAAAGATATGGAACCGATGAGCAGCTCTGCTACAGTAGCTAGTCCATTTGAATATGCATCGATAGTTTCCCTAAAATAATAAAGACTTGAAACTATAAATAACAAGTGCATGAGTTGTGTACATTGAGATTTTGATTAGAGGACATACTTGAATTCCTTTGGCATAGTTGGCCAAAACTGAAGTCTCCGAAACTTTGAAGGCAAAGTAACAAGAATTAGTGCATCTGACCAGTCTAGCTTCTGCTCTTCAGAAACAACATAAGAATGGCCATAGCCTTGTATGTCATCTGGTGTTGTCGAAAACTTATTCTTCTCTTCTAATGAGAGATCGAAAAAGCTCTTTCCAACCTCCTTCATGTTCTGCAGCACTTATTTTGGAACTCCATGATTAATCACCTGGGAAACATATTCAAGATCGTACGAGTTTAAAAATAGAGAAATTTTTATAAATCAAGTATGAAAATGTTTACCTGAAAGAAGCCCCAGTCTTTGCATGCCTGATCAAGTCTCTTAAGCTCCTCAATGTTGGCATTTATGAGTAGTGATAAATCAATGACCGGAATCTGAGTAGAAAGATGAGTCATATCAGTAGTTTTTGACATGTCATCTTGGTCCCTAATGTACCTTTGAGGAACATTTGATGAATTCTCTCTCACAATTTCTTGGACATTTGGCACTGGTAGAGATGCCACATAAGTGGGAACATCCTGTCCCTCTGTGATTGTCTCGTCAACCTTCAAACCCATGTTTCTTTTTGTACAGATTTAAGATATAAATCACCTCTTTCGCTGCTTTAATGTATTTATATGCAATTGGTATCAGGGTTTCCAAAACGGTTTTTATTTGTTAGCTAAAAGGAATATTGTTCTTCCCTAAAATTAAATTCCTCATGATTGCAGGAATTGGAGTTTTCTACCAGTTCCATTTTGATTTTTATTACATTTGGATGTTTTTCTTCCTCGGACACTCCAAAGGATTGAAGGTTTTCATGACAGTCTGGAGATCGAGATTATAAAAATATGTTTGAGCTAGGTACTAGGTGTTTTTAACACTATGTACAAGAGCAAACTTGCCCTTGTAACTTACTTTTTTAGTTGATCTTTTTGTATCTTGCATTATGTTTGGTAGTGGGATCGGCGGTTGTCCCAATTCTGTCTCATCAATATGCAGTTTTCTTTCTTGTTTTTCATCCAAATCTCACCTGAAAGAAGACCCACTCCTTGCAGGCCTCATGCAGATTCTTAAGCTCTTCATTATCCCCATTCGGAAGCCAAGCCAAGTCCAGGATTGGAATATTCTTTCTGTCATCTGCTGTTGTCGAAAACTTATTTTTCACTTCAAACCCCCTTGCATACTCCATGTTCTGCATCACTTCTTTAGGAACTCTATGATTTATCACCTGGGAATCATATTCAAGTACAAGTAAAAGTACAAGGATATAAGCATCTATTCTCATCTATCTATTAAGGTGGAGTGAAGTATGAAACTGTCCACTATATTTATCAAATGCCTGCAAAATTACTGCTAGCTTAGGAACTTGATCGAGGGCATTGGTGAATGATTAGCTAGTATTAATTCTGGGTATTACCTGAAAGAAGCCCCAGTCTTTGCATGCCTGATCAAGTCTATCGAGCTCCTCAATTTTCTCATTTGAGAGTAGTCATGACAAATCAATGACCAGAATCTATCTCAGTAGAAAGATGAGTCATATCAGTTGTTTTTGACATTTCATCTCGGTCCCTAACTATATTTGAGGAACATTTGAAGAGTTCTCTCTCACAATTTCTTGGATGTTTAGCACTGGTAGAAGAGATGCCACATAAGTAGGAGCATCCTGTCCCTCTAGGACCGTCTCATCAACCTTCAAACCAATGTTTCTTTCTGTGCAGATTTTAAGATATGAATCACCATAGTGATTATTCCTTACAATGGTTACTGTATAAACTCCCTTGCATTAAATAAGAAAAGTTGAACGTATTAATGGACTTGGTTATAAAATAAGAGTAATCTCCACAATTCTAGACGTGATCATGCTTTCTCATCCTTGCTGGATGATATACATATAAGATCCTTTCTTTCTCAAATATTCTTGAGCATAAACTAAAGAAAGATTTGTGGGGTGTGTGTGTCAATGTAGCAAAAAAAAAAAAAAAGAAAGGTTTGGGCACTAGACATTATAAATTTTCAATTGGAGAAATATTATTTGTCAAAAAGTCCTTAAAATGGATTGACAATGCTTAATGTGAAGCTTCAAAAGCTTAATTACTGTGTTTGAAGTATTCACTCCTCGGAAGCTGAACAGCAAAAACTTACCATCTTTCCCATTGTAACAAAAATTTGGTATATTAGGAAGGAAATTTTATGCATAATAAATTAGTGTGAAATAATTTTTAATTTTTACCTATCTTATATACACAATTGATAGTAAGGGCAATAGGGCATAGTGGATTTATTATACCAACTACCGAAAGTAATATCATCTATAACAGCAATTACTAAATATTATATCGTCTTGTCGTTGTAGTATAGTGGTAAGTATTCCCGCCTGTCACGCGGGTGACCCGGGTTCGATCCCCGGCAACGGCGATTTTTTTTATTATTTAAAAGATCGAATGAATACGGCTCTTGGCGACATGGTTCCTTATTTTCTGCAGCAAAAAGGGATAGAACAAATAAGAAAACCCACACTCTTTGATTGAATAGGGTTTTACTTCTGTGAAGAAAAAGCAACAGTAGCAGTTACCGGCGGGACGGTGGCAATGATTAGCATCGGAGCCAAGTTGTCAAAAGCGGCCAAGGTTGTCCCGGTTGCTTTCTCTCTTTACAAACCCAATTTTCTGTCTCAATCTTCAGTTTCATCACGACCCATCAGATTATTCTCTGGAAATGACGGTTTCAAAGCCTATCCAGTTACCGTTGAGATGATTAATTACGCTCTTTCTCTTGCAAGATCGGAAAAATCAGGTCTTTATTTTCCCTCCGATATTTGTTTGTGAATGTGTGTTTGAACAGTTAAATTTATGTTTGGATTCTTTAATTTATTGTACGAGTTGTTTACATATGTGGGTATGTAGATGTATCATTCGCACAAGGTTTATTAGTACTGGAACAGTGCCAATCTACTCAGCCAGATGATAATTCAAAGGGGCTGGTTTTACTTGCCATGTCTACCTTATTCTATGAAAGGTTTTATCTTTTTATTTGTTTTTTATTTTTGTGATTTGTAACTATTAAATTTCTCAAATTTGTGGAACTCGTGGTTTATATCTTGTTTCGTCAGAGGAAATTTTGATGAAGCAATTGAGAAACTCCATAAAATTAAAGATTTAAAAGTTTCCTCTCTGGCTGTGAATGGTAAACTACTACTATATCTACTCATTTATTATTTCTGATGAATTTTTAATGGTTAAATGGGTTCTGAATTTCACTTTTATTTGGTCTTTGATTTAGTGGCCGCTACGGAAGCACTTGTGGGACTTCACATAGAATTGGGTCAGGTAATTTTCTACAACAACTTAAATTTATTGAAGCTCAATGTTCTACCGGCAATATGTATTTATCTGGAGATGGTTCTCCATATATAGGATGGTGGTTCATCAGTGCTCGCGGATATATGCTTTCAACTCTTAGATACTGTCAAACTGGAAATCGGATACGGAACTGGGGTTTTGGATGCTCGTGCTAAGGCTTTAAAAGGGCTGGTTGAGCTTGTACGTGGTAATCTTAAATCAGGTATGAGCTAAAAGAGTGTTTTTTTTTAATTGTGGTTTCTGGTTTAATAAATGGGTTAATGTTGAGGTGCTCCTTTTCAGCGGATTCATATTTTCAAGGAGTTCGGGAAGATAAAGGTTCTGTTGGTGAGATTTTCCTCTATCAGTCATCACAGATCACATTGTTCTCCAATATGTTGATATTTTGATATATAGGCAATGTTGCTTTATCATACGGAGAGTTCCTTCATGCCATGCTGAATTTTTCAAGGGCAAAGGAGTTATACGAAAAGGTAATTCAGGGGATATCTGGAAATAAAGATTTCAGTGATTTATATAACTTAACAGCCGGTAATATGGCGTCGGAGGAAGTTCTCTTGGCAGCTACTTATGCACTTGGACAGCTTGAGTCACACTTAGGGTAAGCTATGCATTTGGTATACCTTGAATTTTCCAGTATGATCCTCATATTTCTAAATTCCGTCTTATGTTGTTTAGAAACTTTGCCGAAGCAGAGGAGATGCTGACTCAAGCATTAACAAAAACTGAAGAACATTTTGGTGTGAACCATAGCTTTGAATTATTTGTGAAAATAATGTATGGAATTTTGTGTCTAAACTAATTTGTTTGTATTTATTTTGGTATAGGCTCGTATCATCCTAAGGTTGGGGTTGTTTTAACCTGCATAGCTCTCATGTTTCGGCATAAATCAACAATGGAACGTTCAAGTTCCATTCTGATCCAAGAGGTTAGAAGTTAAAAATGGTGGAGCTATTATTTTTTGACACTTTTTTCAATCTGCCTTAGCTGCATAGATCACATTGACATTCACAAAATCAACTACTATTGCTCTGTTTTAGGACATCCCAGTTTTTTTTGTAACAAGAATATTGTTATTAAAAAAAGAAAAGAACAAGTCATAGTTTTGATAGCTTGAACAAAGGAGCAGTATTTTAATTTGAAATTAAGTTGATACTTGTAGTCTTAAACTAGGAAGTGCTCAGGCTAGTTTTCCATTCAATTACTGTTAGTACTCTCTTTTATGTTACTATTCCACAAAATTCTGTATTAGCTTATTTTTTTAAAAAATATTTCCAACCGAGTATTTGTGTCTGGTACTGGTTTCAGTATATGACTCCAGACTTGACATTGAGTAGCGTATATCATTGTAGTTTATTTTAGAATTATTGTTTCATGGTTTTTCCTGATACATCTACAGGGACTATATAGAAGAGCTTTGGAAGTGCTAAAAGCTCCTCCACTAGAAACTAATGGTATGGGGTATGATATAGTCTGTCTTTCGCTTCTCCTCTTAGGGAACAAACCAAGACTTGTTTTCTCTTTCTGAATCCACAGGTGCGGAAGGAAAGGTGCATAGAAGGGACATGATTGCTCTAGCAAGAGGTAGAGTTTGGATCTATTTTCTTTTAGTAGATTGTGCTTCAGTGACTGATGCAATTTATAACTATTTCTGAATTTATATATTCGCCATACAATGATATATACATGTCAACTTTAATCTGCAAGACTATCAGTAACTAACCTGTTATATATGAAACGGCACGAACTTGACTTTGTTTTTTGTGTCTTTGTAAATTTACATCTTGGCACTTAATTAGATGTTGTGTCATTTGAAATGGATTTATGTTTCTGGGGTTTCTCAAATGAAACGTTGTTAAGGGTTTAGAGTTGCTCTCTTTCAAGATTAGTTCTACTGTTCTACATTAACACAGTTGCTAGTGTAGGTGGGTATGCAGAACTACTATGTGTTCAACAGAACAGGAAGGCTGAAGGGGAGAGGATGAAAAAGTGGGCAGAGACTGCATGGGGCAATCGTCGTCTGTCACTAGCTGGGGCACTAAATATATCTGAGCCTTCTTCTAAGGTGCCAGTTGTAGATCTTCGGGTTAGCAGGGTTTTGTAGTTTTATCTGTTTTGATTTTCAGAGAATTTAATGTTTCTTGGTAACTACTAGCAGAGATCTGTAAATTTATGTGGCTGTATATTCCGGCAACCTGTACTATCTACTAAGCTTGGCAGACCGTGTACTTGTTGTATGTTTTGTTGGAATAAACTTTTGAGAAAATAAACCACGAATGAGTTTTCTGTTTTTTATAGTGTGCTATGTCAAATTGGTTTCAGACTTGACCGTAAGTTGAGTTGGAGGTGGACTGCAGAATTCAGCAGCTTAAGGTACTGACTTGCTGCACAACCTCTTTGTAATGATAATCAAGGCATAATTGAACAGCCCACACTCCTTTGTATTTGAGGGTGCTCTTCATTATGATTTCATTTAAACACTAGTATATGAACCAGCATACCAAGCACGGGGAAATGATGACATTATATGCAAATAGAATTCCACTATAAAGCAATTGAAAAATGCTTCATTTATAGCTTACAGGGTTCAGGTGTGGTTGATACACATCTTAACATGCAAAATTCCAGTAAGGTCAACTTTCCAAAACAATTACAACAATCTGAGCATCAAAACAGGGAGCCCTGAATACTCAGAGAGGCAGATCAAGGCCTTTCCCGATCTCCACTCCAATCACCTGGAGTATACCCTTGTTTATAACCTGAAAATCAAGAACACGAGAGCTTAAAATCAAGAAAATTGTCATAGCTACAGCATTAAAACAAAATGCTAGAGAATAAGATGAGAAAATCTCTACCAGTTCTACGATGAAAGTTCCAACGAGACCAATCATACAAGCTCTTGAGTTCCATATTTCAGCAGTTCTTGTGAATCCAAGAAAAGGAGCTTCCAACTTGGGCTGCACTTTCGGCAATTCGACCTGAAAATTTCAATACCCACTTCCTGTTAGCTAATCTTTGGCACATATATACAGAGTAAATTAAAGATACTTGAGAAGAAGAAAAAAAAAACATAAAAAGGAAGTTAGCATACTCCAGCAGGAAGCTTTGCAGCTTGAACCCTGAAAGAGACTGGTTTCTTGTTCCGGGAAGTTTTGTTAATTTGATTTAGATTATGAAATGGGGATATTTGTTTAGTCCGGTGATGAAGTGGCAGAGCTGTTTGAAGAAAGGAGGATGAAAGCGCTGATTGTGTTGCCATTGTTTTTGGTAATTGAAACTGTAGCCATTCTTTCTTCTCCCATCAACCTTATCTATCTCACTTCTGGTTGTGGATTGTGTAGTAATCTGCTGGACCCCATTTTTTTAGGTGTGTTTATACACGGGTCTCATATTGTTTTAGTCCATTATACCATGCAATAGCTCGTAAGTTTCTATTTTAAATCTTTCTAAAATGATCTCTCTGCTACTTTTTACTATCAATTATGTGGATAATTAGTTATAATATTTTGACGATATATTTAATATAATGGAATAATCTTATAATTATATTTAATTTTATGTTTTGATATACGTTTCGATCATAAAATTTCCGCAATTCATAGGTGGACTAAAAATCTTTTATTGTACTGCTAACGAGATTTGATAGTTAAAGGAAGGTTTTGGTCAATACACAATATTAATTATGTAATTCACTTATATTTAAAATACTACTATACTTTATGTTTCAAAAAAATACTAATATTCCTTTAAAGTTAGGGTATTTAATTTCTTTTTAATTGCAATATCAATAAAACAATCCATCTTTATTTAAATAAATATTTATTATAATTTTTTGTTTTAAAATATAAAATCATAATTAACTTTCTTAAAGAAACATTTTTAAACTTAAAGCTGATATAGTGATATACATTCATTTAATTTTAGTCAACACAATAATAAATATTTTAAACTTTTGAAGAGGTTTTTATAGTTATAAGATTTATTGTTTTATAATTTATATTGATTTTAACTTTTAAAATATGTGAAATTAAGTTTTAAAAATATAACGATATTGGTTTCGATCGTGATGATCGAGGATGACAACACATGATCTTGCTCGTAATTGAATATGGGCACCTCAACATTTGTTTTTGGTTCTTGCAAATTTGTAACGGATTTTATTTTTGGTAAAATAGATATTTCTTCAACTCTATCATATATATAAGCCAAATTTTTCTAATTAAATCAATCTTTTATGATAATTTCCCAGAGTCTATAAAATGAAAAATAAAAAATCTACCCATATTATTTGAGGAAATATTTTGCCATTGAGTAGGCCAATCTCCTTCCCGTTCAGTTGCATTCTAGTTGTATTACACCTGCGTTTCAAAGGAACTATATTTGTATTACTTTGTAGACTAGCTAGCCGGTGGTGTAGCAAGTCATCTTCTTCTCTCTGATCTAGGTCTGGATTATAAGCAAATTAGAAACCTTCTCATCATGAAAGACGATCTTCAAATTCAAACCTTTAATTACTTATGGGGTTATGAAGTCTGCATGGTATTCATATAACTATTCCTTTGAATATAAAGCACCAGTTCTTTTTCTTCTGGTATTTCTAATATATGGCGGCTATTGGCTATAAATGATTATATCATTACATTATAAAGTTGTTTCAGTAAGATATATATACTGTCAAAGGTATTTGCATATATTTGCCCATGCAAATATGTCAATGTGATAAACTATAAATGAAAAATCAATTAACATATTCAGCATTTCAACTTTGGGCAATATAGTCATTTTCACATATTTGAGTGAGCAATTATCAATTTAAGACGCGCACATATCAACACGTATTATTCAAGATCCTCCAGGAATAATTGGTCTTCAGTAATGTATAGCATAATCACCTACAATTCATGTGGATCATGAATCTTATGCTTCTACCATAACTGCATGCTATATGCCAGCTTATAAAGATGACTAAGGCTAGCTAGGAACCATACAAATACAACAATAACTAGGAACCACAAAATCAATATTCATGTTGTTCAATCCTCTTCCTCTTCCTCTTCCTCTTCCTCTTCTTATTTGGTTTGCTCAAACTCAGCATCTTAAAATAGAGCAGTCAACTTGTCGATCACATCCGGACACATTGCATAGTTAATACAATTACTAGTTATACATTAATTGTATAACTGGACAAGTAATTACTCACCCATTTTTAGGGTGTGATTATTTGGGTCTAGCTAGCCAATGTATAACCCAATTTATTTAATGGACTATATTTGGTGTTGACCCATCATATATATTTATTTTAACAGTGGGAGAGTCCTTATTAAAGTAAGATTGTATTTCTTTATTTGGTGCAATAAAGAGATTTAATTTGGGAAGGAATCTATCAGTCATTAACACAAATAAATACTTTGTACTCTTCATATTATTATAGTGGATTTTTCTCTCTCTTCGTGGTTTTTTCTCAATTGGGTTTCCATGTTGTGTTCATATTTTATATCTCTATGTTTATGTGAGTGTATTTCGTGAGGTTGATTTACAACAATACAATCAACCGTTAGTGCGATTTTGGCATGCTGTTTTAATGATTTCGTCGGACATTAACATTGGCGTCGTCTGTGGGAACGCTTGTTCTAATATTAAATTCACTACTATAAAATACCAAATAGACAACACTTAAACCACAACGATTTTATAAAAAATGTTGTGATAATTTTTTTCACAATCTTTTTTAATAAAATATTGTAGATACATATGAAAAAACGTTATTTATTTATGTGGGCAATTTTTAATTTGAAAAAAGCGTTGTCTATGTTAAAAAAAAATACGGAGGGAAGAAAAACACGGAAGTATGTGCAGTCGGGTAAAAAAAAACACGGAAGTACGAGGAAACTTTACTTCATTTGTTCCCTTCCCATTTTTGAAGTATTCAAACCCTAACTCCATTATCTGATTATGCTCTAATCTATCCGCCCCTCAAAATATTCTCCTCTCTTCATCAACCGTCAGTTGCAACCCCAAATCAGAAGGTAACCTTGCCCTCTATAAGCCAGCAAGCGCTCAAGAAGAAGAAGGTGCATGTAGGTAATTCTCTTCATCTTATTTCTTCTCTTCGTCAAATAGGAAGAACCCTAGCCTCCAATACCTTGCCATCGCAAGTCAAATTTGTGTTAGTTTTGGGATTTTGAAGTAAAATTTGCAGGCTTAATAGTTATATGTATATTGTGAGGACGAGATTATTGCAGATATGAAACATCCATACCTTCTGATATTACCTCATTTTCAAATTGATTTTTCGGGTTAGATTTGTGAAGATTTTCTCAAAAATGTTTAGTTAAATCGGGAAAATTAAGCCCATTGAAGGTTCAATAACTCTCCGCGCGTGAATTGGGATTTGGTATAATCTTTGATTTATTCCATCAAATTCTGCTGATTTGAAGTTTATTATTTTTATCATACTAAGATTTGTGAATATTTTTGGGTTTAATTAATCCTATTTTTTATAAACCCTCTATTGATTTCTGCATATATGGTTATTAAGCTCGTCCATGGAGTTACACTTTGAACTTATGGAATTTGCTAGATGTTTCAGCTATTTAACTATGGTTATGTTCCTTCACTAATAGTATTTTGGTTGAATGTTGAGGAAACTGTGATCAATTAGATTATTTTCTTGTATTTTATATAGGTCAAACTAGTTAGGGACACAGTGCTGCAGGCCTTACATCTCTGGAGAAGTATAATAGGTCTAGATACACCTAAACTTTCAGAAACTGGATCATCTATTAAAGGTTATAAGACTGATACCCTGTTTGTATATCTGTCCAGAAAGTTTGCTGCACAGGTTGAATATACTAGTTTCTCCAATTCTAATTTCATTACATTTTACATTATGGTTTGCCAATCTAGTTGAATTGTTCATATCATATAGTCAGGGTTCAATACTTGTTTATCTTTTGTTCATTTGGTTATGGTCATTGCTTAAACTTCCGTCTCCGGCTATTTTGTATAAACTCTGCAAAGTGCTCACCACTTCAATAAGCTTTGCAGGTCAGGGTTTGGTATTGGGGCACTTTCACAAATGACATGGCCACTTAGCCCACTTCAAATCTCTTATCTTAATGCATACCCCATCTTTGAGATTATAAATAAGCAGCGACTCTTTTGTGAGATTACTTTCGAAAAGAACAAACATCTTTAACAGTATGCAGTTCTCAAATTACATGGTTTATATTGAAGTGCACCTTCTTTGTCATGCATATACATATATAGGTGGGTTTTTGTGGGTTGGGGAGGAGGGCGAGCAAGGAATAGGACCAATCCCGTTATTAGTATTTTGAAATGTTTATCCGCTGCTCCCTCCTTCATCTGCAGAGTGTTTCTTGAAACATTGTTATAATATTATATGATTAAAGTGTACTTTGTGCAGAAATTTTTTGTGGAAGTGGCTATGGCTATATTAGTAGTGCCAGTGAGTCTGCATGCAAGGATGCTAAACTTACAAAAGTTGGTAATGACTCTGTTAAGAAAAGGAGTCCTCTTTCTTTAAGAAAAGCCGGGCAAAAGAATGCTGAATATTCCCAGAGGTCCAAAGAAAATGATTGGCAAATAGAAATCGCAGTCCCAAAAACTCATAATGCTTATTTAGCAGATATTCAATTTGCTGAAAGTTCAATTTATGATACTTATTGCCACAGGTGCCAATAACTGGCCTGTTGTCCAGACTTACTTCAATATTTCTTGGTTTTGCACCTGCATTCCTACTTCTTTCAATTGGGTATCTCCCATTTACATATTAATTTCATGGTAGTTTATTGAACATTTTTTTTGGATATATCATTTCATTACTTATTTTATGAAACATGTGCAGATAAACTTGTGGGATTTTAGGTAAAATTATGCATTTCTGTATGTTCCAAAAACTAGGTAATGATCTAGATCCTCTTTCTTATTGAATTTGAGGCAATAATGGGTGTGAATTTTCATTCTTTATTGATGGATTGGCCATAAATTTTAGTTATTTCTTGTCATTTTCATTTAAACTATTAAGACAAAATAATAAGGTTAGTTTAATTATAGATCTATGTTTTCAAGTTTGTGAAATTTAAGTGGAAGGTAAATTGTAGACAGTCTTGACATAGCAGTTAATGGTATTTATTGGTCATATCGATATCAATATTAATTGCAACGGCCCATCACATTTTATTTGAATTTGGATATTTGCTTACTGTCTTAATTTGTGTACATGATTTGATCTGGGCTTGTAGATTTATGCGTTGTCCTTTTGTTTTTTCCTAGATGAACTGATTAGGAAATGGGAAAGAAAGGGAGTTGGTTCTCTGCAGTGAAGAAGGTTTTGAGTCCTGAACCCAAGGAAAAGAAAGAGGTCTAAATTATTTTAATAAAATATCTTTCTTCCTAGTGTGTGTACACATATTGTCTTCTTTTGCGGATACACAGCTGATAATCCATATCCTTCTCATTCCTAATCTTAATCCATATCAATTTAGTTTAGCTGAGTGATCTTCTTAGCTAGTTAGCTAAATAAACCTTCTTAGTTGACTTCATTGTATGCTCTTTATTATATGATCTTGAATGGTGTTAGTTTATGATCTTCTTAGCTAGTTAGCTAAATAAACCTTCTTATTATTTTGCTAGGAATGACAGAGAGGCAGACCTGCCCATCATCTATTTTAAGGAGCAGCTGAATCAAGCAATATCTGGCCAGATATCACCAGATGCTGTAGTAGAGGCAGACCTGCCCATCACCTATGAAGTTTGACCAGATTAGGACTAGGCACCTTAAGTTTTCTCCTGTTAACATGTTGGAAGACATCAATTAGAAATGCAAAATGATTTTTTTTGCCAGGTGATATGAAAGTGAAAGCCGACAGAAATAATTCAACTGCTTTTTGGTTGCTCTTACTCCGATTTGCAGGTTGCAGGTATCAAAGTCCATAAAGAAGAAGGAATAAAGGTTAACCACTTTTATGGTAAATTCCGACAACTTCTTAATCCATTTGTGTTTTTTTAGTATATTGCATTAGCTTGTAAAGTTTTATGATACAATGTTGTAGTTCTTAGAATGTTGATGCATTGTTTTAGTTTGGAATGAAGTTTTAACCCAATTGTGCACAGGAAATGCTTGAAGCACCTCTTAACCCAATGGCTAACCGTGAGAAAATGACCCAGATCATGTTCGAGACCTTTAACGCTCCAGCCATGTATGTTGCCATCCATGCTGTTCTATCACTTTATGCCAGTGGTCTACAATAGGTGAGCATTTTGACCGACGATTTCTTTTTCTTTTTTCCTTCCGTTCCCAGAAGATGGTTAGTGAAATTCAGAATCTGTTACTACCTTTTTTCTATCTTCATGTTAGCTTATCTTAGTTGAGCAGGAATGCCTCCTTTCTGGTAGCAGGTGTATAAGAAGTGACAGGCTAAAAGTCTCAAAAAGAAATACTGTACAAGTAATTTGAGTGTACTGGATTTGGCTATTTGAAACCTTTTTTTTTTGCCAAGTGATTGTCATTTTACATGTAGGTTTTTACTATGCAACAGTAGAAGCTTGCCTTAACCGGTCTTATTTGATATTACCATCGAACTATTGTTCTTTACTCATTAAGCAGCGTCTAAGAACTGTTTTTGAGTGTAAATTTCCTTTTTAGTTGCTGTCTTTCTTCTTGGCTGATCTCCTACTAGGCCTCTGTTTTGAAGCTAAAATGTCTTCTTTTACTAATTTATTGTTATATCAATTATATGGTAAGTAGAGGATTTGGTATGAAACAGACGGACCATTGATATGGGTTGTCCTGGTTTACTGTCTTTACTTGCTTTGTTCTTCAAGCTGGATAATTTTTGTTTATATACCTGATATGTTGAAAAAATAACATGATTGCATAAGTGGTAAATTTGATATCTGTATATGATGTATTTTTTAGCTGTTGGCTTGTGCTGTTTCTTTTATTTACTGGGAGCATGGCAGAGAAGTGGGTTTGGGAAGGGAGACAGTATAGCTTTGGAGATGACCAAGAGCAGGGCGGACTGCAGTGTGCTTCCAAATCTGAATTTTCGACGGACTGCAGTGTGCTTTGGAGATGACCAAGAGCGGAGCTGGCTAGCCACAGTTGTCGGTTCAATTTGGTGGGCCTAACCCGCAATTGCAGTCTCAGGGTATGGTGAATACTTCATTGCCAATGCCCTTACCAATGGGAAATCCATCTCATGTGCAGCAACAAGTATTTGTTCAAGGTCTTCAACCCCATCTGATGCAAGCTCAGGGAATCATGCATCAGGGACATGCTATGAATTTCTCATCTCAAATGGGTACCCATCTAGGCTTTTTTGCACATGCTTAAGTAGTTGCTTAATTTTATGGATAGTTTGGTTTATTTTGTGGATTGAAAAATGAATTTGAGATGTATATATGGATAATTTGGTATATATTTTGTGGATATAGTAATTTGAAACTGTAAACGAACGGTATTATTGGGATGTATTTTGAATGGTTGATATATTTTGGCTTTAAATTTAAATGAGAATTTAGACCATTTAGCTATATATCATGGCATTGGCATATTGCAAGTGCATTGGTAATGTAGGTGAACCACAACTTTTTTTTTTCTTTTTTTTTTTAATCTACAACATTTTAAAAACGTTGTGTAAATGTGCCTAAACGTTATCTGATATAGTAAACAACATTTTTATCCAAAAAACGTTGTGGAATCGTATCTTCTACAACGTTTTTAAGCATTTGCTAATTTTTGAAAAATAAATCTACAACGTTTTTTCCTAAAAAACGTGTATTGTGCTTAACTACAACGTTTTAAAAACGTTGTGTAAGGGTGTCAAATAGAGACATCTTTAACCACAACGTTTTTCTGACTGAAACCACAACGTTTTTTTTGTTGTCTATTTACTGACTAAAACCACAATGTTTTTTCCGATTTACCAAGCAGGAGAGATCTAACGCATAAAAGATAAGTGGTTCTTTTTTTTTAAATTGCAAAATCTAGTCAAGGAGAGATAACGGCGGAGGTGGAGGGTCTTAATGTATTTGTAGAGCTACTGGTGGGAGAGTACTTCGGATATAGGAGCTATTGGTGAGAGAGTACTTCATATATAGAAGCTACTGGTGGGAGAGTACTTCGGATATGAGAGCTACTAGTGGGAGAGTACTTCGGATATGGAGGCTGTTGGTGGGAGAGTACTTCGGATATGGGAGCTACTGGTGGGAGAGTACTTTGGATATAGAGGTTGCTGGTGGGAGAGTACTTTGGATATGGAAGCTACTGGTGGGAGAGTACTTCGGATATGAAAATTATTGATGAGAGAGTATTTCGGATATAGAAGCTACTGGTGGGGGAGTACTTCGGACTTGGATTACTAGTTGTTGTCACTTTCTTCGGCATGACAACAAAATTAGCAGAAGAAAATATTTTTGGACAAGATATAAGTTTGGTATTTGATTTAGGCTTCTTTATTCATTCAGACTGAATTGGTTGGGGGCAGTATTCGCAAGCTTGGTGTAAGCTTCAACGGTCTTAGATGTTCGCCTATGATACTTCGAATGATAGCAATATACTTCAGATTACGTTATATCAGCTTCATTCTGGCTTCGGATATTTACTTTGGTGTTTTTAGAGGTTCGGTGGTCTGTGTTAAGCCTTTGGACGAACAATTATTTTATGTTCGGAGATACGTTTTGCCTTTGTGCGAACTTTAGTGTTTTTAGAGGTTCGGTAGTGTGTGTCCAGCCTTTGGGCGAACAATTGTTTAATTTATGTTCAGAGATAAGTTCAGCCTTTGTGCAAACATTGGTGATAAAGAAGGTTCGGTGATATATGTTCTGCTCCTGGGAGGTAACGTACGAGATTTTTTGGTGTTTGGTGAATCTGTTCGGCTCTTGGGAGCAAACGAGGTGTTTTGGGGGTTCGGTGGAATCTGTTCGACCCTTAGAAGGTGAACATGATTATTTTATGTTCTGGGGAATCTGTTCGACTCTTAGGAGGTGAACATGATTATTTGGTGTTCGGTGGAATCTGTTCGACCATTAGGAGGTGAACATGATTATTTAGTGTTCTGTGGAATCTGTTCGACCCTAGGAATCTGTTCGACCCTTATGATTATTTGGTGTTCGATGGAATCTGTTCGACCCTTAGGGAGGTGAACATGATTATTTGGTGTTCGGTGGAATCTGTTCGACCCTTAGGAGGTGAACATGATTATTTAGTGTTCAGAGGAATCTGTTCGACCCTTAGAAGGTGAACGTGATTATTTGGTGTTCGGTGAAATCTGTTCGACCCTTAGGAGGTGAACGTGATTATTTGGTGTTCGGTGATATCTGTACTGCTCCGGGGAGGGAATAAGATTTTTTGGTGTTTGATGAATCTGTTCGGCTCCTCGGAGCGAACAAAGTTTTTTGGTGTTCGATAGGTTATTTATCTATCTTCAATTGTAATAAGGTTGACTCGGCTATCTATATATTTGGTTGTGATAAGGTTGGTTATTTATATCTTCGGTTGTGATAAGGTTGGTTCTTTATATCTTCGGTTGTGATAAGGTTGGTTCTTTATATCTTCAATTGTGATAAGGTTGGTTCTTTATATCTTCGGTAGTGCTAAGGTTGGTTCAGTTGGTATAAGGTTGGTTCTTTACACTACAAGAAAATTGGCTAATTCCGACGGAATATTAAAAGTAAATATATAAGACTATTAAAATCGAAAATACTTTATTTTTAGCGGAATTATTCGTCGAAGATTAAAATCGTAACTATTAGCGTCGAAAATAAATTCCGTCGAAAAAATTAATCGAATGTATATCTCGACGAGCGTATCTCGAAAGTTTGTCGAACCTAGATTATCTTCGACGAGAATACATGGGGACGAAATTTTTTCGTCGAACATATAAATAACTATGTCAAGTGACTAATTCCCTCGAACATAATCTATTTTAGGCGAAAAACTAAAATTAGTTGATATTTATTAAAATTGTTTATTAATAAATTTGACGGACTTTACGTCGGAGATATAATTGATGCTGACGGAAATATTTATCGAAGTTATCTTATGTCTGTTGAAAACTTTATTAAAAATTGGTTATTTATTATCTCTCAGAGGACGATCAAAGTCGAAGTTACCTATTAGTCGGAAATGGCTAACTTTTTTTTAATAATCTGATTTTAAAAGTTCGGTTTCGGTGTTTAAACCCATTAATGTACTGTAACTTTATCCTGACCCAATACTGCGATAATATAAACACATATCTCACATTCAAATATCAACGTAGCACTAAAAGCGTAATCTTGACTCATTTCATTTATCATTCACATTCAAATATCCACCAAAAGCGTATTATAAGCTAACGATTACAAATATAAGCTAATGTTCCATAAATGTTAAACAATATAATTTACAATAGTTATGCTGAGACTTGATTAGACAATACAATATATACAAAAGTTCTATAAACTATATAAATGAACTATAAACTAGTAAAAGTATCATCATCATCGGCGAGGAGGTGAGCAATATTTGCTACGGTGTATGGAAATCGACCTCGTGCTCACCTTTCGTCATCATTGACTGCTTCGCCGCGCCCGCCACCACATTGATAGAATCAAAAATATAAATCATTAGTCGTATATATATATATATATGTGAGAATTAACAAACTAGCCTTAATTGAAAAACATAAACAATAAGAATACACGAGTAGGTGGGGCGGATGAAAAGCCTCCTCGAGAGGTAATCACCATCCGGAGCATCTCGGCGCTCAGCGTCGAAGCTGCTCCGTGGTAATCCGTACTCTCTGCGAGAGGCCCTATTTATAATATCTGAGCAATCTGGTGAAGGCGAGAGCTGGAAAGCAAGCTAAGCTTGCTGCAAGAAAAGCCAGGATCGGTATGGAACCTATCAAACCACGGCCCCTATCGGTAGTCGGAAGATATATCATCATCAAGCCCGGCCTTGCCGTATGAGATGGTCGACATGTGCTCTCGGATTTGGTATTTTGGTGGAGCCTATAAAGAGATACAAATTCGATTACTAATAATAATTTATATAATGTGATAAATTCGGATAATTTTGTGAAACATAAAAAATATTACCTCCGGGAAGTGTATATGCGGGTATCCTCGGCGGATGACACTCGATATCTGCGAGTCTTGCTAGTAGGGGATCTGAGCGACCCATAGTCTCGACTCCTCATCCGATCTAATCTGATATCGGGAAGAGGGGTGGCGGAATCTAACGGCTCGAGAACCCCTCTAATAGTCTCTAGCTCGACTATCGCTCGTCCGAAGCTACGAAATCGGTCTGTAATGTATTAGTATCGTATATTAATTATATCATTTTATTTACGATTGAATATTATTAAAAGCTAAATAGTAAGATGAGTTTTACAGTATAGCTAAAATTTGCTGAGACAAAAGCACGCTCGTCCTTAGGCGTGTGGGCTCGATCCCAAAACTTCTAGCATGGTAGGATCTCGGCCCGAGGTCCTCCCGATACTAATCTGAACATTCATAAAAGCAGGTCTTAAGTATTTGTGTGAGAACTTGACACATAAATAACTAAATCTGGCGCACTACCAGTCTTCGCCTCCTCGAGCGGTGAGAACCGGTGGTGTGTGTACTATCGGGGTGACCACGGTTCTTCTTCGCTTCTTTCGGACTTTTCTTGAAGTCGTGACCTCCGGTGCTTTTACATAGCCTCCGAGGCTAAATCGGAGACTATCTTGGGGTGATGATCTCGATGGTGGTCGAAATTTGGTCCTGTTTGCTGAGTGCCTTGCCTTATCGCATCTCATCTGACCATCGAGTAATTAGCGGTGACGTGATGCTCGATCGCGACATCGCCCGGTGGTGAGAGATCTTTGGGTCAAATCGATAATAAACTATAACAAAAGATTATTTAAAATTAAGAACATTTGATTTCGTCATCCCAATACAACTATGTGGTGATAATATGCTTAACTTACGTGGAACTCCATGAAGGCAGTCTGCATAAAAGTGGCATCGTCGTGCAGCATCTTGTTGAACCGCATGCACCCTCTCGGGAGATCGTCGAACAAATCGCGTGTAGGGTGTGCTTAGCCACCGGGTCTAGTATCTCTCTGAGAAAAAGTATAACAATATGTGTTATGTGAATTGTGTTTTGCAATAAGCGATAGAAATAATACGAATATATTAACACACTACTTTGGGAAGCGACATCCGAAGTCTTGTAAAGTAGCGCTTGCTGCGGTGGACGACCAAAGATCTGGAGGTTAGTCCCCTCGGTGTGTCGTCGACGAGTGCATCTGTAATAATTGTATTTAACATAGTACTTCAATAATCATTGTAATTAATGCGACTTGAGATATATTTAAATCCTAGTTAAGATAACTTACTGGCGCTTTGAAGAAGAGCCTCCATCGTCGTAGCTCTAGTCTCGATCTCGGATCGCCCACCACCTCGGCGACCTCCCCTTATATGTCAGCCATGAATATCCTACTGCAATAACAAAATTGGTAGATTACGAATATGTAAGGTTTAACAATATGTGGTAAGGACTAATATGAAAGCTCATTTTCAATTCATGCGTCATCAAACCCATCGAGAATCAGCGTGTATATCATTCTCGGATTCGGTATCTTCCTCATCCTCGGTTTGAGATCGGTTTAAATCATCGTTATCATCCTCAGCGACTACATAATCATTCATGTATGCGGTGGCCTCGACATCCTCATCGTTAGATGCGTCGATGACATCGATACTCACCACATCTTGACATGGAACACTACGGCCCGATGGGTTTGCTCACATCTTCTTGCAACGCCTCATCCATACCAAACATGTTATCGGCATTAAATGGCGTGTTTTAGTAGTGACTCTTTGTGTACGGGGCTTGAGTATTTACGACATTAGGGCGTAATACACTTGAGTCACTTGACTTGCTTAACACGTACTGCGTCATCGAAAATTTAACACAGACTTGATATCCACGGTTGTGATTCTATTACGATCGACTTTAACCCCCTTTTCGATATCAAACCCGCTACACTTAAATGTAACTACCTTTTTGTCGCCGTGATAATTGAGCACAACTACATCTATAAAGCGACCGTAGTAATTGGACTCGAGAATCTTGATAGCGACTTCTAACACCTGACCCAGAATTGGTGATGTGAGTTCATGCGAGTCATCGACTCTAAATCTATACCCATTCACGATCTGACCGGAAAAGAACTAACAACTTTGTAAGGTCCTTGGATGACATCTATAAAGCGCTTCGAAATACTCTAAAACTTGACCCTTTTCTTAAACCATTGTTGGAAATTAGCATTAGTGAATGTTTCGATTCTGCTGCGATAAAAGTTGGGTTAGAAGCATCGCTTCCTCTTGAATGAGCTGCGATATTAGTAAAATGTCTTTAACATATATAGAGATGACTACACTTGTAAATTGTACTAGCTGGAGCAAATAAGCTTAGACTTACGTGATGTATGATGATACTTTGGGCATATTTAGAAGCACGTATGTAGATCTGATCTTTAACTCTTTGTCGCTTAAGTAAGTCGAGTCTCGAGGCCAAATGGTTTAGCGGGATATGTGAATCAACTAACTCATCATCGGCATGAGTCATTGGACCAACAACCTCATTCCTTCCTAAGCGGTTTGTGCCCGTTGAGACAACATCGTCAAAATACAATGAGCGAAGTTGACAAGCTCTTCCTACGTATATCGTTAAACAATAGAACCCTCTACCACGAGCTTTGTTCTTGACCTTTTGTTTTAATCGGTAGCATATACCTACGATAAATAATATGCGAGACTTAGTGAAGTATTATTAATATGGCGAGGATAGAGCAATTATAGCGGTTTATATATTACCTCTCAAAGGATACATCCACAGATATTATTGCCGGTCCTCCAAGTTTGAGTTCATCTGGCGAGATGAATGGCGGATGTTCCATCGAGTCAAAAAAATCACGGAGGAAGATCATTTCAAGCTTGCACATGGTAAGCCTGATATTCTTCTCCATCGCTCGACATCTTTGCTTAATTATAGTTGAGCAAATATCTCGAAAGAAATTTGTGAGTTCGATTCGATGCATCCATAACTTTTACAGGTAACATCTCACGAAATGCGATTGGAATCAAACTTACGCATGAATACATGACAATCGTGACTCTTGAATCGAGAAATTTTCAATTGCTCGACCTTACAACAACGTGTTATGTTCGACGCATATCCATCGGGAGCTTGACCCACTAACCCACTTACAGGGCGTCTTGACTTGTTGCTTAGTAAAGACTAAATGGAGCTTTAGGTTTCGTAGTGTTAGAAGGCGAAGCCTGATTACGGCCTAATGTTCAATGCCTCCAAATCTTTTTGAGCATTGTCATTGTCTTTAGTTTTACCACTCGCATCTAACACGGTGTAAAACAAGTTCTCGAAAACATTCTTTTCGGTATCATGACATCTATCTGATGATGAAATTGAAAGTGTGCCCCAATCTGACAACTCGAACCATATAGGCAAGTGTGTCCAATTATGAGTCTTCCGTGCATTTGCTCTCAATTCTTGTGTTCCTTCCCGTGAAGGAAAATCAAGTTGATTCAACCACTCCAAGACCTCCTTTGCCCTGACAGTGAGCCAATGACCCCCTTCTTCTCTATCTTTACATTGAGCTGTGTAGACATCTTTACGTAATTGTGATCAAGAGGCAAGAATCTCTGGCGGTTCAAAAAGAAACTACATTTCGCCCATCTTTTGGTTGGTTGCCTTGCATCCCATACACCTTTGGGACGAGGATGACTTCCGTGAGTTGACCCGACCACTAACCATCCCGAGAAGCGGAAAAGTCGGTGATAGTCCATATGCGAATTTGCTTTCATCACAAAATTCTCGCATATCGATTTATCATACGTACGAACCCCTGTCTCCCACAACATCTTTAGTTCATCCACTAATGCGGTCGAAGGTACACATTAAGATCTTTTGTAGGACTTTTATCCCGGAATGAGTAAAGTCAAAAACAAATATGGATCCTCATGCACATTCTTGGGTGGAAGATTATAGCGACCATAATGGTAGCCATGGTGATGCGGTGGCTAAAATTATTAAAAGGGCAAAAAGCCATCGATAGCCATACCAAGCCTAACATTCTAACTTCTTCCGCAAACTCGGGATAATTTACATCAAATCTCTTCCATTCATCTCCATCCATTTGGGTGAGTCGGTGTGACCGACACGACATCCCTTGTTCGATGCCAACTTCGTATGTTGGCCGTATGAGGCGACATGAATAGCCGTTGAAGTCTCGGTATGCAAGTGGAAAATATCGTAAGATTTTCACAGGAACATGTTTCTCCTTTCCCCACGTTTTGTAACCTTGTAGCGCGATAATTTGCATATATCTGCTTATCCCTTATCTCTGTCCTCCCCGTAGTATAACATGCGATCCTGCTCCTGAGCATCGATTTTTGATACCCATATTTAACCCCTTGACCATCTTCTTCACTTCGTAATAATTCGCGGGAAGAGTATGATCCTTGGGTAGAAGCTGTCCAATTATAGCGAGAAAATCGTTGAAACCTCTCTCTCCTTTCTGATCGTGCTCATTCTTGAAGTGTAAGAGCTTAAATCGCTGAGAAAGCTTGGTGTTCGTATCATTTCCGGATCTGTGCTTGACCCCAGATTGAGATAGCAACTTGTAAAAAGCGGTAATTTGTATCATTTGGCACTAACTTCGCCTTTGCTTGAAGAAGGTTCATATTATTGATCGATAGTAGTAGGGCCGTAAGCATCGATGACATCTCATTTGGATCATAGTTTTCGACGTATGAATCCGTGGAATTGGTTGTTCCACAATATTTTCAATCACTTACGATTCCCGTGATGAGTCCATCTGAAGTACCCATCTACAAATCCACGAGAAAATAAGTCGAATTTAATCTCGTCGACTTTCTTCAAATCGATTTTTACACTTGACACACGGGCATCGCATCTTCCGTCGGATCATCCGTATGTTCTAGTGCTTTGTTCGAGAAATCTAAAACCCCAACACGATAAAGTGAGACTAATCCCCTCCCATCTTTGGGTATCCTACGGTACATCGACTCCGGTCGGTGACATTTTTAACTTCTACGAAATGCGCATTAAGTTAATTTGGATATTCATGCGTGAATTAGATTTACCTAGTATCTCTACGGGGACGGGGTAAAGGCTTATCCCGTTATTGGATGTGTCTAAATCACTAGTGCAAACACGTTGAGTACGTTTCATGAGTTTCAAGAAAATTTGGTGACACCTCCCCATGGTCTCCAAGCACACGAAATAGACTAAGATAACTTAATCTAAGTATGCACTCGGAGAACATATAGAGATAACGATCGATTAATCCTCAAAATAACAAAAAATGTACCGTTTGTATTTGCAGAGCTACTAAGTGAGAGACATAATTAACATCGATATTGGTCCCAAGCTGGGGGATTGATTCGACATTCACCCCTATTGAGTGTATGTCGAAGCGGGTTTCTAAGTTTCAAAGTATAGTACATATATAATTGAAAAAATGCTACTTAGTTTATTGAAAATTGTGGCAAACTACACAAATGCTACTTAGTTTATGAGAATTTATGTGGAATCTCTACTTGAGTGACAGCAAGGGAAAAAAAAAATTGCGTAGTTCTGTTGTGTCTATACTCGAATAATAAAGTTAATTCAATTCTTTGCAAACATTCCTCTTTGTTCCATCATATGAGATGACAACATCCAGAAGGAGTTCCATTAAGCTATTGAACAAAGTTTGACTTAAGCAACCCTCTAGATGAGCGAAGCGATCACTTCTCTGCTAGGAATGAATCATCTCCCCATATGGGTCCAATCCATGATATAGGCGACTTCTCACCACTCGAATTCCTCGAATGGATAGTTCTCATTCAAGAGGTGAGGCGTTACATGAGAACTACCCATCGAGGAATTGGTGGTGAGAAATTTGTTTATATCATGGATTGGACCCATATGGGGAGATGATTCATTCCTATAGGAGAAGTGATCGTTCGCTCATTTAGAGGGTTGCTTAACCTAGAACTTTGTTCAACAACTTCTTGGCACTCCTTAGGATGTTGCCATACATTATGATGGAACGATGATGAATGTCTGCGATAATTGATTACCTTTATTATTCGAGTATAGGATTACAAACGAGAACTACGATTTTTTTTAATTAATTGTTTAGAGAGGCAGGTTGGAGTACTATTTAGCTGCTGCTGCTTTATGTCGAAACTGCATACAAGAAAGAGTACATATATAGGGAGAGTATTATTGCATTTATATATTGAAAATTGTGGCAAACTAAGCAAATCTGCTACTTAGTTTATTTTGCCGATGATAATAAACTAAGTAAGTGGTACTTAGTTTATGAGAATTGTTAATTATTTGGAATCTATAGAGACTAACTTGTTAGAGCATTCACTTCTAGCTATACTTAGTTTATTTTGCGATGATGATAAACTAAGTAAGTGGTACTTACTTAGTTTATGAGAATTGTTATTTGGAATCTATAGAGACTCTTGTTTAGCATTCACTTCTAGCTATACTTAGTTTATTTTGCCGATGATGATAAACTAAGTAAGTGGTACTTAGTTTATAAAAATTGTTATTTGGAATCTATGGAGACTCTTATTAGAGCATTCATTCATACTTAGTTTATTATTATATATATTTTTTATTTTAATTTGTAGTATATTATATAATTGGCTTATTTATTTATTAAATTTACTTTATTAAATTAAATTAAATTAAATCATTTTATTTTATTTTATTTATTAAACTAAATTAAATTAAATTTTTTATTACTTTTTATTTTATTTTGTATTATATTATAAAAGTTCTAATTTAATTTAATTTAATTTGATTTCGTAATTAAAATTATTTTATTTTATTTTATTTTATCTTGTATTATATATATATATATTATATAATTTTTAATGTTTTTTTATTTATTAAATTAAATTAATTAAATTAATTTTATTTTAAATTTAATTTAATTTAATTTAATTTAATTTAGATTATTTAAATTAAATTAAATTTATTTTATTTTATTATTTTTTTTATTTAATTTTATTTTTATTGAATTATATTTTATTTATTAAATTAAATCAAAGTTTTTTATTTTATTCAAATTAATTTAATTTATTTTTATTTTATTTTACTTTATTTTGTATTATATTATGTTATTTATTTTATTTTTTAAAATTTATTTTATTTAATAAACTAAATTAAATTATATTTACTTTATTTTATTTTAGTAGTAAGAAACTAAGTAAATGGTACTTAGTTTATGATTTATTAATATTGGGAAACTAATTACTAATCTGATACATGCGAGGCCCACAAATATTACGCAATTTCATAATTACGGCGAAATTTACATCATAAATTCGATCGTAAATAACAAATATATCAAGATTAAAAGCAGATCCTAAAATCGGTTACATTATGATAAGGAACCCAAATTTGATATCGATATTTTATGATATTCCAAATTTCAAATAATATGCACTTAAATAATATATGGAGTCCACAAACCCAAAATCAAAAATTTCAATTAAATGTATTTTATATCTGCGATTTAATATCAATTCATGCTTATTTGTTGCTAATTTCTTGTGATCATGTTCAATTTCACTTGTTTTGTGTTATTTTATGTGTAGATTGGTGGTTGAGGCATTCTACGTACAATTGGTGATATTTGGTGCGATGGGAATCAAATGGAGCATATTTGAAAGCAATTCAAAGATAAAGAAAGATAGCCATTTAATAGAGAGCATAGCTCACGGGAATGGCATTGATGACTTCGGCGAGGGTCTTCCAATTCATTTAACAGGAGCATAGCACTAGCCAAAATATACAAGTTATATATACACACCCCGTAGGGTAGGTCTTCGTCGAGCAAAGCAAAAGAAAGGCAAGCTTAAGTAGGGGGGGTGGAAAATGTTGAGTGTCCTATTTCGGTTATAATTCCTCTTGAGTTCGAATTTTAGCTTTTTGCATGTCAGTATAACTCAATTGGAAAAAAAATTCGGCTGGAGCTTTATAGGAGATATCTATTACTCTATCAAAAACAACGAGGAGATTAGAGAGAGCATTTCGATAGCAAGTTGAGTTTTTGATAGCAGGTGTGGAGGTGTATTTCGAGAAGTTTTTCAAGTCGGTTGCAATTCTAGTCTTCGTGAAATGTGTTTTCTAATATTCTTTGTGTTAGATTATTTATTGTAATTGGAAGAATGATTTCTATAATTTATTCAGTATTTATTTCGTTTATTATGAACTAATTCATTTTTTAAGGCTTGTGATGGATCTTTAAGTGAATCGATGATTTTGTAAACTTTGATTTCCAATTTAATAAGCTATCTCTAGTTTATCTATATTAATTTGTGCTTGAATCTATGAATTGCCTGATCAACAATTCTTTGTAGAGTTGGATGGAATCGAGAGAGGATATTCAAATCTAAACCTAGTTGATATAGCGTGTGTTCAGGATTTTGTTAGTAGCTTAAACTTGATGAGTGTTAAGGTAGAGATATGCTTGACGCCGCATGTAATCGGATAGAGAACTTATTCTTCAACCTTCTTCAATTGTAATTCACATAGAGATATAGTGGGTTAGTTGATTAAGGTGTTTAACAGATTTCTATCTTAATTGTGGATTGAAGTTAATATGGTATTAGTGCATCGAGAGATGGTTAATACTACGTTCGTGTTCTTAATTATTAAACTGGGATAGTGCATTAAATTGGGATAAAGGTATTAAAATCAAAGTAAAGCTTAGGGTGAAATCATAAGTCTAATTCTCCATTAATTATTTGAAAATTCAGATTTTGATATTCTTGGTTATTTTGTGTTAATTTAATTATTTTTAAATTTTAGTTTTGTTAACTTAAATTATTGATTTGGATTTGTTTAATAAAATTAGGGTTAATAGAAGATTGGTAATTGTAAGTTAAGGTTATTGCTAATTAATCTCTGTGGGAACAATACTCTACTCATCACTTTATTACTTGTTGGCCACGTATACTTTCGTGTTGTGCGTAATTAGATTTTTACCCAACAAGTTTTTGGCGCCGTTGCCGGGGATTTTTTAGCATAAATCTTAAGTATTTTACAATATCAGTTTAATTAATCCAGTTTTACTTAGACATTTTTTTCTTATTGTGTTTCTTATTTCAGGTGTTGGACTAGTTTATGCAAACTTGATCCCAAAATCCAGACTTGCTGCCTTTTGAGGACGACATTGAGAAAAGGTTTCAGAGGTTGAGTAAGTGGATCAAAGAAACGAGGCAAGAATTCGAAACATCTGAGAAAGAAGAGGAAATAGTAATGGCAGCCGAAGATCGGAAAGCGTTGAGGGACTTTGCAACACCCAAGGTGATTGAACTGCAGTCAAGCATTACCAGGCCAGCAATAGCAGCAAATACGTTCGAGATTAAGCCTAGGATGATACAAATGATTCAGAATTCAGTTCAGTTTGGGAGATTTGCAAATGACGATCCGAACAAGCATCTAGTCAGCTTTCTGGAAATGTGCGACACATTTAGGTTTAATGGGGTTTCGGATGAGGCGGTGAGACTTCGATTGTTCCCATTCTCTCTATGGGACAAGGCGAAGAGTTGGTTGCATTCCTTACCGTCCGGTTCGATAACAATATGGGAGGATTTAGCTCAGAAATTCCTCGTAAAATTCTTTCCACCGGCGAAAACTGCGAAGATGAGGAATGAGATTACAATGTTTGAAAGCAAAGAACATGGGGAGTCGTTATATGAGGGCTGGAAAGATACAAAAAGGCGCGCTCGAGAAAATGCCCACATCATGGATTGCCCGGTGGTTACAAATGAACACTTTTTACAACGGACTACATGGGAATCTCAGGACAAGTATCGATGCAGCATCGGGCGGAGCGTTCATGGCAAAGAGTTATGAGGAAGCTTATGAGTTGATTGAAACCATGTCAGCTAATAACTACCAGTGGCCCATAGCAAGAATGACACAGGCGAAGGTAGCTGGGGTATTAGAAGTAGATAGTATGACAGTGATGCAAGCACGAGATAGGCTGCGATGTCAAAGAAGTTGGGAGCAAGTGGCGTGAAGACAAACACAACAAACACAATGACAAGCACCATGATGGCAATAGTATGTGAGTTGTGTGCGGGAGAACACCCAATGAAGCAATGTGCAATTAATCCAAAGAATTTATGCGGTTCACTCCGGTAATTACAATGAAATTCCTCAAAACACATATCGAACACATCTACAATCAAGGAAATAGGAATCATCGAATTTCTCATGGAGCAACAACCAAAGAAAATCAAGCTTCACGACAATCATACCCTCCAGGTTTTCAGAATCAGCAACAACCAGTTCAATATCAAGAAAGGAAACCCGATCTGGAGGAAAAGTTGGAAAGATTCATGGCTACCACCGAGTTGGCTATAAAAAATCACACCTTGCTTATGAAAGCACAAGAGATGTCGATCAAGAATCTAGAGAATTAGATGGGTCAGATGGCGCTGACATTGAATAGTAGACCACAAGGGACATTACTAAGTGACACCGAGAAAAATCCTAAGGGTAATCACGAGCAGTGTCAAGCCATTATGTTGAGAAGCGGAAAACAGCTTGTTGGTCAAGAACCAGAATTTTCGGTTGCAAAGGAGATTGAACCAGAGCCAGAAAATACAGTGGGTGAGATAAAGCAAGGGAATGAAAAACAAATGGAAAATAACAAACCAGTCAACAAACCAGCTATTTTTCCTCCCCCACCATTCCAGCAAAGAGTTTAAAAACAAAAGTTAGACAAGCAATTTTCAAAATTCTTGGAAGTGTTCAAGAAACTTCAAATTAACATACCATTTGCAGAGGCCCTAGAACAAATCTTGGGGATTCTGAAAAATTTATGAAAGGGATTCTATCAAGGAAAAAGAAATGGGAAGATTTTGAGACTGTGGCATTAATAGAGGAGTGTAATGCGGTATTACAACAGAAATTACCACCAAAACTCAAAGACCCGGGGAGTTTTACTATTCCATACACGATCGGGGAGATGCATTTCAGCAAGTGTTTATGTGATTTGGGGGCGAGTATAAATCTTATGCCGTTGTCAGTATACTTAGAATTGGGTTTGCAGAGCGGCCTCTGAACATCTCCCTACGGTTGGCGGATAGGTCGATCACGTATCCGAGAGGCATAGCAGAGGACATTTTAGTGAAAGTGGATAAGTTTATATTCCCCGCAGACTTTATCATTCTGGATTTTGAGGAGGACAAGAACATCCCAATTATCCTAGGGAGACCATTTTTGGCTATAGGGAGAACACTCATAGATGTACAAAAAGGAGAACTCACTATGAGGGTCCAATATCAAGAAGTAAAAATTCAATGTGTTTAAGGCCATGAAATTTCCTACGAATGAGGAAGAATGTTTTCGAATGGATCTAATTGAGCAAATCATTAGTGATGACAAGAGCAAAAGTTTGGTGAACGATCCGTTAGAAACAACATTATTGGGAGATGAAGAGATCGATGATCCGAAATTGGTGGATTACCTTCAATTGCTAGATTCATTGCCACGAGTACCAAGATTCAGAACACCATTTGAACCACTGAACATAGAGGAGGTAACCGCAGAAAAACTGAAACCATCATTGGAAGAGCCACCAAAGCTGGAACTTAAGCCACTTCCTAAGCACCTCAGGTATTCGTATTTAGGCAATTTAATTTCTTTACCTGTTATTATTTCAGCTGCACTTATCGAATTGTAGGAAGAAAAATTACTGAGGGTGTTTCGGGAACACAAATCAGCTATTGGATGGACAATTGCTGACATAAAGGAAATCAGCCCTTCATTTTGCATGCACAAGATCCTGATGGAAGACGAGGCAAAACCAACGGTGGAACAAGAACGGCGACTCAATCCAATTATGAAAGAAGTGGTAAAGAAGGAAATTTTAAAATGGTTAGATGCTGACATCATCTACCCGATTTCCGACAGCTAATGGGTTAGTCCAGTTTAGTGCGTACCGAAAAAAGGAGGAATGACGGTGGTGCAGAATGACGACAACGAGTTAATCCCAACCAGAACAGTGATAGGTTGGCGGGTTTGCATGGATTACAGAAAATTGAACAATGCAACCCGAAAAGATCATTTCCCGCTGCCCTTTATTGACCAAATGTTAGATAGATTGACGGGACACCAATATTACTATTTGTTGGATAGGTATTCGGGCTACAACCAAGTAGTCATCGCTCCGGAGAATCAAGAAAAGACCATATTTACATGCCCTTACGACACATTTGCATTCAGGAGGATGTCATTCGGGCTATGCAACGCACCGTAAACTTTCCAACGGTGTATGATAACAATTTTTTTGGACATGGTGAAGAAAAACGTTGAGGTTTTCATGGATGACTTTTCAGTTTATGGGGACAGCTTTGATAATTGCTTGAAGAATCTGGTCATGGTTTTGCAAAGATGTAAGGACACGAATCTCATACTAAATTGGGAGAAATGTCACTTCATGGTTGAAGAGGGCATAATTTTGGGCCATAAAGTATCGGCTCAAGGGCTGGAAGTCGATAAAGCGAAGCTGGAAACGATTGAAAAATTGCCTCTACTGTAAGACCCCGAAATTTTTAAATAAAAAAGAATTTCTTTTATTTATTATTTTGAAATAGTAAGGGTTGATTTGATTAATGTGGATAGTTAAGGGTTAAATATGCAAATATTTCAAATTAAGCAAGTGGTTATAAAATATTCATTATCGTCGGGGAATATTCGTTTGGTCGTGGAATATTAAATGCTTTGTCGGGAATATTAAACTACTTGGCAAGTGACCATGTGTGGGCCCCATAACGGAAAGTGATTGATGAAGAAAGCGACAAATATAAGTTATTTTTAAATAAGCAGCGTAGTTATTACAATTATCTTGTTGGAATACCCGGTGGTTAAAACACACTAATGTCTGGCGTTGTTGAGCAAGATTCTTGCGGTATTGCACCAATTATTGATTCTTACGTGAAGGCCTTTACTCGATAATGGTTCTGATAATTCTTATCAAGATATTTTATTGAGTTAATAATTCTTTGCGTTGATATTTTATATTCTTTGTTGTTTGATAATTGTCATTACGGTATCTTTCATTATCGAAGCAATAATTCATATTATCCGAATAATATTATTAGATAACATTATTGGCAATGTCTAGAAAGTTACACTAAGGAGAGGTTTGGTCACCTAATTGCGGCGCCAAGGTAAGAAGAAATTCTTATTGGAAAGCCCCTCTTTCTGAGGAGCTGCACGGTTGTCAATATTGTGATTACGTAATATTATTTGTGAATAATTAATTATTGATTTATATGATGAGGAAAATATTGATTTTATGTGGATATAGATGGAGAAAATTTTAAAATGACAATTGTTGAAAATTAATATTTTATCTTTTACGATAAAATAATTCATTTAAATATATTATTTTAATAATATATTAGCGGTGATATTTTTTACAACGAATGTGGGATATATGAGTATACGAGGAGGAAGAAGTATTTTGTTGCAATAAATGTTTAAAACATGTTAAACATGTCGGTGGACCCCATTTATTGACTGAAATTTGATTATAGCCTGTAAAATCGCTCGTTTATGGATTTCGGTCAATTTCTATTTGGAATTTGGAAAAACTTTCTTCTGCAAAGTTGTAGAGAATTGAATTTCCTATAAAAACTCGCGAGATTCGAATTTTCTGATGAAAGGGCTATTTATTATGAATTATTGAAGTTCCGAAGCTCGAAATAATTAATTTTGAAAGTTTTAATTATGTTTTTTAAGAAAAACGTTTTTCAAATGTTGTTGGCCATCTTTAACATGTGCTTGATGGCTGAGATCAGATTGTCTAGATGGGCGTAGAGAATTTATTAAATATATTAATATTATATTAAATTTTACGCTTTGAATTGTTCTAGCAATTTTCTATAAATAGGGTCTTGGGTTAGAATTGAAAATCACACTTAAGCTGAAGTTTTTTCTCTCTATATTATCGGCGTATTCTTGTGAGTATTTTGAGTATACTTTGAGTATTGCTATCTGGTGCAAGTCAAGTCATAGCTTTATATCAGGTGTTTAAATTAGAAATCTTGATCTTTCGAGGTAAGGGATATTATTATTTTTTTGTAATGATATTATTTCTTCAATATCATTATCTTTGAAATATTGATCTGAAGTTTTTATCAAATTTGGAACTTTTTCATGTCGGGGTTACTATTCATGAGGTTCTTATTCATGAGTTCTTATTCACGATTCTTATTAAATGAGTTCTTATTCACGAGTTACTATTTACGAGTACTATTAATGAAGCGTGAAGATGTTTTTGTGGAATTTCTATCTTTTGGTGTCGAGAGTTACTATTCACGTATCTGGCCTTATTCACGATATCTGACACTTTATTCACGATATCTGGCACTATTCATTAGAAAAATAAAATTTCTTCTTTTTGTCCAAAATATCTATGCGGATACTAACTTCGATTGTATCCATGTTTTGATCATTCTTGAATTTTACACCACTATGATTATTTTTGAGGTATTTTTGGGCGTGGATAAAACCAAGTACGAATCCTTAATCCTTAATCCTTGTCATTTTGTTTCCTTTGGATTCGTTTCTTAAAAATATTTTCATCATCCTCGGTCTTAAATGATGATATTATTGAATATCTTTGGCTTTGTAGTGCAAAGATGAATGATTCTGAAGAATATCTTTGGCTGTAGTGCAAAGATGAGCAGTGTTGAGATGAACATGTGGATTGATTAATATCTTTGGCACAGTAGTGCAAAGATGAGCAGTGTTTAAATGAAGCATGACCGGTGATGAATATCTTTGGCTGTAGTGCAAAGATGAATATTTGATTCGGATGCATATTGATTGATGTTTGAGGATAAAATATTGATGATGGGTATTAAATTCATAGATTATAGTAGATTTCATTCTCTACGTAACTCTTACATGAATTATTATTTCATTGCGAATATTGATACGAAACTTGTTATACATTGTATTCTATCAGATTTTTCCTGTTGAAGACTAACGATAATTTGTTGTATATTATCTTAGTCATAATATTCTTCTTGGGCTAGTTGAGCTCACCCTTTTCCTTGTTGTTCCATTTTTCTTCTCGGGAGGCGAGAATGTAGCAGTCTTAGTCGGGGGTATGGAATGAAGGTTCTAGAGAGAGTTGTTTAGTAGTCCTCACCATTTTGTAAAATAATGAATCAATAATTATGATGGGGATTTATTTGCGTGTGGATATTATACAGAAGACAATATTATATTTAAACTCACAGTATATATTGTCGTATTTCACACGACATTTGTATTATGAAGTTGTAGTTTGCTTCTTGTACCGTGTATTTGGCGACTTCGAGAATGGGTGTTGTGTATACCTATTTTGGGGGCGTTCTGAGTTAGTATCGAGCTATAAGTAAAACCCCAGAGCCTCTCATTTGGTGACTTCTGTTGATGGGGGATGCAGAAGCCGGACTCTCCGTGGGGACGCTTGATTCACGGTGGCAAAGCGATAGAGTATCGATGTGAGGTCTTGACACAAGTTGGTGTCAGAGTTACAGTTGGTATCGAGCTTAGGGATATGATCTCTGGCGGAGATCGGGGAATAGAACTAGGAGGGAGAGGCGAGTAAATCCTTGCCAGCTAGTGTGTCTACCTAAGCTTATTTGTTAGTTGGTCGATATATAGGGATATTATGTGATATATTGATTTCCTTAATTAACCCTTATTTTATGACAAGATTTGAGAATGTCGATTGAGAATATTAATGATGGAGTAAATGAGACCGTGGAGATGCTGTCTTTTACCAACGAGGAGAGCGTGCAGCAATGGTGGCAATGTTCCTCCTGTGAACAACACCACTTGAAGAGATAATGAGCGGGGATGTTTAGAAGCTTTTGCCAGATTCATGCAAAATCGACGAGGAGACTTCGTGTTCAAAATCTGAGGAGGAAATGATAGCAATTCACGGGTGGTCACAAACGCAAGCGGTTCAAAGAGTTGGGACCACGAGTGCTGAGGGAAAGCCGGATCCGATTAAAGCGGAGGCGTGGGTCAAACAAATTACCAAGATATTCGATGTCTTGGGATGCGGAGAGCAGAAAGTTCCATTCGCCGCCTTTATGTTAAAAGTGGCGAGGCGATTCTTGGTGGGAATACGTGAAGCGTACCCATCATTGCACTCGGCGTATGTCGTGGGAGACGTTTGAAGCAGTTCAATGACAAGTACTTCCACGAAAGTATTCATCGTATATGAAGGAAGTGGAGTTTATTAGACTAGAAGCGAGAATAACATGGCGGTGTCGATGACGAGGCGAAGTTCGCGGAGTTATCGAGTTTGCACCTCATTTGGTGGAGAATGAGGAGCGTATGACGCGGATGTTTACGAGAGGTTTGAAACCCGACATACGTCGATATCTCATTTCTCATAAATTTTCTCTCTATTCGAGATGTTGTCGGCAGGCTCTCGGTTGTTAGGCGAGATAACGAGTACGTTCAACCGAGGGACCATAAACGAGGATCATCTAGAAGATAGCGATCATCGAATAACGATAACCAACGGAGAAAGAAGAATACGGACAAAAGCGGTAACCACTCTGGTGGTAATCGTGGCCATGAAAATAGAAGAAGCGAGTTGGGAGGAGATTTTAAAAGAGGAGATTCAACAACGACCGTGTGAAGGCGTCGGGCGCCGATAGCAACTAGTTTTAAGGAGGAGAAGCGACCACCGGTCATATGCTACAAATGCGGAAAAGAGGGACATATCGGTCAAACTTCCCACAAGCAGTTCAAGGTATGCTATAATTGTGGAAAGGAAGGACATATCGCTTCGAGATTATACGAAATGAAACCTAGTTCAATGTGGGACGGTGACTCAAAAGATCATCCCGAGAAAAGTCAAAGTCAACGATTCCGGAAGAAGCGTTTGTTGTGGTGGTCAAAATCGAGAACGAACGAAGTTAGACGGGTTAGTTAATTATAAATTCTTGCGAAGTATATACCTTACTTGATCCGGTAAGTTTACCCATTCATTTTTATCTCTCTGCATATGCTCAGCGTTTAAACTTGACTCGGAGAAATTAAACTTTGACCTATCTGTGGAGACTCCATTAGGAGAAACTTTCATTACATCCGTTGTTTAAAAATCTTGCTTGATTCAAGTTGGCACTATCACATTACTGTTAACCTTATTTCTATAGAGATATTTGCTTTTGATGTGATTTTAAGGTTAACTACTCATCATGCCAAATTGATTGCTTTTGTAAGGTTGTTAGTTTTCATATTCCTAAGCAACTTTGTTATTGAATTCAAGCAATCAAACCATTGTAGTCAAACATTTTCATATCAAGCCATGAAGTCATTCGTTTATTACGGATGTCAAATTTTCTTAGTCCATGTTATGGATTTGAATAAAGACACGTCAGATTTGAATAATATTCCTGTTGTTATTGATTTTTTCATATCAAGCCATGAAGTCATTCGTTTATTACAGATGTCAAATTTTCTTAGTCCATGTTATGGATTTGAATAAAGACACGTCAGATTTGAATAATATTCCTGTTGTTATTGATTTTTCTGACGTATTTCTGAAGAATTTCTTGGCTTACTCCCAAAGCTTCGATATTAAATTTTGTATCGACTTTGAACCCCCGGTACAAAACTCATTTCTAAAATCTCATATCGAATGGCTCTATTGAACTTCGAGGAGTTAAAAATTCAACTATAGAATTTGGTACTGAGCCTTTATCTTGTGACTTCCTTTGTGGAATTCACTAAGCCGAACTCTCTGTAGGGGCGTCATATTCGATGCGATAGTAAAGCGATAGGTGTCATTGTGACGTCTTATCCAAGATTGGGATATGAGTCGCAGATTGAGAGCAACCTAAGTCGATTATCGAAAGGCGTAGCTTTCTAGGCTTAGTTGGTTATTATCGGAGATTCGTTGAAGGATATTCTCGAATCGCTATTCCATTAACGTGGTGACTCGTAGAGATACAAAAATCGAATGGAGCAAGGAATGTGGGAAGAGCTTGAAGAACTCAAGAGGAGACTCATTTGACACGTGTTACGATCATGCCATCTGGAAAAGCGAGCGTGGTAGGCGACGCGGTGAGTAGAAGATTATATGCGAGGAGCGAGTGCGATGATGTCAAGTATACGCATAGAGCCAACTTTAATAGAAAAAGTTAAGGTTGCTCAAGCCACCCAAGCCGGAGTTGATGCGTATGAAGAAGAAAGTACAAGAAGGAGCTATTAGGAGCGAGAATTGATACTTGAGTCCACTCTAGACTTTGTGTTCCTAACGACTCGATTTGAAGTACAAGATTATGATGGAGGCACACAATCGCCATTTGCAATCCATCTAGAAGTACTAAAATGTATCGTGATCTTGACATACATTTTGGTGGAACAATATGAAGAGAGAGATTGCAAAGTTTATCTCGATGTGTTTAACTTGCCAGCGTGTAAAGGCGGAGCATCTTGTACCTAAGGGTCCGTTGCAACCACTTGAGATTAGAAATGGAAGTGGGAACACATTACTATGGATTTCAATTTACGGGTCTTCCTACGGTTTCTCAAGGCATCAATGCTATTTGGGTTATTGTTGATAGATTAACCAAGTCGCTCATTTTCTACCGAATCACGAGAGACTTATTCCTTGAACGTCTTTCTCGTATATCGTAAATGAGATTGTGAGATTGCATGGCATGCCGGTATACATAGTTTTAGATCGTGACCCAAGATTCACTTCATGATTTTGGGTTAGAAAGCTATGGGCGCAATTTACGATTCGGTTTGGCATACCATCCTCAAGCGGATGGGCAATCGTAAAGGACTACTTAAACTCTTGAAGATATATTAAAACTCGTGTCCTAGATTTCAATGGAAGTTGGGATAAGTACTTGCCATTGGTGGAATTCTCATACAACAATAGTTATTAAACAAATATAGGCATGGTTCCATTCGAAGCATTATATGGGACGAAAATGTCGTTCTCCGATATGTTGGGATGAGGTGGGTGAAGCAACATTGTTGGGACCGAGTTAAATACGATATGACTAATGATTGACAAGCGTATACAAAGCGGCACAAGATCGACAAAAGAGTTATGCGGATCTTCATCGAAAGGACGTGGAATTTAATATTGTTGCGAGTTGCTCCATGGAAGGGAGTTACAAGATTTGGGAAGAGAGGAAAGCTCGATCCACGATTTATCGGTCCATTTCAAATTCTTGACCGAGTAGGAAATGTAGCCTATAGACTTGCATTACCTCAAAGTATGTCTCGTGTTCATAATGTGTTTCACATATCGTACTTCAGTAAATATGTGAAAGACCCGAACCACGTTATTGAGTTAGAACCAGGGACGAGATAGCAGAAGACTTAACGATATGAGGAGGTACTGTCAAGATGTTGGATAGGAAGGAGCATGTCCTACGTATGAAAGGTTATACCACAAGTTAAAGTTTTGTGGAGGAATCATGCTATAGAGGAAATGACACGGGAATTGGAAAGCGGAAATGAAAGCGAGGTATCCTCACCTTTTGAAACACACAGTGCGTATGTCAATTTCGAGGACGAAATTTCATAAGGAGGGAGGTTGTAAGACCAGAAATTTTTAAATAAAAAGGAATTTCCTTTATTTATTATTTTGAAATAGTAAGGGTTGATTTGATTAATGTGGATAGTTAAGGGTTAAATATGCAAATATTTCAAATTAAGCAAGTGGTTATAAAATATTCATTATCGTGGGGAATATTCGTTTGGTGGTGGAATATTCGTCTTTGTCGGGGAATATTCGTTACTGGCAGTGCTTGACCATGTGTGGGCCCCATAACGGAAAGTGATTGGATGAAGAAAAGCGACAAATATAAGTTGTTTTTAAATAATTGGCGTAGTTATTCACAGATTATCTTGTTGGAATACCGGTGGTTAAAACACACTAATGTCTACAGCGTTGTTGAACGGTAGCTGCACGGTATTGCACCAATTATTGATTCTTACGTGAAGAAGGCACTACTCAATAATGGTTCTGATAATTATCGCTTATTCGATATTTTATTGAGTTAATAATTCTTTGCGTTGATATTTTATATTCTTTGTTGTTTGATAATTGTCATTACGGTATCTTTCATTATCGAAGCAATAATTCATATTATCTGAATAATATTATTAGATAACATTATTGGCAATGTCTAGAAAGTTACATCTAAGGAGAGGTTTGGTCACCTAATTGGCGCCAAGATAAGAAGAAATTCTTATTGAAAGCCCCTCTTTCTGAGGGGAGCGCACGGTTGTCAATATTGTGATTACGTAATATTATTTGTGAATAATTAATTATTGATTTATATGATGAGAAAAATATTGATTTTATGTGGATATAGATGGAGAAAATTTTAAAATGACAATTGTTGAAAATTAATATTTTATCTCTTTTACGATAAAATAATTCATTTAAATATATTATTTTAATAATATATTAACGGTGATGATATTTTACAACGAATGTGGGATATATGAGTATACGAGGAGGAAGAGTATTTTTGTTGCAATAAATGTTTAAAACATGTTAAACATGTCGGTGGACCCCATTTATTGACTGAAATTTGATTATAGCCTATAAAATCGCTCGTTTGTGGATTTCGGTCAATTTCTATTTGGAATTTGGAAAAACTTTCTTCTGCAAAGTTGTAGAGAATTGAATTTCCTATAAAAACTCGGGAGATTCGAATTTTCTGATGAAAGGGCTATTTATTATGAATTATTGAAGTTACGAAGCTCAAAATAATTAATTTTGGAAGTTTTAATTATGTTTTTAAGAAAAACGTTTTTCAAATGTTGTTGGCCATCTTTAACATGTGCTTGATGGCTGAGATCAGATTGTCTAGATGGGCATAGAGAATTTATTAAATATATTAATATTATATTAAATTTTACAACTTTGAATTGTTCTAGCAATTTCTATAAATAGGTGCTTAGGTTAGAATTGAAAATCACACCAGTAAGCTGAAGTTTTCTCTCTATATTATCGAGCGTATTCTTGTGAGTATTTTGAGTATACTTTGAGTATTGCTATCTGCAAGTCCAAGTCATAGCTTTATATCAGGTGTTTCAATTTTGGTAAATCTTGATCTTTCGAGGTAAGGGATATTATTATTTTTTGTAATGATATTATTTCTTCAATATCATTATCTTTGAAATGTTGATCTGAAGTTTTTATCAAATTTGGAACTTTTTTCATGTCGGGGTTACTTATTCATGGGTTACTTATTCATGAGTTATTATTCACGAGTTCTTATTCATGAGTTCTTATTCACGAGTTCTTATTTACGAGTACTATATTCATGAAGCGTGAAGATGTTTTTGTGGAATTTCTATCTTTTGGTGTCGGAGTTACTATTCACGATATCGGACTATTCACGATATCTGACCTTTATTCACGTATCTGTGACTTATTCATAGAAAAATAAAATTTCTTCTTTTTGTGTCAAAATATCTATACGGATACTAACTCGATTGTATCCATGTTTTGATCATTCTTGAATTTTACACCACTATGATTATTTTTGAGGTATTTTTGGGCGTGGGATAAAACCAAGCACGAATCCTTAATCCTTAATCCTTGTCATTTTGTTTCTTTGGATTCGTTTCTTAAAAATATTTTTCATCATCCTCGATCTTAAATGATGATATTATTGAATATCTTTGGCACAGTAGTGCAAAAGATGAATGATTTCTGAAGAATATCTTTGGCTCAGTGCAAAAGATGAGCAGGTGTTGAGATGAACATGGCAGATTGATTAATATCTTTGGCACCGTAGTGCAAAGATGAAGCAGTGTTTAAATGAGCATGATTAATGATGAATATCTTTGGCACAGTAGTGCAAAGATGAATATTTGATTCAGATGCATATTGATTGATGTTATAGGGATAAAATATTGATGATGGATTTATTAAATTCATAGATTATAGTAGATTTCATTCTCTACGTAACTCTTCTATGAATTATTATTTCATTGCGAATATTGATCCGAAACTTGTTGTCTCATTGTATTCATCAGATTTTTCCTGTTGAAGACTAACGATAATTTGTTGTATATTATCTTAGTCATAATATTCTTTCTTGGGCTAGTTGAGCTCACCCTTTTCCTTGTTGTTCCATTTTTTCTTCTCGGGAGGAGGCGAGAATGTAGCGAGTCTTAGTCGGGGTATGGAATGAAGGTTCAGAGAGAGTTGTTTAGTAGTCCTCACCATTTTGTAAAATAATGAATCAATAATTATGATGGGGATTTATTTGCGTGTGGATATTGTCTAGAAGACAATATTATATTTAAACTCACAGTATATATTGTCGTATTTCACACGACATTTGTATTATTGAAGTTGTAGTTTGCTTCTTGTACCATGTATTTGGCGACTCAGAATGGGTGTTGTGTATACCTATTTTTGGGGCGTTACATCTACCAACCTCAGTGAAGGGTATTAGGAGTTTCTTGGGACACACTGGGTTCTACAGGAGGTTTATAAAGGATTTCTCTAAAATTGCCAAACCCTTATGCAGTCTTTTAGAGAAGGATGCAACATTCAGCTTTGATAAAGAATGCAAGACAGCGTTTGATTTATTAAAAAGGAAATTGACTACAGCCCCTGTTATAGTTGCACCGAATTGGAGCATGCCATTCGAGCTTATGTGTGATGCAAGCAACTCCGCGGTTGGGGTTATTTTGGGTCAGCGGAGAGACAAGGTGTTTCACGCTATATACTACGCAAGCAAAACACTTACAGAAACTCAAATGAACTACACAACCACAGAAAAGGAGTTGCTTACCGTGGTATATGTGTTTGATAAATTTTGTGCTTACTTGATCGGGACTAAGGTGATAGTCTATACAGATCATGCAGCGATTTGGTACTTGATAGCGAAAAAGGATGCCAAGCCATGCCTTATCCGGTGGATTCTCCTACTGCAAGAATTCAATTTAGAAATAAAGGATAGGAAGGGGACGGAGAACCAAGTAGTCGACCATTTGTCGAGGTTGGAAAACCAAGGGAAAGAAAAAGACGACAAATGTGAAATCAATGAATCATTCCCGAATGAGCAATTGTTTGGGATATCAGCGGAGATTCCGTGGTATGGCGACTACGCAAATTTCGTTATGAGCAACATTTTACCACCCGACCTCACAAGGCAATAGAAAAAGAAATTTCTTCACGACGTGAAATGGTACATGTGGGATGATCCATATTTGTTCAAGTAGTGTGCCGACAAGGTGATTCGAAGGTGCGTCCCTTATAGCGAAGTGAAGAATATTCTACATGAGTGTCACTCATCGGCGTATGGTGGGCATTATGGGAGTGAGAGGACAACGACGAAGGTACTGCAATGTGGTTTTTATTGGCCCACATTATTCAAAGATGCCCACCAGTTTGTCAAACAATGCGATAGATGTCAAAGGGTGGGCAACATTTTGAAACGTAATGAGATGCCCTTACAAACAATTCTGGAAGTGGAAATTTTTGACGTATGGGGTATCGATTTCATGGGACCATTTCCCTCGTCCTTGAACAATCAATACATTTTACTCGCAGTGGACTACGTGTCAAAGTGGGTTGAAGCTACAGCTCTACCAACAAACGATGCCAAGGTGGTCCTCAAATTCCTTCAAAAGAACATCTTCACTAGGTTTGGCACACCAAGAGCAATTATAAGTGACGAAGGTAGTCACTTTTGCAATAAACCGTTTACTGCTCTTTTGGCCAAGTATGGGGTGAACCACAAGATAGCTACAACATATCACCCTCAAACCAGTGGACAAGCTGAGGTATCGAACAGAGAAGTCAAAAAGATATTGGAGAAAGTGGTGAATCCGAGTCGGAAAGATTGGTCACTTAGATTGGACGATGCTCTATGGGCTTACCGGACTGCATACAAGACACCACTCGGGATGTCACCATATCAACTGTTGTATGGGAAGGCATGTCATTTACCGGTGGAACTACAGCATAAGGCAGACTGGGCAGTGCAAAAACTCAATTTTGATCAAAAAGCTGTAGGAGAAAAGAGATTATTTCAGTTGAATGAATTAGACGAGTTTCGCCTTCATGCCTATGAGAATGCCAAAATATAGAAAGAAAAAGTCAAAAGATGGCACGACCAGAAAAATTTGCGTCGAACATTCGAGCCCGGCCAATCAGTACTATTATTCAACTCAAGGCTGCGTTTGTTCCTCGGAAAGCTCAAATAAAGATGGTCGGGACCATTCACAGTCAAACAAGTATTCCTTCATGGGGCGATTTGAAATTTCTGATCATGATCCTCTCGAAACATTCAAAGTAAGCGGACTTCGGTTGAAGTATTCTTTGGGGTGGAGAAGTTAACAACGATGTGATCGCCATCACGTTGGCCGATACAACTTAAGCGAGGAAGTAGTCAGTTTGAACGACTTAAAATCAAGCGCTCATGGAGAAAACCCAATTTTTATTTCTTTATCGTATTTTCCATTCATATTTGATTAATCATTATTTTTATTAAATTACTAGGTAGAAGAATAAAATAAAATCTCGTTAATCTCTCCACATCAGAACATGTCATCAACAACTCACTAATCTTCATGTTCATATCATGCGGGATGGAAAAAGGATCATCAAGCGAGTATATTGCAAAGAAAGTGAGCTACATTGAAGCAAAACAAGGAAGTCTGGCGTTGACCTGGCAGTTTGTATGCCCCTAAAGATCTTATAACTTGGCCGTAGGTGGGATCCTCAACATAAAAATCGGGGCATACACTTGGAATGAGCATTCCTAGTTCATTACCCCGTCAAGGCGTGAGGTCCTAGAATTTTGACAAAGCGTGGGCCGGTTGGTTGGTCTTCTATCCTTCCCAATAACCCCCTACTTTCACACTTCCCCACTACCTCATTACTCCATAACCACCACCCACTTTCCCCACATTCCCAACACTCCATTATTCTTCTCCACCTCTTCACCTCCTCACTCCACTAATGCTAGCCTTCCCTCTCCATCTATAAATACCACAACATCTCATCCAAACTCCTCCACCATAATTCATATAAGGCAAAAAAAGAGCATAGTTGTGAGCTAGAGAGATACTATTGCACAATTTGGGGGAGAGTAGAGCAAAACTAGCAATTGAGAGAGCCATGGCTTCACAATCATCTGCGAAACGCCAAAGGGGGGAGAGTTCAAAATAATCCCAACCAACCCGCACCTTCGATCGCCGTAAATTTACAAGTGTCGCCGCCGCCGCCCGGTATGATTACATGCTCACCAAAGCCCTTACACCGGAGAAGGGGTTGGCACCGGATCCTAATGATGGGGAGCTCATGCCGTAAATTTACCAAAAAGGATGGACAAAATTTACCGAGGAGCCGGAACCAGCCGTTGTAAACATTGTCAAGGAGTTTTATGCAAATGCTGTGGACAAAGAACCATTCCAAGCATTTGTGCGCGGACATCTATTTCTATTTAGCGCCGACGCCATTAACACATACTATCAACTGCGGGTGCCTCGCCACTGCCAGTATGCACATCTCTGTAATTTTGACCCAGATTTTGATGTTATTATAATGGAGATGACAAAGCCGGGAACGTCATGGATGAAAGGGCGAAAGGGGGGCACCGTGTTCCATAGCAAGGATCTTAGCCGGTATGGCAAAATTTGGTATGCCTTCCTCTGCGCAAAATTGCTATTGTACGCCATTGTGCAAGATTTTATAATTGATGTCGGGGCTATCATTTGCTTCTCCATCCGTCGGTGCCTACGTGAAATTTTTTCTGGAGGTTTGCCACACCCATCACTTATATGTGGGTTATCTTGAAAAGGAGTTAGATGGTCTGATGACGAGCCCACTCAAATGCCACTCACGCTGCTTGATTCTAGAATGATAGCGCGATACTCTGTATGGGCAGGAGGCGAGTCACACCCGCGTGGAGTGGGTTTCATTTTTTCATCATCGTCGAAAGCTAACGAGGATGCTACAAAGACATCGGGGGACGATGATGGGGAAATGGGTGATCAAGGGAATGAGCAGGTACCGCAGGCCGAGGCTATATCTAGATCTCAATTCCTTGATTTCCAAAATCAACTGAATGCACACACCAAGGCAACTCCTCGGGAAATGCACTGATTGGCAATGAGGCAAGAGCACATGTTCGACGCTATGCATACATCTTTTGCCTCGTTGAACACAACTCTTCAAAGTTTTAACCCGGCGGCACAATTTCCATACCAACAGTCCGGTCCAATGCCAAGGTTCCCGCCGAGTGATTCCGATGAAGAAGATCAACAACCACCTCTTCAAGCTTAAGCATTGACAGGGAAGTCTTCACGTACTTATTTTGATCAATTATCCAATGAGGACATTGTATTATTTAAGTTTGGGGGATTTAAATTCATGTTTGCATGCATTGTAGTTTTTAGGATTCATTGGATTTAAATTTATGTATTGCATTTTATTTTCAGTATTGCATGATAGCTTAGGGCATTCATGGTAGTTTAGGTTTTGCATAGTAGATCCATATTTTGTTATTCACATATATATATATAAAAAAAATGTTAATTAGTAATTATTGTGTTATTTAAGTCTATCAATGTTGTGTTTCATGTTATTGTGGGCCTATAATGTGATTGTCAAATAAGTAGCAAATACAGTATTGAGTAGTAGAACTATGACACAATGATCGTTTATGAATCGAATCTTTAGTTGTTTGAAACTGGTATAAAAGGATAGCACATTTAACAAACATATGTGTTAATTGGTTAACTTCAAACCGGTATCTAAATGGTCTCTATAGGATAATGTTAGAGTGAATGATAAAATGACAAGGATGGCTGGTAAAGGCTAAAGTTAAGCAAGAACTTAAGTTTGGGGGATGTTATGTGGGGTATATAAGCTTATGAAAAAAAAAGTATGAATAAACACCGTAGCGTGCTTGTCTAGTTTTGTGGCCTTTGTTACTTGAGCAAGTAAGCCCGAGGGGATTGTCTTTACACCTAGCGCCATAAGGTCTTAATGGTCTAGGAGTCGTTGGTCGAAAGCTCATTAAGGTAGCATTAAAAAGCCTAAGGGAATAAGACATTGCATAGCTATGTGATCTATATATCTAAAAAAAAATGAATAAGACGGGAAATAAGAGCAAAAAGCCCCCGTAGATGAAAATAAAGCATAAGTACCCCGCGTGAACCCTTGAGATTTGTGATTGCTTGATTTTAGTTGGAACTATCTATTTTTAAAAATTTTAAGTTTGTGCTGCATGATTCCTTCTAAGAGATTGGTTATGTATTGAATTTGGGTTAGTATTGGTTAGCATGGATGTTACATACACACACTATACAAGTGATGATGGCTTGAGATTCGAGGATTAAAGTGATTTGTAGATTGTTTTTTGATGGTTGATATTGTATAGTTGCTTATTTTCGCTGAGGGCTGTTAAGATAATTTTGATTCTGCGATATTGTTGGATTTGATAGTATACAAGTGAATTCGTATTCATATCATTGCATTGCATGTAGTTGATTTGTGCTCGAGGACTAGCACGGTTTAAGTTTGGGGGATTTTGATAAGTATATTTTATATACGCGATTTAATATCCAATTCATGCTTATTTATTGATAATATCTTGTGATCATGTTCAATTTTACTTGTTTTGTGTTATTTCATGTGTAGATTGGTGGTTGAGGCATTCTACGTACAATTGGTGATATTCGGTGCGATGGGAATCAAATGGAGCATATTTGGAAGCAATTGACATAATGAGATAGCCATTTAGCGGGGCATAGCTTGGCCGGCGTATCGATTTATATATATACCCGTAGGCTGAGGTCTTCAATTCATTTAGTAGGAGCATAGCCCACCGGAGCGGGCGTTATATAGCTATACACCCCCGCCGGGCGGGGGTCTTCATTCAAGCAAAACAGAAGGCAAGCCCACCGGCGGTGATGCCTATAATATCTAAAACCCAGCAAAGGTATGAAGTGGAAAATGTTGAGTGTCCTGTTTCGGTTATAATTCCTCTTGAGTTCGAATTTTAGCATTTTGCATATCAGTATAACTCTATTGGATAGAAAATTCAGCTGGAGCTTTATAGGAGATATCTATTACTCTATCAAAAACAACGAGGAAATTAGAGAGAGCATTATTACGAAGATCTAAGCTGAGTTTTTGATAGCAAGTGTGGAGGAGTATTTCGAGAAGTTTTTCAAGTCGGTTGCAATTCTAGTCTTCGTGAAGGGTGTTTTCTAATATTCTTTGTGTTAGATTATTTATTGTAATTAGAAGAATGATTTCTATGATTTATTCAGTGTTTATTTCGTTTATTATGAACTAATTCATTTTTTAGGCTTGTGATGGATCTTTAAGTGAATTGATGATTTTGTAAACTTTGATTTCCAATTTAATAAGCTATCTCCAGTTTATCTATATTAATTTGTGCTTGAATCTATGAATTGCCTGATCAATAATTCTTTGTGGAGTTGGATGGAATCGAGAGAGGATATTCAAATCTAGACCTAGTTGATATAACGTGTGTTCAGGATTTTGTTAGTAGCTTAAACTTGATGAGTGTTAAGGTAGAGATATGCTTGACGCCGCATGTAATCGGATAGAGAACTTATTCTTCAACCTTCTTCAATTGTAATTCACATAGAGATCAATGTTTTCAAACCCGGACCGGACTGCCGGTTGAACCGGAAAAAACCAGACCCGGTTCACTCAACGGTCCGGTTTGGACCACTAAACCACTTACGCTTCAAAAAGCAGATTTGAAGCCAAATTGAGCCGTGGTTGAGCCGGTTGACCTAATGAACCGATGGTAGGTTCACGGGTTTGGTAGTTCTCTCCTTAAAGATTAAAAAAATATTACGGATTTTATTTTATTTTAGTAATTTAGTTGAGACTTTGTTTGGTATTTTACATATTTTTGCATTCATTTAATCAAACACTTGAACTTGTGGTTGAATTTGAATTTGAATGTATCTTAGAGATGTTTAGTTTTTTTTTTGTAGATAAATTGATTAATTTTACATATTTACTAAATATTATATATAATATATAATAATAATTAATATAACTAATTATTTATTATTTATTACATATTAATGGCGCCATTTTGGGTCGATAGCAATTCGACCACTAGTTGGACCAGTGACCCATCCACCCAGTAACTTTTTCGGTTCGATGACCGGTCCGGGTTTAAAAACCTTGATAGAGATATAGTGGGTTAGTTGATTAAGGTGTTTAACAGATTTCTATCTTAATTGTGGATTGAAGTTAATATGATATTAGTGCATCGAGAGGTGGTTAATACTACGTTCGTGTTCTTGATTAATAAACTGGGATAGTGCATTAAATTGGGATAAAGGTATTAAAATCAAAGTGAAGCTTAGGGTGAAATCATAAGTCTAATTCTCCATTAATTATTTGAAAATTCAGATTTTGATATTTTTGGTTATTTTATGTTAATTTAATTATTTTTAAATTTTAGTTTTGTTAACTTAAATTACTGATTTGGATTTGTTTAATAAAATTAGGGTTAATAGAAGATTGGTAATTGTAAGTTAAGGTTATTGCTAATTAATCTCTATGGGAACGATACTCTACTCATCACTTTATTACCTGTTGACCACGTATACTTGCGTGTTGTGCGTAATTAGATTTTTACCCAACAGCAATCAACAATATAAACAAGAAGAATAGGACCCAAATTTTAAATTTCAGATCACTCCCAATTCCAACAAATGGGTTAATCTCAATTTTAGATCACTCCCAATTCAGATCAACCCACAAATTCACGGTAACAACATATTATCCAAATTGGGTTAATCTCATATTCAAACTCAAACTAAACCTAAAACAAATTAAGCCGCAAATTTCATAATTTTCAACAAATTAACCCTAAAAATCTAATACTCGGCAGAAAACTAACCTTGAAATTGAATTAATGTGCAACTAACCGACGGTGGTGCCTGGTGGTGGCTGATGGTGGTGTCAGTGATGGTGGTTCAACCGACGGAGGTGGTGGCATCTACTGGTGGTGGAACTGATCGACAGTGATGGTGGTGGTGGCACTATATACGTGGTGGTGGTGGTGGTGGTGGTGGTGGTGGTGGTGGTGGTGGTGGTGGTGGTGGCAGTACGTGGTGGTGGTGGCAGTACGTGGTGGAACCGGTGGTGGTGGTGGTAGTGGCAGTACGTGGTGGTGGCGGCGATGGTGGTGGCGTGAGAGCAGTGAAGTGAGAGAAGTGGTGGTTCGTGAGAGATCTAGAGAAATGAGAGAGAGAGAAATGAGATTAATTAAGGTCTAGAGAAACGAGGGAGCCGGAAGACGTACCGATTAATTAGATTTTAGGATTATCTTCGACGGAATGTTCGTCGTACATACATTCGTCGTACTTAAGGTATCTTCGATTGAATCTTCCGTCGGAATACACACTATTCAGTCGAAAATAAGATTCGCGCTGGCGGGAACATTGGCGCCAATAGGATACATAAATGTTCGACGAACATCCGTCGAAATTAATGTATTTTCGACTGAGGTATCTTCGACTGAATACTCCGTCGGAATATATATTATATTCGAGGGAATGTGTCCGTCGAACATAGATCCGTCGGAATTAGCTGGCTTTCTTGTAGTGTTATATCTTCGATAGTGTTAAGGTTGGTTCGATTGGTATAAGGTTGGTTCTTTATATCTTCGGTAGTAATAAGGGTAATTGTTAATCTATCTTAGGAGTGAACAAGAGGAGTGGGATGGCGATATGGGGAGCCAAAAAAATTCGTTCGGCGTTGGGGTTCAGGTGTGATAGTTCGTCTTCGGCAGATATGAATTTTCAGTTGGTATAAATTTGTATACTTTCTTATTTTAAGTTCCTTATAAATAAGAGACTGGGGGCAATGTTGGGGTGTGATTATTTGGGTCTAGTCAATGTGTAGCCCAATTTATTTATTAGACTATATTTGGTGTTGACCCATCATATATATTTATTTTGATAGTGGGAGAGTCCTTATTAAAGAAAGATTTTGTTTCCTTAGTTGGTGGGATAAGGAGGTTTAATTTGGGAAGGAATCTATTAGCAATTAATTACAGTTATAATGTGATTCTACAAATGACTTCTACTCCTGATTGGATTCTGGTGAACATGACAGTTATAAATAAGCAATAAACAAGGGTTTAGAGATACAAGAACACAAAATCATATGACACAAATAAACACTTTGTACTCTCCATAATATTATAGTAGATTTCTCTCTCCGTGGTTTTTTTCCAATTGAGTTTCCACGTAAATTCTTATATTCATATTTTATACCTCTTTGTTTATGTCTTTGTTTATATTTATGTAAGTGTATTTCGTGAGTTTGATTTCACAACAATACAATCAACCGTTAGCGCGATTTTGACATGTTGTTTTGGTAATTTCGTCAGGCGTACAGAATTTGGCGTTAACACCCATCATCATCTCATGACACTTGTTTAGATCATCCTAGTAATCAGAAAAACACATGATCAATGAAACAGTATATATGTTGCATTCGGTACTGTAGAAGACGAAAAGGAATCAAATCTTTAATTACCATTTGATCTTGAGGGATGAGCATTATAAAATGGGTAAGGTGAGCATCACATTTTGATGGAATCAACTTTTCAAGTACGAATTTTAGCGCACACGCGGTGATCACACTTGGCCGGAACGCTAGGAGTTTACAATCTGAAAACATTCATGATCATAAACGTTTGTATCAACTAAATGAATGAAATATTCCTTATGTGCCACAGTCAAGCGAGCACTAGTTTGCATATCAATCAAATTACTTATAGAAAGCCAAGCGAGGAAGAAGAAAAATTAAGCAGACGATCATGCATACAAATTATTGATGAAATATTCAATGAGCTCTACCTCGAACGATATTCTGCATTCCTTATGTGGGATTATTAGGGTTAATTAGTGGCAGTTGTTAGGGTTAACTGAGTCAATTGGAATTTTGATTTGGGGCCATATATATATAGCCAATACCCTCAGGCATATATGTTTGGTTGCATATATGTTTGGTTATTAACAGATAATTAATGAGAGCATCTTTTAATCTAACTGAGACAGCCATTAAGATCATAACAAGGAATTAATTTGTCACCTAAAAGAGCACAGAGAAGCATTTCGTTGAGTTGTGGGAATAAGTCCTCAATAAGGAGTGGTTTGATCAAGAAGTCAATATCCCATGTCATTAGCTCTAGAAAAGAATATGGTGTTGTAGAATTAAGTCTCCAATCTAAGGTCTGCAAAAGTTTCAATTCCATTTCTTGGATCAATCTTGGTTGGAATGTATGTTCCAAACCCTCCATCTGCAATAGCCATAATTAATATCCAAACACTTTATTATAGTAGTATTTAGTAACATGATAGAAGTATTTAAACTAGCAATTACAACTAATGAATATATATATATATATATATATATATATAGTATTCCCTCCGTCCCTTAATATAGGACGTTTTAGAGTATTGCACAAGAATTAAGATAATGATTGAAAATCATTAAATATAGTATCACTACTAGAAAAACAAGAATATGTGAAAGAATTTTAATTTGTGACGGTTTTTAAAAACAATCACAAAAGATAGTAATTTTTGATGGACTTTTTAAGCAATCACAAAATAATATTATATATGATGACTCTTAGTGATGACTAATCTTGCCATCAATGTATTATAATTGTGATGGTCATATCAATCACATCAATTTTTTCACGCAAAATAAATTTTCTTTTTATAACGCACTAAGTCATCACTTATAGATATACCCTTTTCGTGATTGCATTTAAGCTATCACTAATATTTTAATATAAGAAACAATCAAAACAATATTTTATGACGGTCGTGACAATCATTAAAAAAAATAAATTTTTGTGACGACTTTTATTTGCAATTACAAAAAGAAGGTATTTTGTGATGGAATTCTCAAGTCATCACAAAATAATAAAATATATGATAGCACTTAGTGATGACTAATTTTACCATCATTAAAGAGTATTTGTGACTGCCATTGTAATCACCAAATCTTATGCGGAAGTAATTTTGTTTAGTAAGTCAACTCACATATATTTCCTTTTATATTTTATTTTAAAATTATAATCATGAACTGGACTTTGGTGTAGTGGTAATACTCGTTATTTAGTTTGCAAATCGGAGAGGGTTCGAATCCTACAAGTATCATTTGATACAATTAAAATAAATTATACGTAAATAGAGATTCACGTTCTTACATTTAATTCCTAAAGACGTGATACTTAAAGCCGTAAGTGATGGTTTTTCTATTTTTTGTGATGGATTTTGTCCATCACAAATGACCATTTTTTTTAGATGTATCGATCAATGCATAATAATGGCTTAAATAAGATCTTTATCATAGTTATCTCATACTCTCTCTCATACATTTTCTCATAATTTTCTCCTAAAAAAACTCATTAGTCTCATTTACTCATTGGTCTCTCTCTCCATCTCCATAAAACAACTTATCCAATTCTTTAGTTTATCAAAAAATTAGGTAGAATAATGAAGGGTAATTTTGGAAAAATTGTGACCAATTCTCTTAGATTTTAACAAATGTCAAATAATAAGGGACAATTGAAAAACTTTAAAACGTCCTATATTAAGGGATGGAGGGAGTATATATTATCACCTGAATTTCATGCAATGTTGGAGGGGCTGTCTCACCAAACTTTGAGGCAGTGGATAAACATGCAACTGAAAGTAGTTCAAGCATCCAATATTTCCATCCCTGCTATTTTTATTTTGATACTAATAAATTAACTTCTCATATAAATAGTACTATAGATTTATTTTCATGATAATCATTGAAGAAAATGAATGGCAATTAGTGCAGTACTTCCACAGTCCTTACATGGCATTGATTCAAAGAGACGAAGCGATCGAGGTGGTTTGCAGCATTGGAGACAGTTTCAAGAGAGAGACTCAATCTCCTTCGCGACTAAAATTAATATATCCAAAAGAAACAAAAAGAGTCTGATCATAATTATAACATATATATATATATATATATATATATATATATATATATATATATATATATATAGTATTTCTATATGTATGTCAGTATGTACCACATAATTAAATAATAACATGATCATCTTCATTATTTTTCTTTCACATGTAAAGTTTTGTACATACAAGTGCTGAACCTAAACGCAACTTACTTGAATAAGCCAGTGAATGGCTTTGTATCTAGCGGTGTTAATAAAATTTTCCGATTGAAGAAGCTCCACGTACCCCGGCTCAGGCATGTACGTGATCTCTTTTTGCAGGTACATTTTAAAAGCTTCTGCACAATCTTGTTTAGTGGTGTAAGAATTACAACTAGTAGTAGCGTAATTAGTGTTTGAACAACAATCATTATTGTGTACGTATTCTGATCTTTGATCATGAGTTGTAGTGGCGGGACTCATCATAAGGCACATCAACTCCTCATTGCAAAAAAGATTATCCATTCCTCCAACCTCAGAGAAAGAGATCGAGGCAAATTAATAGGGAGGAAATTAAGATCGATGAAGGAATATATGCATATATATATATATATATATATATATATATATATATATATATATAAATGAGGGATAATGAAGTGGGGTAAATGCAGTTTCAACTGCCTGCCTGCATGCATGCCTGCCTGCCTGTCTGTCTGTCTTAACATTTTCACTGCCAGTAACCAAATGCGTGACTGCTATTCTTAATGCACGAGACCTCCTTAATTCCCATTTTATTTATTGCTTTGCCTATATACTCACCCATGTTAATTTTAAGAATCTTAATTAATTATTTGATTTTAAAAAATATCTCTATATATTTATATCTTCATTATTATATTAGTTAAATTCATATTTTTAATTAATTATATTATCAAATATCATTAAAATATGAATAATGCTACAGACAAACTATTCTACAAATATTTTACAAACGGCTGATATGGCATACTCCACCTCAACTTTTTAAGGCCGAAAAATACATTAAAGTAATTTGTTGATTAATATATATGCTGAGGTGCAGTATGCCACATCAGTAATTTATAAAATAATTTATGTATATAACATTACTCTTAAAATATTTAGTTCATTGCCCATTCACCAAAAGGTCCAAAACTGACTGTTTTCTGTTTTCCTTCTTGCTTCTCTAGGGGATGAACGAATTAAGGGACGATCCTCGATCCATATGCTGTTTTGGCAGGTTTAGGGTTTTGATCTGTTGTGTGGGCCCAAATCTAATATCATCCAATCCAATCCTCTGTCCACAACCACACGAGTGGGCCCAGGGAAGGTCCCCCGAAGAATTCGTGAATATACCACCGGTCCTTTCAATTCGTGAGGAATACACTAACTATCTGGGCCCATTTTTAACGGAAAACGATGAATTGACATCATTTAATGTACCGTTGAACTCCCGCTACTTTACTTGTGTTGATATTTAAAAACATGATTAGGATTATGATTACTTTGATTGATATCATGATTAATTAGGATATCATGATATATTAATATATATATATATATATATATATATATATATATATATATATTAATTAGGATATATTATGATTAATTAGGATATCATGATTATTTTACTTGTGTTAATATATTTTGTGTTGTGTTGATATATATATATATATATATATATATATATATATATATATATATATGTTCGCTCTCCAATTTCATTTTGCTTTCCAAAATTCAAGTTCTGATGAAACTGGAGAGCAACTTGATTTGATAAATCTCTTCTACTAGCCATGCAAGTCTCTCCGTATATACTCAATGACTAATAATATAATCCTCAACTTTCAAAATTAAAGATATATTTTTATTTTTTATACATTTAATTTATAGTTTATAATAACTATAATATAACAAGTGAACATTACAACTACCATGCATTACTAAATTCTTAACTAATAGGAGTAATATATATCAAGTGTACATTTGAAAACAGAGTAATCATTCTGTTCCGAATTATAAGATCAATATTGACGGCCTAAAAGTTAATTTGAGATATTTTCAAATTAATTGACATGATAATTATTTTAAATTTTGAAAACAATAAATCTTATAACTATTAGCACTTTTTAATTAGTTTATGACGTTTATAATTGTATTAACTTAAATTAAAAAAATTTATGTTAATTTTGAGTTTGAAAATATTTAAAATTAACTGTTAGAAAGTATTTTATAATTTGGAACTGGAGAGTATTATTTTGGATGATGGTCTGTCAAGGCTTGGTGTTGTGGTTTATCTCTGGTAGAGTAGTATTAGATGTTACTTTTGTTGAGAAAAAATTACCTCCTAAATACTGTTGTCTTTGATAAATTAGACAGATAAAATATCAATATATGCTAAACAGGTTAAATTTATAGTTCCACCAAATAATAATCACTGTAGGAAATAATGAGTAGAAAATATTCAATCACGAGACACCAAGATTTTACGTGGAAAACCCTCTAAAACTAAGAGGTAAAAACCACGGGACAAACTCCGAATAATTCACTAGAAAAATTTATTAAATCAATATGGACCGTCCGATTAAAAGTAAATCAATTTGGATCGTTCATGAATTAGTTACTATTCAATCCATTCTTCTATAAATAGAAGCTCATTCCTTCATTATTTCTTGAATTCCTTTGAAACTCAGAGAGAAACTATAGAGAAAAAAAAAAAGTGTTCTCGCTACTTCACCGCTCCTATATCCAAGACTTCTTCTTTCTAAGTTAAGGGTATTATTTCTTTCTTATTCATGAAGAGAACTTACATTATTCCGTTCTTTATTATTACATTGGAATAACTTTGTCATGCTGATCACCCCTATACTTGGTGAAATTCTTTTGATATTCCATTCTTTATTATTATGTTGGAATAACATGTCTATGCGAAGTGCCACATACATAGTGACTTTCTTCTGTTATTTCCATTCTTTATTATTCTGTTGGAACATCCTGTCTGTGCGTTACGCATGACCTGGTTCCGATATTTATTATTCTGTTGAAATTTCGCCTAACCTGGTTTCGTTATTTATTATTCTGTTGGAATATCTTGTCTGCAATGCGTTTCTGCGTGACCGTCCCATTATTTATTATTACATTGGAATAACTTTGTTTTGTCTGATCTATCGCATGCTCGATGATTTCTTTTGTTATTCCATTCTTTATTATCTTTGAGTTGGTTAAAGTTTTAACTTCTATACTCCATGAAATTAGTGGAATATCCTCGATATTTGCGCTTCATCTAAAGATCTTTTCATAAAAATATTCTCTCGAGCATTCTTGAATTTTACTCTACAAAGAAGTATCATGTTGATAATTTGGACGTTATTAGTTCTGGATAAATTAATTCTTGAACTTATTTTATTGAATTCTTATATTGTCATCATCATCCTCATGTTTATATTATGTTGAAAGTCGTCGTAATTTTGTAGTGCATAGATAGACTTGGTATGATTATGACCAGGGATTAATCGGTATAATCATGACCGTAATGTTACAAATGATGTGGTAAAAGTCTTCATTGGGCCGTAGTACATTGATGGACAGTCGTTGGCATGATCATGACCATTGATGAATACACGAATATCCTTGGCCCGTAGTGCATGGATAATTTGTGGTTGTGATACTAATGAATATCATTGGTCGTAGTGTAGGGATGATGTGGATTATTTATTAAGCTGAGTCCCAGCGATAAAAGTAATGAAAAACCTTTTAAATCGTAAAATATAGTAGATTTTACTCTCTAGTTGACTCTTTTAATGGATTGCTTGTTCCGCTGCAGTTAAACTTGATGTCTATTGTATTTTATTAGTTTAACATTGTTGAAGACTATTGATAATTTATTCTGCATTATCTTAGTCATAATATTTCTTACTGGGCTAGTTGAGCTCACCCTTTCTTTCACTGCTCTCTTCTGTGAAATGAGAACGTGGAAGGGACTAGAATGGGAACGGAGTGACGGTCCGATATGATAAGATTAGTAGTCCTCTATATTACATTAAATAGTGTGACAATAAATGTAATGAGGACTTATTCGAGAGTGGATATTTTCTGAAGGCGGTATTTGTATTAAAACTCACTGGCTCTTTTTGTTGTATATTAAAGATTGTATTTGTATTACGTATCATGTATTTGGCGACTCAGAATATGTGATGTATACCTATTTTGGGGGCGTCACAGTTGGTATCAAAGCTTAGGGATATGATCCATGGCTAAGGTGTGAGACAAGAACTAGGAGGGGAGAGACGGGGAATTCCTTTACTAGTATGACCAACTAAGTTTATTTGGTATTTAATTGGTCGGTCAGAGTATAGAGATAATATTTGATATGTTAATTAACCCTTATTTTGTGGTAGTATTTGAAAATGACATCCGAGAATGTTGAGAACATCAATGGAGCACAGGAGACCGGTGAGTCTCCACAGATCAATAATCAGGATAATGTGCATCAGGAAGGCGACAATCCTCAGGCAAACAACAACACTGACCAGATGATGAACGATGGAATGTTCAGAGGCTTTTTGTAATTCATGCAATATCAGGCAAGAGCGGCTCTTGTACAAAATGCAGGTGGAAACACTGGCAACTCTTGGGACATCAGCTAAGCGATTCAAGGAACTGGGACCACCGAGTTTTTGGAGAGCCAAAACCACTTAAAGCGGAGATGTGGATAAAGCGGATCCGCAAGATATTTGATGTCCCGAGATGCTTGAGGAGCAAAAGGTTCCATTGCCACCTTCACGTATTGCGTGCAGAGATGACATCTTGGTTAGAATCAGAAACGTACTCAACTCCGCCACTGATGAAGATGACTTGGGAGAAGTTCCAAGAATTATTCAACGACAAGTACTTTCCGAAAGTATTCATCACATGAAAGAGGTAGAGTTCATCAAGCTGGAGCAAAACAACATGACCGTGTCGCAAGACGAAGCCAAGTTTCTTGAGTTGTCCCGGTTTCATATCCCATTTGGTTGATAATGAGGAGAGAATGACACGAATTTTTTAAGAGGTTCAAACCCGAGATACGCCAATATCTTATCTCTCATAAAGCGTATTTGTATTGAGATGTTGTTAATAAGGCTCGATTATTGGAGCGCGATAATGAGTCAACCATTGAAAAAAGAGAGAAATGATAAAATGATAATACTAGTGAGAGCATTCATCAAAACGGTGACAACAAGCGTGGAGGGAATCAACAGGCCAGAAATGGTAACCACTTCGGTGGTAATCAGGGTCAAAACAATAAGAATGGACATTTCAAGAAGAGGAGATTCAACAATGACGGAAAGACGTAAGCACCAGCACCTGTTGTTAAGGAAGGAGAACGACCACCTATTATATGCTTCAAATGCGGAGGGGAGGGACACATCAGTCCAAACTGCGCGATGCCATCCAAAGCATGTTATAATTGTGGAAGAGAAGGTCACCTAGCCCGATTTTGTCGTTCACCGAAGACAAGTTCAGCTAGGATGGAGGCACCAAAGGCCGTCCCAAAAAAGTCAAAGCCGGTAGTTTAAGGGAGAGCGTTTGTTGTGACCTCACAAAAAGTAAGGAACCCGAACGAGGTCATCACGGGTAAGCTTATCATAAACTCTAGCGAAGTTTATACCTTATTTGATATCGGTTCTACCCATTCTTTTATTTCTTCTACTTGCTCTCAACGTTTAAATTTGACTCCGGAGAAATTGGACTTTGACTTATCTGTTGAAACTCTATTGGGACAAACCTTCATTGCATCCACTGTTTATAAGTCTTGTTTGGTTCAAATCGGTACCCTCACATTGCCTGTCGATCTTATTTCATTGAAAATACTTGCATTTGACATAATTCTAGGGATTGATTGGTTAACTACTCATCATGCAAAAATTGATTATTTTCGTAAGGTTGTTAGCTTTCATATTCCTAACCAACTTACTATGCAAATTCAAGCAACCAAACCATTAAAATCAATCACTGTCATCTAAAGCCATAAGGCTATTCGTTTATTGAAAAACAGATGTCAAGCTTTCTTAGCTCATGTCACGGATCTAAACAAAAACACGTCAGTTTTGAATGATATTTCTATTGTTAATGAATTTCCTGACGTATTCACAAAGAACTTCCGGCCTACCCCCAGAGCGTGAAATTAAATTTTGTATCGACCTTGAACTCGGTACAAAACCCATTTCCAAAGCCCCATATCGAATGGCTCCTATTGAACTTCAGGAGTTAAAGACCCAATTGCAGGAATTGCTAGACATCAGTTTCATTCGTCCTAGTACGTCTCCTTGGGGTGCTCCTGTTCTATTCGTGAGAAAGAAAGATGGGAGTATGCGACTTTGTATTGATTATCGGGAGTTGAACCATGTCACTATCAAAAATAGGTACCCATTGCCACGTATTGATGACATGTTTGACCAGTTGCAAGGCGCCAAATTCTTTTTAAAGATTGATCTTCATTCTGGATATCACCAGTTGAAGATTAGAATCGATGACATTCCAAAGACGGCTTTCAGAACTCGGTACGGGCATTATGAATTCCTAGTCATGTCTTTCGGATTGACAAATGCTCCTGTTACCTTCATGGATATGATGAACCGAGTATTCAAGGAATATTTGGATCACTTTGTGGCCGTCTTTATTGATGACATCCTTATTTATTCCAAAAACCGTGAAGATCATGAGCAACACTTGAGGCTGATACTCCAAAAGCTTCATGAATATAAGCTTTATGCCAAGTTGAAGAAATGCGAGTTCTGGCTTGAGGAAGTAGCATTCCTTGGGCACGTGGTATCAAGTCATGGAATATCTGTTGACCCAACAAAAATTGAAGTTATTCAAAGCTAGGAGCAACCTAAATCAGTGACCGAAGTACGTAGCTTTCTCGGCTTAGCAGGTTATTATCGGAGATTCGTAGAAGGGTTTTCTTGAATCGCTACTCACTTAACTCAGCTGACTCGTAAAGATACAAAATTCGGTTAGAACGAGGAATGTGAGAAGAGTTTTCAAGAACTCAAGAGAAGACTCATTTCAGCACCTGTTCTGACAATACCATCTGGCTCAAAGGGATTTGTCATATACAGTGATGCTTCAGGCAAAAGGTTAGGATGTGTTCTCATGCAACATGGGAAAGTCATAACCTATGCCTCTAGACAACTCAAAGAATATGAGAAGAATTATCCTACTCATGATCTAGAGTTGGCAGCTGTTGTCTTCGCAATTAAAATATGGAGGCATTACTTGTATGAGGAGAAAGTGGAGATCTTTACGGATCATAAAAGCCTCAAATATTTCTTCACTCAAAAGGAACTCAACATGCGATAACGACGTTGGCTTGAACTGTTGAAAGATTATGATCATACCATCCAATGCCATCTTGGAAAAGCGAACGTGGTAGCTGACGCATTGAGTAGAAGATCATATGCGGGTACGAGTGCAATATTGTCAACGCAAAGGCCCATTTTGTGTGACTTACAAAGTGTGGAGATAGAGTTATAGACTCCAGGGACCCATGTGATGATGGCTAATATACGAGTAGAACCAAATTTAATTAATAAAGTTAAAGGTGCTCAAGCTACAGACCTGGAGCTGATGCATATGAAGAAGAAAGTGCAAGAAAGTGCTATACCGAAAGCAAGAATCGATGAAGAGAGAATACTTCGAGTCAACTCTAGACTTTGTGTTCCTAACGACCCTGATTTAAAGTATAAAATCATGATGAAGGCACACAACACACCGTTTGCATTCCATCTTGGGAGTACCAAAATGTATCGTGATCTTCGATATACATTTTGGTGGAGCAATATGAAAAGAGAGATAGCGTTGTTTATCTTAAGGTGTCTAACTTGTCAACGAGTCAAGGCGGAACATCAAGTACCAAAAGGTCCATTGCAACCACTTGAAATTCTAAAATGGAAGTGAGAGCACATTACCATGGATTTTGTTACTGGTCTTCCCAAGGTTTCTCAAGGCATAGATGCAATTTGGGTCATTGTTGATAGATTAACCAAGTCTGCTCATTTTTTACCAATACGAGAAACTTATACACTTGAACGTCTTTCTCGTATGTACATAAACGAGATTATAAGACTGCATGGTATGCCAGTATCCATAGTTTCTGATCAAGACCCAAGATTCACTTCACAATTTTGGGTTAGTTTACAAATTGCTATGGAAATGGATTTACGATTTAGTTCGGCATATCATCCTCAGACGGACGGACAATCAGAGAGGACTATTCAAACTCTTAAAGATCTATTAAGACTCTGTGTCCTTGACTTCAAAGGAAGTTGGGATAAGTTCTTACCATTGGTGGAGTTTTTCTATAACAACAGTTATCAAGCAAGTATTAGCATGGCTCCATTCGAGGCATTGTATGGAAGAAAGTGTCGTTCTCCAGTATGCTGGGATGAGGTGGGTGAAGCAACGTTTTTGGGACCGGAGTTAGTACGTATGACTACGAAAAATATTCAAACGATCCGACAACGTATAAAAACCTCACAAGACCGACAAAAGAGTTATGCTGATCTTCATCGAAAGGACGTGAAATTCGATATTGGAGATCATGTGTTGTTACGTGTTGCTCCATGGAAAGGAGTTACGAGATTTGGAAAGAGATGAAAGCTCAATCCTCGATTTATTGGCCCATTTTTAATCCTCGATCGAGTAGAGCGTGGCCTATAGACTCGCTTTCATCGCCAAGTATATCTCGTGTTCATAACGTTTTCACATATCCATATTACGTAAATATGTGGAAGACCCAAACCACATTATTGAGTTAGAACCGGACGAAATAGCGGAAGATTTAACGAATGAAGAGGTTCTGTTCAAATCTTGGATAAGAAGGAACATATTCTACGCTCCAAGGTTATACCTCAAGTCAAAGTTTTGTGGAGAAACCATGATGTTGAGGAAATGACGGGAGTTAGAATGAAATAAAATCAAGGTATCCTTACCTCTTCGACATACCAATCGTACCCACTAATTTCGAGGGCGAAATTTCTTAAGAAGGGAAGTTGTAAGACCCGACTTTTATAAATAAAGATGATTTTTCTATAAATATCATTTTTGAATATTATGGAATGAATTTGATATAATGTTATAGTTGTGGGTAATATTTATAAATTTTGCAAAGTACGCAAGTTGATATATAATATTTGATTGGTCGGAGAATATTCTTTTTAACAGGAAATATTCGTACAACGGCACAATAATTGATGGACCCCACAACAGAATTATTGTCGGATTGAGAAAACTATAAAAATATCTTTTTATGAAAATAACGGCGGAAGTTTTACCGTTAACTATTGAAACACCCGGTGTTAAAAGTATAGTAATACGCGTAGTTGTATAGTAGCACACGGTATTGATTATTGAAGTTTACGTGAGAAGTCACTCAGTTTTGTTCAATTATTGCTATAGTAATTGTTGCATAGTATCTCACGTTATTTGATTCAATTATTGTCGATATTTTATATATTATTAAATTAATAATTGAGATGACAGAGTTATTAATATTATTATTCGTAATATTAACGATGTCTAGAAGTTCTGCCAATGAGAGGTTTGGTCACTTAATTGCGCCCCAATAAGGAGAAATCCTTATTGGAAAGCCCCCTCTTTCCTAGGAACGACCTGGTCGATTAATATTGTGAATTATAATAATAATGATAAATGTTGTTAAAAGTATTGAGGGGATTTTTTATGAAGTATTTGTTATAAATTGGCTTATTTTAAGGACCCCTACTTACTCATTTTTCAAAATAATCGGTAGAAAGTTATTTAATATTATAAAGGTGGGCCCACATGTGGGAGCCATATGTGGGGCCCATATGTGAAAAGTTGAATTGCTGGGAAGTTGTTTTTCAAAAGTGGTTCACATGGAATTGTAATTATATATATATATTTATGTTAGTCACCCGTGGGTGGGGAAGGTTTAGTTAGTATATATATATATATATATATATATATATATATATATATATATATATATATATATATATATATAAAGAAAGAAAAGGATGTCTTTATGGATGGTACGGTAGAGAGTATATCATATATATATATATATATATATATATATATATATTCATGATTGAGATTGTTTTGGTTGGTTCACGGGGTAATGACTAGTGAGTTATATATATATATATATATATATATTATATTTTATTTAAAAGATTTTGTTTTATTAGAATAATTTATTAAATTAATATGGACCATCCGATTAAAAGTAAATCAATCTAAACTGTTCATGAATTAGTTCTTATTCAGGTCCATTCTTACATAAATAGAAGCTCATTCCTTCATTATTTCTTACTTAATTCAATTGAAACTCTGAGAGAGAAACTATGAGAGAAAGAAGAAAAGTGTTCTCGCTACTTCACTACTCCTATATCCGAGACTCTTCTTTCTAAGGTAAGGGTATTATTATTTCTTTCTTATTCATAAAGAGAACTTACATTATTCCGTTTCTTTATTATTTCGTTAGAATAACTTTGTATCATGCTTACTACCCTATACTTGGTGAAATTCTTACATTATTCCATTCTTTATTATTATGTTGGAATAACACAATACATCTGAGTGCCGCATACATAGTGACATTTTTACGTTATTTCCATTCTTTATTATTCTTTGGAACATCACTATGCTGCGTTCGCATGACACGTTTAATTATTTATATTATTATTTATTATTCATGCTGAATTTCGACCGGTTCCGTTATTTATTATTTTGTTGGAATATCACAATACATGCGTTTACGCATGACTTCGCCCCATTATTTATTATTACGTTGGAATAACTTTGTGTTTGTGCGGTCTATCGCATGCCCGGTGATTTCTTTTGTTATTCCATTCTTTATTATACTCGGTTGGTTAAAGTTTTGACTTCTATACTCCATGAAATTAGTGGAATATCCTTGATATTTGCGCTTCATCCAAAGATCTTTTCATGAAAATATTCTTATGAGCATTCTTGAATTTTACTCTACAAAAAGTATCATGTTGACAATTTGGACGTTATTAGTTCACGGATAAATTAATTCTTGAACTTGTTTTATTGAATTCTTATATCATTGTCATCATCCTCATGTTTATATTATGTTGAAAGTCATCCGTGGCTTCAGTAGTGCGTAGATGGACTTGGTATGATTATGACCAGGGATTAATCGGTATAATCATGACCGTAATGTTACAAATGATGTGGTAAAAGTCTTCATTGGCTCGTAGTGCATTGATGGATAGTTGTTGGCATGATCATGACCATTGATGAATACACGAATATCTTTGGCCCGTAGTGCATGGATAATTTGTAGTTGTGATACTAATGAATATCCTTGGCCGTAGTGCAGGGATGATGTGGATTATTTATTAAGCTGAGTCACAGCGATAAAAGTAATGAAAAATCTTTTAAATCGTAAAAGATAGTAGATTTTATTCTCTACTTGACTTTTTTAAAGGATTGCTTGTTCCGCTGCAGTTAAACTTGATGTCTATTGTATTTTATCAGTTTAACATTGTTGAAGACTATTGATAATTTATTCTGCATTATCTTAGTCATAATATTTCTTACTGGGCTAGTTGAGCTCACCCTTTCTTTCACTATTCTCTTCAGGAAATGAGAACATAGCGGGACTAGTCGGGGAACAGAGTGACGGTCGGATGATAGTATTAGTAGTCCTCACTATTACATTAAATAGTGTGACAATAAATGTAATGAGGACTTATTACGAGAGTGGATATTATCTGTAAGCGATATTTGTATTAAAACTCACATGATTTCTCTTGTTGTATATTAAAGATTGTATTTGTATTTTTGTACCATGTATTTGGCGACTCGAGAATAGGTGATGTATACCTATTTTTGGGGGCGTCACATAAAGTTCTCAATAATTTCATTTATTTTAACTAACATAATAATTATTACTGTAATTTTTTTTTAAAGTGCCTATAATCACAAAATTAATATTTTAATACTTAAATTAGTCACATCAATTTAAATTTTTATTTTAAATTTGGATCTAAATAATTAAAATAAAACTCTTTTTAGTATAACAAAATTAAAATTTTGTAAGTTTTTTTTATAATTTCACAAGTCAATTAAATATGAACATGAAAATTCTTCATTACACATAAAAGAGTCAATTTACAAAATGATTTTGTTGAATAACAATACTCTTTTCATTATAGTTAATATAAAAAGTTATTTAATATAAATTATTTTGAAAATATTTCTAATAAAAATTTATTTTTTATTACTTAATTGAGTCGCATCAGTATTAAATATTTTGTTTCCTCTAATATTTTATTAAATTGATTACAAGGAGAAACTAATGAAATATAATTAATTTAAAATTTGTCAAAAATAGCGAAACATAAAATTTTATAGAAAATTTTATCAATTTGTTGCAATTTGTTAGTTTGTCAGTTTGTAATAGAATTGGGTTATTAAAAATTTGTTGCAATTTGTCAGTGTTGAATCAAAAATAGCAAGTATTCTATTTTTTCAATTTGTTGGGTTAATAAAAAAGTACATGTAGTGAACTATAATTTAAAAAATAGGTCAATCTGGATTCGACCCATAACCATTTAAATCCAAATCACATAAACCATATTAAATATAGGTAATATGATTTTGATTCCTTAACTGACCCACAACTATTTTATGTAATTCAAAACCAACCCAAACCTATTTTTTGTCACGTCTAATGTGTGTAGTATAAAAAATACTTAGTTATGTTTGTTTGCAAACTATAATCCCAAGACTATTAATACTAGAATTATAATCCTGATATTATAAATATTATAATGTTAAGACTATTAAGCCATTTTATAATTCCAAGACTAATAGTCACAAGTCTAAATTTGAAAACAAACAAGACACTTGAGATTAATAATTTTATCTCAAATATAATCATTGCAAATAAACATAACCATGTACCTAACTCAAAACATATTTTTATAAACTCGATCTCCAGGCTATCATGGTAAACTAGCTACTCCCTCCATCCCATTTTATCTGACATTTAAAAATTCTTTACAACAATTAAGAAATATTAAACATGACTCTTTTGCCCTTAATAAATGAATGGTTGTTGTTCCTCTTCTCCCATACATGTTGCTCCTATTTCTAGCATCATTTTCTCTCTCATCGCATTCTCTCACCTGTACCTCACAGAACTTTCAAAAACAACAAACTCTATAAAAACTGCACAGATCTCTCCTCATTGAAATCCTACCTCCATTGGACCTACGACTCCTCCAAATCTCTCTCTCAGATCGCTTTATTTAGCTCCCCGGCTAAACCAGATAGTTGGGTAACTGGGCCATCAACCCCACCCAAGACCGAATGGCTTCAAGGTCTCTCTCATCGCCTTCAAACAATTCGACGGCTTAACATATCCATGACAACATCTTGAAATTTTTCTTCACAAACTTCTTCGACTATTAAAAGTCAGTAAAGTAAATAGATATGATTAATAAAAATTAGGGAGATAAATCTTCAACATATCCATGACAACATCTTAAAATTTTTCTTCACAAACTTCTTCGGCTACATTTGGAAACTTGTTCAAATCAAATCCGAGATCCGCAGGTTGATTCAAATCAAAGTTCCATGGAACTTTGATCTTTTCAGAATCAAAATCCATAGGTTGATTCAAATCAAAATCCACGAAATCTCCATTTTCTTGTATTTTCAATCTATGGAGTACTGTGTTTTAAAAGAAGAATTGCAGGTATGGTTTCTTTCTTCTATACAGGTTTATATTGATGTCTATCAAGCAATCAATTCACTCTTGGAAACCAACGAGAATGTCAAGAGTTTTTTTCTTTTTTGAACCAAAATTGTTGAACCAGAACCAGATGCTAGTATTAAGAAGAAAAGGTAGTATTGGAATAAAAGTGAAAATTAAGCTTTGGATTTGTAAAACGTCTATTATTTTGGGAAAAATAAAAACTCCTTAAACATAGATATAATGGGATGGAGGGAGTACAATTCTTCGGAGTGTCCAAAGCAGAATAACATCTAATTCCTACTTTAATTTTTTGGGAGAAGAAAAAGATTCCGTTTAGCTAGCAAATAATACTACAAATTTGAAATCCTAATATATCATGAGTTGGCTATAAATAGATTAAGAGAGTGTTTGATAAAAACTAAATGAATCTGAAAAATTTGAATGAGCTGAATCTGGATAAAAAAAATTATTTGATAATTGATATGTCTAAAACATCTGAATAATATATTTTTATTATTTTACCCCTCTAAAAAAATTCAAAATTGTTATAAATGTTTTTAATATTACTTGATATGCTACTAGAAAAATAAGAATACGTGACAGAATTTTGTGACAATTTTTAAAAACAATCACAAAAGATAGTAATTTGTGTTGGACTTTTTAAGCAATCACAAAATAATAGTATATATGATGGCTCTTAGTGATGACTAATCTTTCCATCAATGTATTATAATTGTGATGGGTATGTCAATCACACCAATTTTTTCACACAAAATAAATTTTCTTTTTGTGATGCACTAAGTCATCACTTATAGATATACCCTTTTCGTGATGGCATTTAAGCTATCACTAATATTTTAATGTAAAAAAATAATCAAAATAATATTTTAGGATGGTCGTGACAATCATTAAAAAAGATAGATTTTTGTGACGACTTTTATTTGCAATTACAAAAAGAAGGTATTTATGATGGAATTTTCAAGCCATCACAAAACAATAAAATATATGATGGCTTTTAGTGATGACTAGTTTTACCATCATTATAGAGTATTTGTGACTGTCATTACAATCACCAAATCTTATGTGGAATTAATTTTGTTTAGTAAGTCAACTCACATATGTTTCCTTTTATATTTTATTTTAAAATTATAATCATGATATGGACTTTGGTGTAGTGATAATACTCGTTATTTAGTTTACAAATGGGAGAGGGTTCGAATCCTACAAGTATCATTTGATACAATTAATATAAATACAATTAATACAATGAAATAAATTATATGTAAATAGAGATTCACGTTCTTACATTTGATCCCTAAAGTCTTGTTTTTTTTGTGTGATGACTTTGACAATCACAATAGATTATGTGTTATTGTGATTATATTAATCATCACAAAAGTACTAAGCGTTTGCGTGATTGCCAAAACTCATGTAAAACCTTTCATGATGGGCGTATACAAGACGACTATTGTGATGCTTAAAGCCAACACGTAAACCTTTCGTGATGGTTTTCCTACTTTTTGTGATGGATTTTGGTCATCACAAATGACCATTCAGCTAAAAAAAAAAAACTTTATTCAGCCCATTCAACTAAAAAATTGACACTAAACCATTCAAATTTAAATAAATGCGAATTACCGACCAATTCAATTCCCTATTCGGATGACTTTTTTCCAAAATAAACGCACTTAATAGCTGACCGATTTAGCCATTTAATCATTCAGACATAAACAAACAGCCACTAAAACAGAAAAGGATTGATTTATATCTTAAAATCTTACACAAAAGGGAACTTGGATTTGAAGGTTGATGAGACTACTGTCACAGAGGGACAGAATGCTCCCACTTTTGTGGCATCTCTACCAGTGCCAAATGTCCAAGAAATTGCGAGAGAGAATTCATCAAATGTTCCTCAAAGGCCAAGATGACATGCCAAAAATTAGTAATATGACTCGTCTTTCATTGATTTATCATTACTCTCTCGAGAGCAGATCCTCTGTCCCCCACTTAAATTTTGATAGCTAACCTTTTACTTAACACCAATTAACTCTAAAATTAAATAAGAGTAGCATGTAAAAAATTTAAGTATGAAAGCACATGAGGGGATGAGGAAAATGGGATAAATGATCTCGCTTTCTCTCAAGAGACTTGATCAGTCATGTAAAGTCGGGCTTCTTTTGAGTAATAGGTATATATATATATATATATATATATATATATATATATATATATATATATATACACACACACACACACTTACTCAGTTAGACTTGATACTAATTTTATCATGCATGCGACAATGCCTTCAACTAAGTTCCCAGTAACTGTATAGGCATCTTCATATATAATGTCACATAGGTAGATGAGAAATATATGTTTGTGCTTATATATATTTTTTTTACAAAAAATTGAATATGTTTCCTAGGTGATAAATTACGGAGTTTCAAAAGAAGTAATGCAGAACATGAAGGACGGAGCAAAAGGTTTTTTCAATCTCTCATTAGAAGAAAAGAATAAGTTCGATGCCACCAGATGACATTCAAGGGTAGCTATGGCCATGCTTATATGGTTTCTGAAGACCAGAAGCTAGACTGGTCAGATGCACTAATGCCTGATTACTTTGCCTTCAAAGCCTTCAGTATTGGCCAACATCCCCAAAAGAATTCAATTATGTCCGCTAATCATAATCTCAAGATACGTACATACAACAAATACATTTGTGATTTATAATTTCAAGACTTTATCATTAGGGAAACTATCAAGAAATAACTATATTATTGCAAGCCTAATCAAGTACTGGGTATATATAAGCCCTCAATATTCCGATATAAGTTCCATAACTATACTATTGAAACCTAGTTCCCAGTAAGTGAACTATATGGATATGTTATAAAGCTAGTTAGGTAATTTTATCTGTTCTTGTTTGTTAACTAAACCATATGTTTCTTAAATAGTTTGAAGCATGGTAAAATATACAAATTGATCCCATATATACTTGTCAATATTAACCACCACCAGAACTTGGAACTTGGAAGCTTAACAAGGCTTACAAGGCCAGGGGCTTCTTTCAGGTGAAGACTATTATCTATTGATAGGTTGATAGTTCCTAGCAGAACTAAAAAATTCTGATGATGGGCTTCGTTATAGGCCCAATAACTAAAGTTGACTAGGTTCATGTGCATTTTCTTCTTAAACATCCACTATACTTGAGCAAAGAAAGCCCTAACATCCAGCATTAATGTAGGTAATTAAGACTTGTGGTTTGTAAATAATAAGTACTCCCCCTCCATTTTTTATAATTAACATTTTAAGGTTATACATATAGATTAAGAAATGTAATCAATGTTTGATAAGTAGGAAAAGTCAGTTAGAAGATTTGATCTTTTTTAATAGCTATTGTCTTACTTTGTGAATAAGTGGTGGTAGTGGAGTTCTTATGGAGTCTTTAATTCTAGTAGTTGTGGCTTATGTGTTAGTAGTGGAGTCCTTAATTTTAAAAGTAGTGGTCCATAAGCTTAGGAGAGAGTAGTTTACTTTTACGTATTTAAATCTCCAGTTAGCAAAAGAGGAAAATAAGAAATTATTTGTTATAAAACCTTACGGTACCACGAAGAGAAAACATCATTTATCATTTTGAAGCTTTGATTGTGACCTATCATTGGTATCATAGCTAGAACTTCAATGTCAACCAACAAGGAACGGATTGAACAACTGGAATCTATGCTAGGAGGTCTTCAAGATGGCATGAGTCGGATGGAATTTGGTCTCACCGACAAGTTGCAACGAATGGAAGAAACCATCCACAAATTATCAGAAGCTTTGATGTCCAACCGAGAAGGATCAAGTATCAACACCAATGATCATGGTCGTTCCAAAAACATGAGTGACATCAATCGAGATCAACCAGACAGAAGCCGACAAGTCTTTTTGCCCAAATTGGCTAAGCTGGAATTCCCGAGGTATTTTGGTGATGGCCCAACAAAATGGTTCAACAGAGTGGAACAATTTTTTGAATACCAAGGCAATAAGACAACCCAAAAGGTGTCGCTAGCGTCATTCCATCTGGAGGGGGAAAAGAATCAATGGTGGCAGTGGTTACGCCGATTCTACAAGGAAGAAGGATGAGAAATATCATGGGCAAATTTTTAGAAGAACAATGGGCTCGTTTCGGTCCGGCGGGGTGCGAAGACTTTGATGAAGCTTTATCAAGGGTGAAACAAGTGGGTTCGTTGTGCGACTACCAAAATTAATTTGAAAAGTTCGGGAATCAGGTGCAAGGATGGACCCAAAAGGCATAAGTAGGGACGTTTATGGGTGGTCTCAAACCGGAGATTGCGGAAGACATTCGAATGTTCAAACCTAAGTCATTGAAGGAAGCAATAAGCCCGACACAAATGTGAGATGATCAACTAACTCGTCAAGGGATACACACAAGATCTCTACAATTTAATCACCGCCAACTTAACCTTGCTTCCCTAACAAGGGCCAAACCAACTGTGGCTATAAAGAGCCTTACCTATGATAAAATACAAAAAAAAACGAGCTCAAGGCCTCTGATTTAATTGCGATGGAAAATTCACTCCAGGACACAAGTGTCGAGGACCCTAGATCTTGTTGTCAAAAGTAGAAGATGGTTCAAGCAAAGAAGATAAAGAGAATCACGTAGCCAATGAAACTTGAGGACAAGGTTCCACTGAAAAAGGCCGGTATTGATAAGTACCAAAAGTCAGTTAGAAGATTTGGTCTTTTTTTAGCTAGTGTCTTACTTTGTGAATAAGTGTTAGTAGTGGAGTCCTTGTGTAGTCTTTAATTCTAATAGTTGTGGTTCATGTGGTAGTAGTGGAGTCCTTAATTCTAGTAGTAGTTGTGACGCCCCCAAAATAGGTATACATCACCCATTTTGAGTCGCCAAATACATGGTACAGAAAACAACTACAACTTTATTATTACAATTGTAAATGCAAAATATGCACAACACATAATTTGAAGTTTAAATACAAATATTATCTTCTAGACAATATCCAAACCCAGATAAAGTCCTCATTACAATTATTAACACATTATTTTACAAAATAGTGAGGACTTCTAAACAACTGTCTAGAACCATCATTCCACACCCCGACTACTTTCCGCTATGTTCTCGTTTTCTGAGAAGAAAAATGGAACAAAAAGGAAAAGGGTGAGCTCAACTAGCCCAGTAAAGAATATTATGACTAAGATAATATACAACAAATTATCCTTGGTCTTTAACAGGGAAAAATCTGATAGAATATAATAGACAACAAGTTTTAGATCAACAACTGCAGCGGAAACAATAATTCATTAGAAGAGTTAAGTAGAGAATGAAATCTATTATCATCTATGAATTTAAAAGTCCATCATCAATATTTTATCCCTGTAACATCAATCAATATACATCTTGAATCAAATATTCATATTTGTACTACGGGCCAAAGATATTCATTTGTATCACCGGTTGGGTCATGTTCATCTCAACACTGCTCATCTTTGACTACGGCCAAAGATATTCATCGATTAATCATTCATTTTTGAACTACAGGCCAAAGATATTCAGTAATATCATCATTTAAGACTGAGGATGATGAAAAATATTTTAAAGAAAACGAATCCAGTGAGACAGAAGGTCAAATATTATGGATTCGTATAACAGTTTATCCAAGATCAATAATACTTCATAATAACCAATTATGAAGCAGAATTCAAAAATAACGATCAAAACATGGATACAATCAAAGATAGTAGCCAAAATAGACATATTGGACAAAAATAATTTTTTTTATTTTTTTATAAATAGTGTCGTATTCATGAATAGTGCCGTATAAATGAATAGTAACCCCGACACAAAAAATTCCAAATTTGATTAAAAAGTTCACCAATATTTCTAAGATAATGATATTGAAGAAAATAATATCATTTAAGAAGAAAATAACATCCCTTACCTCAAAATAACTAAGATTTCGATTGAATTTGGATATAAAGTCGACGTAAACTTGCGAATAAGCAACTTTCAAAGTATCAAAATACTAACTAAAATACAAACAATATAGAGAAAAAAACTTGTTTTTGGTGTGATTTTCAATTCTAACCTAAGCGTCCATTTATAGGAAAATGCTTTAAACTTATAGGAGACTAAATAATAAAATAATATTATTTAATTAACAAAATCTCTACGCATGCTTTGAACAAGTCTAGCATGCCTTCTTCGAAAAATAAACTAGCAGCCCACATGCTTGAAAAACCAAAAGTGGGTCCCACCCATAATTTAATAAAAATCATTTTATTTTCCAAAACTTCAACAATTCATAGAAAATAGCCCGTTTATCAGAAAAATACGAATTTTATGTCCATTCCACACGAAATCGAATTCTCTACAACTTTGTAGCTTTAAGTTTTTCCAAATTCTAAATAGAAAATATCCGAAATCTACAAACGGATGATTTTTAATTCCTCCATTCTGATAAAATACTGATAAAACACCTCAACATTAATTCCTTCATTTATAACCACATAAATAAATCCATCATTAATATTCACAAAAAATAAATATTTTCTTCTCATATAAATCAATAATTAATTATTCATAAATAATATTACAGAATCACAATTATGACAACCAGGCAGTTCCCAAGAAAGAGGGGGCTTTCCAATAAGGATTTCTCCTCATCAAGGCGCGCAATTAGGTGACCAAACCTCTCCGAGATGTAACTTTCTAGATATTGCCAATAATGTTATCTAATAATATTATTCAAATAATATGAATTATTGATTTGGAAAATCTTGTCTTGATGACAATTATCAAACAACAATAATATAAAATATCAATGTAGTAATTATTGAATCAATAAAATAAAATATTGAACAAGAATTCATCGTAACAATTATTGAGTAAAGGCCTTTTACGCATGCGAATCAATAATTCAACAATCTTATCGTAATACTGGTGTGCCATCTTGTGTACACCACGCAGACATCGTATTTTAACCACCGGTGTAATCCAACAGTGTTACTTGTGAATAACTGCCAAGTTATTTATAAAAACTCATACTTTGTCATTTTCTTCATCCTACAGTTATTCTGTTATGAGGCCCACGAATGGCTGCGTCGTCGTACGAATATTCCACGAACAAAAGAATATTCCCCGACAAAAATGAATATTTTATAACCACTTGCTTATTTTGTAAAATTTGCACATTTCACCCATAACCAAAGTATTATATCAAATTAACACCTTATTAATTTAGAATAATGAATAGAGAAAATTCAATATTATTTATAATAAGTTGGGGTCTTACAAATAATCTTTTGTATTCATTTCTTATTAAATTGTGGAAATGATCTATTTACGTGGATTACCGCATGGCGAGTGAAAATCCATTTGCAGTTTCGTAATTTTTCTGACCCTCAAAAATTCTAGAAAAATTTGAAATGATAATTTGATGAGTTTTCTATATTGTGTTCAAAGATGGCGATTTTTGGATGTATAGATTAAGAGTTATGGATTTTATGAGAAAAGACTATTTTAAAAGTAAACCCTTATAACTCCTTGTGGTTAACTCTAAAATTAGAAGAGTCACGTAGAGAATGACAATAGACAACAAATTTTAGATCAACAACTGCAGCGGAAACAACAATCCATTAGAAGAGTCACGTAGAGAATGAATTCTACTATCTTCTAAGATTTAAAAGTTCATCATCAATATTTTATCCCTGTAACAACAATCAATATACATCTTTAATCAAATATTCATCTTTGCACTATAGGCCAAAGATATTCATTTGTATACCACCGGTCATGTTCATCTCAATACTGCTCATTCATCTTTGCACTACGGGCCAAAGATATTCATCAGATTATCATTCATCTTTGCACTACAGGCCAAAGATATTCATCAAGTATCACTATTAAGAACTGAGGATGATGAAAAATATTTTAGAGAACGAATCCAGTAAGACAGAAGGACAAAGATTAGGGATTCGTATTTCGGTTCATCTAAATTCAATAATACTCCATAATAACCAAGTGTGAAGTAGAATTCAAAAATAAATATCAAAACATGGATACAATCAAAGATAGTAACCATAAAAGACATCTAGGATGAAAAAGAGAAAATTTTATTTTTCGGTGAATAGTGCCGTATTTATGAATAGTGCCGTATACGTGAATAGTGTCGTATACGTGAATAGTAACCCCAACACAAAAAGGTAGAAATTCCACAATAAAATTCATAACAATATCTCTGCATAATGATATTAAAGAAAATATGACGCCCCCAAAATAGGTATACATCACCCATTCTGAGTTGTCAATACATGGTACAGAAACAACTACAACTTTATTATTACAACAGTAAAACTGTGAGTTTAAATACAAATATTATCTTCTAGACAATATCTATACTCAAATAATCCTCATCACATTTATTGATACATTATTTTACAAAAATGGTGAGGACTACTAAACAATCCTTTCTAAAACCTTCATTCCATACCCAGGCACAAGTACTCGCTTATATTCTCGCCTCCCGAGAAAATGGAACAAAAGGAAAAGGGTGAGCTCAACTAGCTCAAGAAAGAATATTATGACTAAGATAATATACAACAAATTACCGTTAGTCTTCAACAGGGAAAAATTTAATAGAATACAATAGACAACAAATTTTAAATCAATATTCGCAGCAGAAATAATAATTCATTAGAAGAGTTAAGTAGAGAATGCAAACTACTATCTTCTATGTATGAATTTAAAAGTTCATCGTCTCATCTTTTATCCCCCGTAACATCAATCAATATACATCCGGAATCAAATATTCATCTTTGCACTACTGGGCCAAAGATATTCATCGATCGGTCATGTTCATCTCAACACTGTTCATCTTTGCACTCTGAGCCAAAGATATTCTTCAGAATCATTCATCTTTGCACTACATGCCAAAGATATTCAATAATATCATCATTTAAGACCGAGGATGATGAAAAATATTTTTTTTTAAAGAAAGCGAATCCGGTGAAACAAAATGACAAGGATTAAGGATTAAGGATTAGTACTTTATTTTATCCACGTCCAAAAATACCTCAAAAATAATCACGGTGGTGTAAAATTCAAGAATGATCAAAACATGGATACAATCAAAGCTAGTATCCGAATAGATATTTTTGGACAAAAAGAAGAAATTTTATTTTTAGATTGAATAGTGCAGTATATCGTGAATAGTCTTAGTATACGTGAATAGTCTTGATATCGTGAATAAGTAACTTTCGACACCAAAAGATAGAAATTTCACAAAAACATCTTCACGCTTCATGAATAGTACTCGTGAATAGTAATCGTGAATAGTAACTCATGAATAGTAACTCGTGAATAGTAACTCATGAATAGTAAACTCCCCATACTGAAAAAAGTTTCAAATTTGATAAAAGTTCCAACCAATATTTGAGATAATGATATTGAAGAAATAATATCATTTGAGAAGAAAATAACATCCCTTATGTAAGACCCGAATTTTATGAAATAAAAATATTCAATTTTTCTTATAATTACTATTCGGTAAATGGTTAAATTGATAAAAGTTAAAGTTAAGGGTGATATATGAATTTTTTCAAAATACACAAGTGGTTATAAAATATTCATTGTTGTTTCGGGGAATATTCGTTTGGTCGTGGAATATTCTTTACATCGGGGAATATTAAATGCGACAGTAGTGACCATTTGTGGGCCCTATAATGAATAATAATCCGGATGAAGAAAAGCGACAAAATTAAGTTTTTATAAATAACGGCGTAATCGTTACTGATTAACTTCTTGTTGGAATACCGATGGTTAAAATACGATAATATGCGTGTTTGCGTAGTAGCACGGTTTTACACGAGTATTTTGGAATTATTGATCCTTACATGAAGGCACTACTCAATAATTATTACGAGTAATTCTTTATTCAATATTTTTATTTATTGATTCAATAATTGCTACGTTGAAATTTTATATTATTATTGTTCGATAATTGTCCTTTGCATGAGATTTCCCATTATTAGATCAATAATTCATATTATTCGATTAATATTATTAGATAGCATTATTGGCAATGTCTAGAAAGTTCTGTCAAGGAGAGGTTTGGTCACCTAATTGCGCGCCAGTAAGGAGAAATCCTTATTGGAAAGCCCCTCTTTCACAGGAACCGCTTTGGTTGTCATAATTGTGATTACAGTAATATTATTTGGGAATAATTAATTATTGATTTATATGATAAGAAAATATTTATTTGATATGGATATAAATGATGGATTTATTTATTATATGTGGTTATAATTGAAGGATTTAATGTTGAGGTGTTTTATCGGTATTTTTTGTCGGAATGGAGGTATTAAAAATCAAATCGGTATTTTTACGATATATTGCGTGAGTTATAATTTTTAATCGGCCAGATTGGATCGTTGCGATTTTTGGATATGTTATACATATATAAGTTGAGTATATGTCTACAAATTTTGAACCGTTAAAATGAGCGAATGATTTGTTATAAATTTTAAGAGGTGTTTGATTAGGAAAGTAGGGTTATAATTGATTTTGGTGGAAAATTCTAGAATTGAGTGGGCCCCACTTGTGGTTGGTGAAAAAATGTGCTGAATTTTATTTCAAATGTGGTGGGTGGCAATAGTAGCGAGTAAAGCCATCGGTAGTTGCAGTCAAGTGCGCTTGGTGACTTAACATTTTCCTATAAATAGAGGGCTAAGTTAGAATTGAAAATCACACCAGAAACAAAGTTTTCTCTATTTCTCTCTCAATATTTTGAGCATATTCTTGTGAGTATTTTGAGTATACTTTGAGTATTGCTATACGGTGCAAGTTCGTTCAGCGTTATTCCAGTCAGAAGTACTGCTCTTTTGAGGTAAGGGATAGTCAGGGATGTTATTTTCTTCTCAAATGATATTATTTCTTCAATATCATTATCTTTGAAATATTGGTTGGAACTTTTTATCAAATTTGGAACTTTTTCATGTCGGGGTTACTATTCATGAGTTCTTATTCATGAGTTATTATTCACGAGTTCTTATTCACAGTATTATTATTCATGAAAGCGTGAAGATGTTTTTTGTGGAATTTCTATCTTTTTGAGTCTGGGTTACTTATTCACGATATCATGACTTATTCATGTATACGACATTATTCATGTATATAATACTATTTACGTATATGACATTATTTACATTATACGGTACTATGTGCGTATATACGGTCTTATGTATTGAATCTGAGTACTATTCACGATTCTTATTCATGAGTTCTTATTCACGAGTTCTTATTCACGGTACTATTCATAATAAAATTGGTTTCTTTTTCGACCAAATTATCGTTGATTTATGAATCTTACTCTTGAAATTAAAACCATGTTTTGATTATATTGTTTTTATATAACATTCTTATAACCCTAATGATGATATTTCTCTTTGACTTGAGTGTAAAGATGGGTAGATTATTGGTATGATCGTGACCATAGGTTCTCTTTGGCCGATAGTGCAAAAGTTGAATTGTTGGTGGTATGATCATGACCATTGAATTTACAATTGAATATTTTTAGCTTAAGTGCAAAGGTGAATTGATCAACATGGTTATAAATATTGTTATTATATAACACGAAATGATTATATATTTCTTTGATATATGAATATCTTTGGCTCGTTGTGCAAAAGATGACTGTTGTTGAATATCTTTGCTTTGTAGTGCAAAGATGAATTATTGATGAATATCTTTGGCTCGTAATGCAAAGATGACACATTCTTGAATATCTTTGCTTTGTAGTGCAAAGATGAATTATTGATGAATATCTTTGGCTCGTAATGCAAAGATGACTGTTGTTGAATATCTTTAGCTTTGTAGTGCAAAGATGAATTATTGATGAATATCTTTGGCTCGTAATGCAAAAGATGACTGTTGTTGAATATCTTTGCTTTGTAGTGCAAAGATGAATTATTGATGAATATCTTTAGCTCAGTAATGCAAAGATGACTTTTGTTGTTGAATATCTTTAGCTTTGTAGTGCAAAGATGAATTATTGATGAATATCTTTGGCTCGTAATGCAAAGATGACTGTTATTGAATATCTTTGCTTTGTAGTGCAAAGATGAATTATTGATGAATATCTTTGGCTCGTAATGCAAAGATGACTGTTGTTGAATATCTTTTGCTTTGTAGTGCAAAGATGAATTATTGATGAATATCTTTTTTCGTAATCAAAAGATGACTTTGTTGTTGAATATCTTTTGCTTTGTAATGAATTATTGATGAATATCTTTGGCTCGTAATGCAAAGATGACTTTGTTGTTGAATATCTTTGCTTTGTAGTGTAAAGATGAAGCTGTTGATGAATATCTTTGACCCGTGGTGCAAAGATGAATTTATTAGTATGATTATGAGCAGAGGCTGTGATTTGGTATAACCATGATATTTGATGTTTTAGGAGTAAAGGCGGTGATGAAAATTATCTTCGTCCCGGATGAGAAGAGAATTTAGAATCACAATTATGATTATGAGTTATTCATATGATTGTGGAAAAGGCTGTTGATTGATGTTACAGGATAAAATATTGTTGGTGGACTTTTAACGTGGAGAAGACAATAGACTTTATAGTCTATTTGACTCTTTTAATGGATCGCTTCGTTCATTTGCAACTATGGTTGAAAAGTTTTATCATCTACCATATGTTCTAAATCTACGATTCATTCTTGATGAAGACTATTGATAATTTATTTATCTTTAGTCATAATATTCTTTCTTGAGCTAGTTGTGCTCACCCTTTTGTTTCACAATTCCTTTTCGTGTAATAAAAGTGTGTAATTTGGGTTGGGCGGGGATAACAAGGGAATAGAATCGGTGGTCTATAGTTGTTGAGGTTCTCCCCAAAGAGTATGAAAATAATTTTATTGAGGGCTTTAGTGTGTTGTATTTTATACATCATTTAATAGTTATTTTGGTGAATTAAATAGGGTGAGGCGAACCCAATTTTGGAAGGGTGTTTTGTCATTATCATACAAGATGTCTAATGACATACAAACTCGTGTTATCATAAGACATGGTTGTGCTCATCCACTTCTCGAGTATATTTACAAGCACTACCTATATAATCTTGGTGTTTGTTTTGAGTATAATACCCAATTAGAGGCAGTGGAGATAATGATATGTCAAGAGAAGACTCACCATTGGGAAGAATACGATAGTAATCTTCTCGCTTTTTCTTTGGGGTCTATTAGATCAACGAGGATAATTCGTGGCCATATGATATCTACCATAATATAAAAGCATGGCCTCCCATGTATACGAAGGTTTCTTGAGCACTTCCCAAAGATTCTAATTTCTAAAAGCAGTTTTTGACTATACCTTTATCTAAGGTGTCATTGTGACGTCTTCTACTGATTGGTATATATTTGTATCCAAACTCACAGCATATGTGTTGTTGTATTTTGCACAACAATTGTTGTAATAAAGTTGTAGTTATTTTTCGTACCATATATTTGGCGACTCAGAATGGGTTGGATGGAATGTACCTATTTTGGGGTTGTTACACCTTACCTCAAAATAACCGTACTTCTGACTGAATTTCGGATATAGTGCTGACAGAAACTTGCACTGAATAGCAACTCTCAAAATATCAAAATACTCACAAAAATACGCTCAATAATCTAGAGAGAAAGAAAACTTGTTTTACGGTGTGATTTTCAATTCTAACCTAAAGTACTTATTTATAGGAAAATGCTTAGAACGCCAAAGGAGACTAAAATAATAAAATAATATTTTTATTAATCAAACTTCTACGCATGCATGCTAGCCACCACCCTTGACAAAGAAAATCAGCAGCCCACATGTGAATTAATCACCAACCAAAAAGTGGGGCCTTTCATTTAAAAATTATTTTATTTTACGAAACTTCAACAATTCATAGAAAATAAAGCTAGGTTATCAGAAAAATCTGAATTCTATACCCATTCTGCTGAAATCGAATTTCTACAACTTCTGAAGAAATTTTTCCAAATTCCAAACGAAAAATGACCAAAATCTGCATACGGATAAGTTTTCTAATTTCCTTCTCTTCCCTTTCTCTTTCTTCCTTTCCCATAATTCTCCACTAACTCTCTCTCTTCCCCCACTTTCTTCTCTTACCCCCACCACTTCTTCTTCCACACAATACACAATATATATATATATATATATATATATATATATATATATATATACATTAAAATATTACAATTATTAAATAATTCCAATTCTATCTTCTCTCTTCCACCTCATCTATTTATAAACCATGAATTTATTGTAAAAATATCACCATCAATATATTATTAAAATAATATATTTAAATGAATTATTTTATCAGAAAAAGATAAAATATTAATTTTCAACAATTGTCATTTTAAAATTTTTCTCCATCTATATCCATATAAAATCAATATTTTCCTCATCATATGAATCAATAATTAATTATTCACAAATAATATTATAGAATCACAATATTGACAACGAGCAGGTTCCAGGAAGAGGGGCTTTCAATAAGGATCTCTCTTCTTGGTAGCCTTGATTAGGTGACCAAACCTCTCCTTGAGCGAACTTTCTAGACATTGCCAATAATGTTTTCTAATAATATTATTAGGATAATATGAATTATTGCTCAGATAATGGAAAATCTTGTGTAATGACAATTATTGAAACAACAAACAATATAAAATATCAACGCAACAATTATTGAATCGATAAAATAAAATCTTTGATAAGTAATTACGTAACAATTATTGAGTAATGCCTTCTTACGTAAGAATCGATAATTGGTGCAATCTGGTGTCTACTTGTTCAACAACGCGTATTAGTGTGTTTTTAACCAGGGTATTCCAACAATGATTACTTGGTAATAACTACGTAGTTATTTTTAACCTTGACTTATATTTGTCGTTTTCTTCATCCAATCGCTTTCAGTTATGGGGCCCTTTACATGGCTGGCTGGTCGTCGTCTGAATATTCCCTGACGATCTGAATATTCCACGACCAAATGAATATCTAAACAACAATGAATATTTTATGACCACTTTCTTATTTTGAAATATTTGCGTATTTAACCCTAACTATCCACATTAATCAAATCAACCCTTACTATTTCAAAATAATAAATAGAAAATTAAATTTCATTAATAATAAGTTGGGGTCTTACAACCTCCCTCCTTATGAAATTTAGTCCTCGAAATTGGCGTACGATACTGGTGTTTGAAAAGGTGAGGATACCTCGCTTTCATTTCCGTTTCCAATTCCCGGTCATTTCCTCTATAGCATGATTCCTCCACAAAACTTTAACTTATGGTATGACCTTTCTTGGCGTAGGACATGCTCCTTCCTATCCAAAATCTTGACGGGTACCTCCTCATACGTTAAGTCTTGGCTATCTCGTCATGGGTTCTAACTCTATAACGTGGTTTGGGTCTTTCACATATTTCTGAAATCAACCGATATGTGAAACACATTATGAACACGAGACATACTTGGAGGTAACGCAAGTCTATTGGCTACCTTTCCTACTCGGTCAAGAATTTGAAATGGACCGATAAATCGTGGATTGAGCTTTCCTCTCTTCCCTAAATCTTGTAACTCCTTCCATGGAGCTGACTCATGATAATCATGATCCCCCACACTAAATTCCACGTCCTTTCGATGAAGATCCGCATAACTCTTTTGTCGATCTTGTCTTGCTTTTATATCGTTGTCGAATCATTTGGATCTTTTCGGTGAGTCATACGTCTTAACTTTCGGTCCCAACAATGTTGCTTCACCCACCTCATCCCAACATATTGGAAGCGACATTTTTCGTCCATATAATGCTTGAATGGAGCCACACCTATACTTGCACGATAAGCTGTTATTGTAGGAGAATTCCACCGATGGTAAATACTTATCCCAAGCGCCCTTGAAGTCTCAGGACCACAGTCTTAATAAATCTTCAAGAGTTTGAATAGTCCTCTCGATTGTCCGTCCGTTTGGGGATGGTATCTTGCGAACTAAATCGCAAATCCGTGCCCATAGCTTTTTGCAAGCTAACCCAAAATCTTGAAGTGAATCTTGGGTCACGATCCGAAACTATGGATCTGGGCATGCCATGCGACCTCACAATCTCATTCACGCGTACATACTAGCAAGGCGTTCGAGGAATAAGTCTCCGTATCGGCAAGAAAATAAGCGCAGACTTGGTTAATCTATCAACAATAACCCAAATAGCATTGATGCCTTGAGAAACCAAGTAGGAAGACCCAGAATGTGAAATCCATGGTAATGTGTTCCCACTTCCATTCCAGGAATCTCAAGTGGTTGCAACGGACCCTTAGGGTACTAGATTCTCCGCTTTACACGTTGACAAGTTAAACACATTGAGATAAACTTTGCAATCTCTCTTCGTATTGTTCCACCAAAATGTATGTCGAAGATCACGATACATTTTAGTACTTCGAGGATGGATTGCAAATGGTGTATTGTGTGCCTCCATCATAATCTTGTACTTCAAATCGAGTCGTTAGGAACACAAAGTCAGAGTGGACTCAAGTATTCCTTCTTCATCAATTCTCGCTTAGGAATAGCTCCTTCTTGTACTTTCTTCTTCATATGCATCGCCTCAAGATTGGGTGGCTTGAGCAACCTTAACTTTTCTATTAAAGTTGGCTCTGTCGTATACTTGACATCATCGCTTTTCGTTCTCGCATATGATCTTCTACTCAACGCGTCGACTACCACGTTCACTTTTCCGGGATGGTATTGAATAGTGTGGTCGTAGTCTTTCAATAGTTCGAGCCAGCGTCATTGCTTAGCGTGTTGAGTTCTTTTGAGTGAAGAAATATTTAAGGCTTTTATGGTGCGAATATATCTCCACTTTCTCCCCATATAGATAGTGCCTCCATATCTTTAATAGCGAAATTTATCACGCCAACTCTAGATCATGAGTAGGATAATTCCTCTCATACTCTTTAAGTTGTCGCGAGGCATAGGCTATGACTTTCCCACGTTGCATGAGAACACATCCTAACCCTTTGCACGAAGCATCATTGTGAGATAACAAATCCATCCGAACCAGATGGTATTGTTAGAACAGTCTTAGAAATAAGTCTCCTCTTAAGCTCTTGAAACTCTTCTCGCATTCTTCACTCCAAGCGAATTTTGTATCCTTAAAGTTAATTTGAGTTAATGGAGTAGCGATTCGAGAAAACCCTTCCACGAATCTCCGATAATAACCGGCTAAGCCCAAAAACTACGTACTTGGTCACCGAGACTTGGTTGCTCCCAACTTTGTATTGCTTCAATCTTCACGGATCAACAGATACTCCATGTTTTCGACACCCGCGTGCCCAAGGAATGCTACTTCTCAAGCCGAACTCGCATTTCTTCAATTTGGCATATAGTTTGTTTTCACGAAGCCTTTGGAGTACCGGCTTCAAATGGTGCTCATGATCTTCACGATTGTTGGAATATATAAGGATGTCATCAATAAAGACAACAACAAACCGATCCAAATATTCCTTGAATACTCGATTCATCATATCCATGAAAGCCGCGGGGAGCATTAGTCGATCCGAACGACATGACTAAAAATTCATAATGCCCGTCTGCAGAGTTACGAAGGCGATCTTTGGAATATCCTCGATTCTAATCTTGGTGATGATATCCGAAGCGAAGATCGATTTTGAAAAGAATTGTGCCTCTAATCGGTCAAACAAGTCATCAATACGAGGTGAGAGGATACCTATTCTTGATGGTGACATGGTTCAATTTCGATAGTCAATACAAAGTCGCATACTCCGTCTTTCTTCTTTACAAATAAAATAGGAGCACCCCAAGGAGATGTACTAGGGACGAATGAAACCGATGTCCAACAATTCCGTAGTTGGACCTTTAACTCCCGAAGTTCAATAGGAGCCATTCGATATGGGGTTTTAGAAATGGGCTTTGTGCAGGTTCAAGATCAATAAAGAATTCAACTTCACGTTCTAGGGGTAGGCAAGGAAGTTCTTGAAATCGTCAAGAAAGTCAATAACAACGGGAATATTATTCAAATTTGGCGTGTCTTTATTCAAATCCATAACATGGGCTAAGAAAGCTTGACATCCGTTTTTAATAAGCGAATAGCTTTATGATTAAATATGACGGTGATTGATTTTAATAATTTAGTTGCTTGAATTAAATACAACGGGTTGGTTAGGAATATGAAAACCTAACAACCTTACGAAAACAATCAATTCTCGGCATGATGAGTAGTTAACCAATCAATCCCTAAAATCACATCAAAAGCAAGTATCTTTAAAGAGATAAGGTCAACGGTAAGGTGATGGTGCGACTTGAATCAAACAAGATTTATAAGCGATGGATGTGATGAAAGTTTTTCTCTAGCGGAGTTTCCACGAGATAGGTCGAAAGTCTAATTTCTCCGAGTCAAGTTTAAGCGTTGAGCACATGCAGAGAGATAAATGAATGGGTAAGACCGGTATCAAGTAAGGTATAAACTTCGCAAGAATTTATAAATAGCTTACCGTGATAACCTCGTTTGGGTTCCTCGCATTATGACCCGATCACAACAAACGCTCTTCCGGAATCGTTGACTTTGACTTTTAAGAGACGATCTTTTGAGTCACCGCCCCATTGAACTAGGTTTCACTTTGCGCATAATCTCGGCGATATGTCCTTCCTTTTCACAATTATAGCATACCTTGAAGCTGTTGTGGGAGTTTGGTGATATATCCCTCTTTCCGCATTTATAGCATATGAATGGGTGGTCGTTCTCCTCCCTTAGAACCGATTCTTTGCAACTTTATGCGTCTTCACATGGTCGTTGTTAAATCTCCTCTTTTTAAAATCTCCTCCGACTCGCTTCTTCTATTTTCATGGCCATGATTACCACCGAGTGGTTACCATTTACATTCGTCATTTCTTTCTCCATGAGTTATCATTATTCATTGATCGCTATCTCTGCAGTACGATCTCGGTTATGGTCCTCGGTTGGCCGTACTCGTTATCTCGCTCTAATAATTGAGCCACATTTACAACATCTCGAGTAGAGATAATTTATGAGAAATGAGATATCGACGTACGGGTTTCAAACCTCTAAGAAACATCCACGTCATACGTTCCTCATTCTCCACCAAATGAGGTCTGAACTGGATAACTCGCAAATTTTGCCTCGTCTTGAGACACCGTCGTGTTGTTACGCTCGATCTAATAAACTCCACTTCCTTCATATAGCCGAACACTTTCGGGAAAGTATTTGTTATTAAATAGTTTCAAACGTCTCCCAAGACATCTTTGAGTCTTGAATTTGGATGGTACGCTTCATGAGACTCCCACCGTAGATACGCCTCGCCATACGGAACATAAAGGTGGCGAATGGAACCTTCGTTCTCCGTGCATCCCAAGACATCGAATATCTTGGTAATTTGCTTGACCCATGTTTCCGCCATGATCGGATCGCTTTCCTTAAAATTCGGTGGTCCTGACTCTTTGAAGCTTGCATTGGTGTGACAACCCGTGAATTGCTATCATTTCCTCCTGTATTTTGAACACGAGTCTCCTCGTGCGATTTTGCATTAACCGCAAAAACTTCTAAACATCCCTCGTTAATCATACGCTTTCAATGGTGTTGTTCACGGGAGGAACATTGCCGACTGTTACAGACGTTCTCCTCGTTGGTGAGTACAAAGGCGTCTCCGCGGTCTCATTTCCATTGTTAATATTCTCGATTCGACATTTTCAAATCTTGTCATAAAACAAGGGTTAATTAAGGAAATCAATATATCACATAATATCTCTATATCTTGACTAACTAACAAATAAGCTTAGGTAGGACACTTTAGCGAAGGTTTTACTCGTCTCTCCCTCCTAGTTCTATTCCCCGATCTCGCTTGGGAGATCATATCCCTAAGCTCGATACCAAGCGTGGCGCCCCCAAAATAGGTATACATCACCCATTCGAGTTGTCGATACATGAGTACGAAACAACTACAACTTTATTATTACAACAAGAAAGCGTGAGTTTAAATACAAATATTATCTTCAGACAATATCTATACTCAAATAATCCTCATCACATTTATTGATACATTATTTTACAAAAATGGTGAGGACTACTAAACAATCCTTTCTAAAACCTTCATTCCATACCCCGACTCGCACTCGCATTATATTCTCGCCTCTCCGAGAAAAATGGAACAAAAAGGAAAAGGGTGAGCTCAACTAGCTCAAGAAAGAATATTATGACTAAGATAATATACAACAAATTACCGTTAGTCTTCAACAGGAAAAATTTAATAGAATACTGATAGATAACAAATTTTAAATCAATATTCGCAATGAAATAATAATTCATTAGAAGAGTTAAGTAGAGAATGCAAACTACTATCTTACATGTATGAATTTAAAAGTTCATCGTCATCTTTTATCCCCTGTAACATCAATCAATATACATACGGAATCAAATATTCATCTTTGCACTACTGAGCCAAAGATATTCATCGATCGATCGTATTCATCTCAACACATTCATCTTTGCACTACTGTGCCAAAGATATTCTTGAAATCATTCATCTTTGCACTACATGCCAAAGATATTCAATAATATCATCATTTAAGACCGAGGATGATGAAAAATTTTTTTTTAAAGAAACGAATCTAGCGAAACAAAATGACAAGGATTAAGGATTAAGGATTCGTGATTTTATTTTATCCACGCCCAAAAATACCTCAAAAATAATCACGTGGTGTAAAATTCAAGAATGATCAAAACATGGATACAATCAAAGCTAGTATCCGAATAGATATTTTGGACAAAAAGAAGAAATTTTATTTTTTCGATTGAATAGTCTTAGTAGTATCGTGAATAGTCAGATATCGTGAAATAGTCGTGATATCGTGAATAGTAACTCGACACCAAAAGATAGAAATTCCACAAAAACATCTTCACGCTTCATGAATAGTACTCGTGAATAGTAACTCGTGAATAGTAACTCATGAATAGTAACTCGTGAATAAGAACTCATGAATAGTAACCCCGACATGAAAAAGTTCCAAATTTGATAAAAAGTTTCAACCAATATTTCAAAGATAATGATATTGAAGAAATAATATCATTTGAGAAGAAAATAACATCCCTTACCTCAAAATAACCGCATCTTACGATTGAATTTTGGATATAGTCTTGTGATGTAAACTCTTTGAATAGAAACTCTCAAAATATCAAAATACTCACAAAATACGCTCGATAATCTAGAGAGAAAGAAAACTTGTTTACGGTGTGATTTTCAATTCTAACCTAAGCGCTTTATTTATAGGAAAATGCTTAGAAACCAAAAGAGACTAAAATAATAAAATAATATTTTATTAATCAAACTTCTACGCATGCATCATGCTAGCCACCACCCTCGACAAAGAAAATCAATGATTACATGTGAATTAATCACCAACCAAAAAAGTGGGGCCACTTTCATTTAAAAATTATTTTATTTTACGAAACTTCAACAATTCATAGAAAATAAACCGGTTATCGAAAAAAATCTGAATTCTATACCCATTCTCGCTTTGAAATCGAATTCTCTACAACTTTCTGAAGAAAATTTTTCCAAATTCCAAACGGAAAATGACCAAAATCTGCATCACTGGATAAGTTTTCTAATTTCCTTCTCTTCCCTTTCTCTTTCTTCCTTTCCCATAATTCTCCACTAACTCTCTCTCTTCCCCCACTTTCTTCTCTTACCCCCACCACTTCTTCCACACACACACACAAATACGTACATATATATATATATACATTAAAATATTTACAATTATTAAATAATTCCAATTCTATCTTCTCTCTTCCACCTCATCTATTTATAAACCATGAATTTATTGTAAAAATATCACCATCAATATATTATTAAAATAATATATTTAAATGAATTATTTTATCGGAAAAAGATAAAATATTAATTTTCAACAATTGTCATTTTAAAATTTTTCTCCATCTATATCCATATAAAATCAATATTTTCTCATCATATGAATCAATAATTAATTATTCACAAATAATATTATAGAATCACAATATTGACAACCGTGCGGTTCAAGAAAGAGGGGCTTTTAATAAGGATCTCTCCTTCTTGGTGGCCATGATTAGGTGACCAAACCTCTCCTTAGAGCAGAACTTTCTAGACATTGCCAATAATGTTTTCTAATAATATTATTGAGGATAATATGAATTATTGCTCGATAATGGAAAAAATAGTGTGTAATGACAATTATTGAAACAACAAAGAATATAAAATATCAACGCAACAATTATTGAATCAATAAAATAAAATCTTGAGCGATAATTATTGTAACAATTATTGAGTAATGCCTTCTTCACGTAAGAATCAATAATTGGTGCAATACCGAGTATCTTCTTATTTAACAACGCCAGATTAGTGTGTTTTTAACCACGGGTATTCCAACAATAGATAATTGGTAACAACTACGCCTGATTATTTTTAACCAACTTATATTTGTCGTTTTCTTCATCCAATCGCTTTTTTCCAGTTATGGGGCCCATACATTGGTCGCTACTATCGTCGCACGAATATTCCCGAAAAGATCTGAATATTCCACGACCAAACGAATATTCCCAAACAACAATGAATATTTTATGACCACTTGCTTATTTTGAAATATTTGCGTATTTAACCCCTAAATATCCACATTAATCAAATCAACCCTTACTATTTCAAAATAATAAATAGAGAAAATTAAATTTCATTAATAATAAGTTGGGGTCTTACAGAAAATAATATTATTTAAGAAGAAAATAACATCCCTTACCTCAAAGAAACAGTACTTCGGAATGAAAGGTCGGATGTGATGCTGAATGAAACTTGTACTGAATAGCAACTCTCAAAGTATCTAAATATTCACAAAATACGCTCGATAATATAGAGAGAGAAAGCTTATATTTCTGCTGTGATTTTCAATTCTAACCAAGACCTATTTATAGGAAAATGCTAAGACGTCAAGCGAGACTTGATTTGCTACCGATGGCTTTACCTGCTACTATTGACACCCACCCCATTTGAAATAAAATTTGAGCATATTTCTCAACAACCAAAAGTGGGGCACACTCAATTCTAGAATTTTCCACCAAAAATCATTTATAACATAATTTCCGAATCAGTCACCTCTTAAAATTCATAATAAATCATACCTTCATTTTTAACATTCAAAATTTGTGGACATATACTCTATTTATATATGTATAACATATCCAAAAATCACAACGATCCAACGGTCGGATTAAAAATTATAACTCACGCAATATATCTCAAGAATACTGATTTTTCGGATTATGAGTCCTTCGGACCAGTTTCCTTCCAACAGTCACCACGAAAAATTCACAATGAATTTTTGGGTGATTCCAGTTTCTACGCTTAGCTTACTTCCAGGGCTTTCTTTTGATATATGGCTCATCTTCTAACTCATTATACACAAAGAGTTATGGATTTTACAAAATCAAGTAATAAACTAATTTTTCTAAAAATCCCATATTTTGTTCTTCATTTCGACAAAATACTGATAAAACACCTCAGCTTTAATTCCTTCATTTACAACCATATATAATATATCCATCATTTATATCCACATAAAATAAATATTTCCTTATCATATAAATCAATAAATAATTATTCACAAATAATATTACAAAATCACAATAATGACAATGTGCGGTAGTTCGTGGAAGAGGGGCTTTCCGATAAGGATTTCTCTCTTCTTGGCCAAGCCGCAATTAGGTGACCAAACCTCTCATTGATGTAACATTCTAGACATTGCCAATAATGCTATCTAATAATATTATTCAAATAATATGAATTATTGATCGATAATGGGAAATATCAGCAAATGACAATTATTGAAAGCAACAATAATATAAAATATCAACGTAGCAATTATTGAATCAATAAAATAAAATATTAAACAGTAATTACTATAACAATTATTGAGTAATGCCTTCTTACGTAAGAATCAATAATTCAAAAATACTGTGTAATACCGTGTGCTACTGTGCAACCACGCGTATTACTATATTTTAACCACCGGGTATTCCAACAGTGTTAACGGTAACAACTATTTCGTTATTTATAAGAACTCAAACTTGTCGTTTTCTTCATCCGACAGTTATTCCGTTATGGGGCCCACAAATAGCTACGCCGTCGTACGAATATTCCCCGACAACAAGAATATTCCACGACCAAACGAATATTCCTCGACAAAAATGAATATTTTATAACCACTTGCTTATTTTGCAAAATTTGCACATTTCACCCATAACCAAAGTATTATATCAAATTATCACCTTATTATTTCAAGATAATAAATAGAAAAATTCAATTTTATTTATAATAAGTTGAGGTCTTACAGTAGTGGCCCATAAACTTAGGAGAGAGTAATTTACTTTTATGTATTTAAATTTTCAATTAGCGGAAGAGGAAAATAAAAAATCATTTGTTATAAAACCTTGCGGTAGTTTCTCACCCGAAGAGAAAACATCATTTATCATTTAGAAGTTTTGATTGGGACCCATCAATATTTTGTTATCTCATTGACTAATTAAAATGACTATAAAATTTCAATATTAGCCTTCTAAAATTTATTAAAAAGATGAGAGAGAAACAAATTAACTTTTAATAAAAAAATAATATAAGAAATTAAGTATTTAATGTTTACTTGAAATCTACAAACTAAAAAAAAAAAACAAAAATCTCTTCCTAAAAAGACCATAAAAAAGGATGGAGGGAGTATTGAATAGAGACCTAGATAATAGCCTCTTTCTCTAAGTACACAACTTTTATTTGAACAAACTGTGAAAATCATATAATGGAAGGGAAAAGATTTATTTGTGACAAAGTTCTAACCAACTTGAATTGTGAAGTGCATAAATTTTAAATGATAAGTTTGACATAAATTTGTTTTCATATTTAACAAAACTCATAACGGAGATATAAAAATACAAATAATTTGTCCGTGGGACGCAGAGGTTTCTGCTGGACGGCAATGAGTTGGGATTGACACGTGCAGATAGGATTAATTGACATAATCGAAGATGTCCTCGTTTGTGTTGTGGACTATTTGTCTTTTAAATTAAGGCCCAAAACTATAGTGAATATATATCTACCATCTATATAATAAAACAGGACCATATTTGAATCTATTCCTACTTAAAATTTGACAAATCACAACAAAGGCCCAGATTTCATCTTACTTAATCTAAAGGTGAGATTTCATTACAGACAAAACAAAAAAAAAAAATTAACCGCCCAAATTAAATTTATCCTCCTTCCCTTCCCGTGTACTCTACTGTCTTCTTCCCTTCAAACCCCCCAAATCAAAATCCCTCGCACTCTAATGTCTCCTTCCCTTCAAAACCCCCAAAATCAAAATTTCCTTCCCCCGTTCTCTTTCAACACCACTCTCTGTTCATGCTCTGATCGGTGCTCACTTCCGTCCGTGCGCAGATTGTTCTTATCTTTTGCTAAGCGACGGCGATGGCAAGCGGAGGTTGATAAGCGACTATTTTTGATAAGCACCCGGTAATGAAACAGTTCAGATTTTAAAAAATTCACCAGATTTTACCAACTAAATTTTGTCTTTGATTGATCGTGTCTTTGATTACGTGACATAAATTGTTCTTATCTTTTTTGTTTACGGCGATGGCAAGCGGAGGTTGATAAGCGACTATTTTGGTAAGCACCCAATGAATGGAACAGATCCAGATTTTAAAAATTCACCAGATTTTACCCACTAAATTTTGTCTTTGATTGATCGTGTCTTTGATTTTATGTCAACGAGCAGTCCAGATTTTGGAAGATTACACCTAGTAAATTTATGTTGTCTTTGATATATCTTAAGGCTTCATATGAGTTTAATGTTTATAGAATTTTTAAAGCGCACTTTGTTGATCCGTTTGGTTGTTTCATTTTTCATTTTCATATGGTCTAAGAGTAGTATTTTGGAAGATTACACCCAGTAAACTTATGTTGTCTTTGATATATCTTAAGGCTTCATGTGAGTTTAATGTTTATAGAGGGGAAGACTGTGTTACAAAGAGAGCTGAAAAGTGGAGTGGAATCAATTCATGGAGGTTTCGATATCCTCTGTTGTTCCTCACTGCGGTAATTTTATATCCTCTGTTGTTCTGTAAATTAATTGCCCTGTGACACAAATTAACGAAAATTCAGTGGGTGCAAAATTTGTTGCCCTGTGACACAAAATTAGTTGCCCTGTTAATTAATTTTGAATACAGAAACTTCAATGGGTGCTTTCATCTGTGGGTTTTCTCTATTTTTGGGTGATTGATTTGTATGCCCATTTGTAATCAAAAGGTTTCATCAAGATTTCTGAACCTCATTTTGTTAACTGTACACTATTAATCTCTTTATTTGATACTCATGGTTTATTCATCTTCTCCTAGGTAATGTGAAAATTATAGGACTCAAACAGAAAAATCAATGGCTCTAATATTCGGTCTTTGAAGCGGTGAAATAAGCTCTCTCACTTTCAAAGTTATTTTTTTCTTGCAATGGCGGTGGATTTAAGGGAAAAGGTGAGATTTATTACTCAATTCTACCTAGATTTCTCTAATTCTAAGCTGCATTTTAGTGTTTCTTCATACCCATCAAATCTTTGTAAGACTTTTTTTAGAACGGAATAATTCAAATCTTTATAAGACTTTTTTTAGAACGGAAAAGTTATATTAAACGAAATAATTTTTAACAAATCCAGATAAAAATTACTGATTTTAAAGGAATGGGGGGAGTAATAATGGTTGTTTTACCAAAATCCGGGGGCTGAAAAATAGAGGTTGGTGGGTGGTTAGGTGAGGTGGAGATAAAAAGGGTTAGGTTAGTAAGATAGGTGAGCCGGCCTGATCCCAATGTTTGTAATTGTTTATAAGTATATACATCTATATAAAATATACACAAATTAGCAGGTGTGAAACGTCCACTTTTTTTACCTCACTCCCATAATCTCTCTTCCTTTCTACGGTCTTTGTTGAGAGGGTGAGTGACACCATTACCACACTATTGTCTTTTTTGAGAGGGTAACCGCTTATTCTTTATTTTTGGTTGAATATTCAGGGGAAGTATGGTTTTAGTGCCACACAGACAATTTGTTCTTAGTGAATCTATTTTCTTTGAAGGAATGGAGAATAGCGAGGATTTGTTTGGATTGGTTCTAAAACATTCTTTTCCACATCATATCATGAAAAATCTCCAGTCCTCCATTAAAAAAACGACAACGGTACACATTGCTTCTTATGGAATAAATTTTAAAATAAAGATCGTTGGATCCCTCAATAGGGAAAGAATTAAGACTAAAGTGCCAAACAGTGAGAGAAATCCTTAATATATATTACATTTGAATGCAAGATGTTCTGGTATATATCTTCTGTTTTATTAGAGTTAGATATGATGGAAGATGTTTTTATCTATATAATAAAACAAGACTTCTGTTTGGTTCATGATATATAATTGTACATAAGATATTTTAATTTGTAACAAAGTGGTTGTAATATATATTTGTAGTATATGATTTGATCTTTTTTGATTAGTTAGCATCATGTTAACGTGTGATTCCAGTTGATTCTAATTCTCACACTTGATAAAACTTCCTGAACCACCACATGGTGTCCTTGCACCCACTTCAATTAACAACCTTGAATCCTGAAGTAGTAAGCAAAGACTCTAATTTTCAAAAAGAAATACACCAATAAGTGACAGATATGAAAGCAAAATATTAAAAAAATAAACTTAGTGAACCCAAACAGCCAACCTTCATTCTCTGGGTGCTAAATTGAAGGATATATCAACATAAATAGAAAATAATAAATGAAAGGAGCCTGTACTTTTTAAATAATGAAATAACATATAATTTCTGTAAACAAAAAACTTAACAAATGCATGTACTTTTTAAAATACATACCACAATATGTATTATGTAATTGATGTTCATTATCCATAGCTTATGAAATTTACTGTGTAGATACAACCGTTTCAACAACACAATCATCGACCAATGGATGATGTTGTTATATTTGGTAGTGTAAGTTTATCATCTGATTAACTCTCTCTAAATATATCTTATTGATTTTTTAATAACTTACGACTTTTAATTTATTTTCATTAATGTCATGACAGATGGATGACCACCTAGAAAACACTGTATGATAATAATTTCTTACTCATCATTTTCTTACTTTTTTATCTTATCTTTTTACTAGCTTATTTACTATTCAACGTTCTTTTGTCTACAGGTTTGAATACTTCGTTGTAATAATGTAGGAGTAATAATTCGTAATGAGTATGAACTAAATTGTCTCCGTTTACGTGAGGTAGTGTATACTCACACCTATTTCTCATTCATTTTTTCCTTCTTTTTTTTTTGCTTTAAGTAGCGTTTTCTTACACAGAAGGAGAAAAAAAGGTCTGATGCTTTGGCGAATGCCAAATTTAAGGGGAAACAAAAAGCAACTTCTTCTACCCAAGGAAGAAAAAATAAAGATTGCCAACTGGTATCACTTTTAATCATATTATTTTCTCTTTGTTTTTACAATGGATTTGGATGTTAATGAATTTAAAAAATTTGAAGTTTTGTTTTATGTAGATCGTTTGATTTGTCAACATGTTTTTGGTTTGTCTCACTTAATATTACTTATTTTTTTTATCGTGTTCTTACCCAGAAGGAAAAAAAAAGTCTTATACTTTGGCGAATGCTAAATTTAAGGGGAAACAGAAATCAACTCTTCTACCCAAGGAACAAAAAGTACAAATTGCAAACTGGTATCACTTTTAATCCTATTATTTTTTCTTTATTTTTACAATGGATTTGGATGTTATTAAATTTAAAATATTTTAAGTTTTGTGTTATTCTGTTGATTTGTATCCTTTAAGCTTTTGTTAAAATATTTGAATCTTTTGTTGGGTCTGATTTTTTTAAACTCTAAATTTGTTTAAACATTCCATAATTTGAAGCATCGATCAATAATGTAACCTCAAACTTTCCAAGTAGTTTTGATCTTATTTATACAATACCTTTCAAGCTGTTAAATTCAATATGCTATTGATCGAGCGTATTACTATAGAACAATGTGTTGGATGCAGGGCTATGGTGTTTTATTTTTGCATCAAACAAAAACTTTATGATAATTATAATGTTGATAAATGGTTGGGTAGATAGTTCTGTGAATGTAACACTTTATTGTCATGTTACATCACGTTGTTATATATACAAAGTGCAAAACGATACGATATACGTTAAATCAACAAAATAATAATTAATTTTTTATGAGTTTGTGGTTTAGGCATCAAACTATAATGTTGTATCAAAATCAACATTGCCGCAATGTGAAAGACTTGCTCCAAAAATGTATCAATCCTATTATTTTTTCTTTATTTTTACAATGGATTTGGATGTTATTAAATTTAAAATGTTTTAAGCTTTGTGTTATTCTGTTGCTTTATAACCTTTAAGCTTTTGTTATGATATATAATAAGAAACTTTTGTTGGGTCTGATTTTTTTAAACTCTAAATTTGTTTAAACGTTCCATAATTTGAAGCATCGATCAATAGTGAAACCTCAACCTTTCCAAGTAGTTTTGATCTTATATATAGAATACCTTTCAAGCTGTTAAATTTAATATGCTATTGAACAATGTGTTGGATGCAGGGCTATGGTGTTTTATTTTTGCATCAAACAAAAACTTTATGATAATTATAATGTTGATAAATGGTTGGGTAGATAGTTCTGTGAATGTAACACTTTATTGTCATGTTACATTACGTTGTTATATATACAAAGTGCAAAACGATACGATATACGTTAAATCAACAAAATAATAATTAATTTTTTATGAGTTTGTGGTTTAGGCACCAAACTATAATGTTGCATCAAAATCAACATTGCCGCAATGTGCAAGAATTGCTCCAAAAATGTGTTATGCTGGGAAAGAAAATGAGTGCTCCAAACGTCAATTGGGACAACTTGCACGTTATGAAAGAGAGCGATCAAAACATTGTGCCCTCGCCCAAATTTCTAGATTTTTCCTTCTTTACCACCAAGCCGTCGTAAATCGTCGAGCATGCCTTGAACGAGAATCAAATAAAAGGTCCCGCCTTCAACCAATGACTTTGTCTGCAAAATTTCACATCCTGTAATAGGCAAGATTATAGTGGTATGGACGCCCCCAAAATTAGGTATACATCACCCATCTTGGGTCGACACTTACATGATGAGAAATTTAAATACAACTTATTAACATAAGCGTGTATACAATACGACATAAAGCTGTGAGTTTAAATACAAATATCGCCACTAGATATTATACAAACTCAAACAAAAGTCCTCATTACAGTTATTATCACACTATTTTCTGAGAATAGTGAGGACTACTAATGCTATCTTCAGGACCATCACTCGCTTCTTCGACTTCGTCGGCTATATTATCATTTCACGAGAGAAACGGTGAAAGAAAGGGTGAGCTCAACTAGCCCAAAGAAGAAATATTATGACTAAGATAATGCGAATAAATTATCAATAGTCTTCAATAATGTTAAACCGATAAAATACAATAGACAACCGTTTAAGCTGCGGTAAGAATATGCAATCCATTAAAAGAGTCAGTAGAAAATAAAGTCTACTATCTTTTAGGTTTTAAAAGGTTTTCATCATCGCTTTGTTTATACCGAGACTCACTTTAATAAATATTTCACATCATCGAATCACCCCCACTTTTCTGGCCAAGGATATTCTTTAGTATCACGACCACAATTATTCACGCACTACGGCCGAGAATATTTGTGTATTCATTAATGGTCATGATCATGCCAACAATCGTCCATCAATGCACTACTACTTAATCGAGGATTTTTATCACATCATTTGTAACATTACGGCCATGATTACCGAATAGTCTCGGTCATAATCATACCAAGTCCATCTATGCACTCTGGGCCACGGATGACTTTCAAAAAATATAAACATGAGGATGATGACAATGATATAAGAATTCAATAAAACAAGTTCAAGAATTATTAACGTCCAAATTATCAACATGATCTTTGTTTTTTTGTAGAGTAAAATTCAAGAATGATCGGAAGAATATTTCTATGAAAGATCTTTGGATGAAACGCAAATATCAAGGATATTCTACTAATTTCATGGAGTATAGAAGTCAAAGTTTTAACCATTTGGGTATAATAAGGAATGGAATAACAAAAGAAATCACCATGCATGCGATAGACCGCATGCAGGGCGAGTTATTCCAATGAATAATAAATAACGGAAACCAGTCGGTGAAATTCACACAATGTGGGATGTTCCAACAGAATAATAAAGATGGAACCCGGATCCGGTGTAAAACACGCGCGGGCGAGGATGTTCCAAGCAGAATAATAAAGAGCGGAACCGGTCGGTGTAAAAACACACGAGCAGGATGTTCCAAGAATAATAATAATAAAGACGCGGAACCAGTCCGGTGTAAAACACACGCAGCGAGGATGTTCCAATGAATAATAGAAGAATGTCACCAAGTATAGGGTAAACCACTTATACAAAAGTTATTCCAACAGAATAATAAGCAATGGAATAACAGCAGTTCTCTTCATGAATAAGAAAGAATAACACCCTTACATTTGGTAGGAGATTGAATATCGCACTTGAAGTGTAGTAACAAAAATACTCTTCTTCTTTCTCTCTTATTCTCTCTATACTTTTCTCTCTATAGCTTGAATGAATTCGTGAAAATAATGAAGCCCCAGGCCTCTATTTATAGAAGATTTCTAGCTTAGCACTGCGCCGTATGAAAAGGCAAGTGGCTTGACGATGTTGGTTTGGCGCTTTGTAATGTGAAACGACAAGTGGTTCGGACGCAGAATGTGAAACGACAAGTGGTTCGGAACGTCTGGTAAAGGTAATTACTATTAACAAAGGTAAATACTATTGGCGAAGGTAAATACTATTCACAAGGGTAATTCTTATTGACGAAGGTAAATACTATTCACAAGTGGTAATTACTTATCGACGAAGGTAAATACTATTCACAAGGGTAATTACTATTGACGAAGGTAAATACTATTGATGAAGAGACTCTTAGATGATGACATACGAGCCCCCATAAAATAATCAAACTTACCACAAATCATAACACATATTTAATCTTTCAATAATTATTAATCATTTATAACTTGTCGTCTCAATTATTGATTTAATACTATAACATATTATCTGAGATGATATTGTGACAATAATTGAATCAATAATATAAGAGATATGATGCAAAGAATTCTTTGTAGCAATAATTGAGCATATTTGAGTGACTTCTCACGTAAGCATCAATAATCAATCTGTAGTGTCTTACTTATGCAACTAATGCGTAGACATCGTACTTTTACCACCGGTAGTTCAACAGCTTTTAACAGAATAACACCTCATAGTTATTTTTATAAAATATTTTTGTCGTTTTCTCAATCCGACAATAATTCTGTTGTGGGGTCCACCAATGATTGAGCTGTTGTACGAATATTCCCTAACAAAAAGAATATTCCCTGACCAAACGAATATTTTATAACAACTTGCATACTTTGCAAAATTTATAAATATTACCCACAACTATAACATTATATCAAATTTATTCCATAATATTCAAAAATAATATTTATAGAAAAATTCATCTTTATTTATAAAAGTTGGGGTTTACAACCTCCCTTCTTATGAAATTTAAGCCCTCGAAATTAGGGTACGATACACTGGTATGTCAAGAGGTAAGGATACCTTGATTTCATTTTGATTCTAACTCCCAAGTCATTTCCTCAACATCGTGGTTCCTCCATAAAACTTTGACTTGAGGTATAACCTTGGAGCGTAGAATATGTTCTTTCTTATCCAAAATTTGAAGCAGGGAACCTCTTCATACGTCAAATCTTCCGCTATTTCGTCCAGGTTCTAACTCAATAATATGGTTCGGGTCTTTCACATATTTACGTAACATAGATATGTGAAAAACGTTATGAACACGAGACATATTTGGCAGTAAAAAGCGAGTCCCATAGCCACAGTTCCTACTCGATCGAGGATTAAAAATGGACCGATGAATCGAGGGTTAAGTTTTCCTCTCTTTCCAAATCTTGTAACTCCTTTCCATGGGCAACTCTTAACAACACATGATCTCCTATATCGAATTCCACGTTCTTTCGATGAAGATCAAGATAACTCTTTTGTCGATTTTGTGAGGTTTTTATCGTTGTCGGATCGTCTGAATCTTTTCCGTAGTCATACGTACCAACTCGGTCCCAACAACGTTGCTTCACCCACCTCATCCCAAAGATCTTCGGAGAACGACACTTTCTTCCATACAACGCTTGAATGGAGCCATGCCAATACTTGCTTGATAAGCTGTTGTTGTGGGAAAACTCCACCAATGGTAAGAACTTGTCCCAACTCCCTTGAAATCAAGGACATGAGTCTTAATAGATCTTCAAGAGTTTGAATAGTCCTCTCCGATTGTCCGTCCGTCGAGGATGATATGCCGAAGCTAAATCGTGAAGTCTGTGCCCATAGCTTTTTGCAAACTAACCCAAAATCGTGAAGTGAATCTTGGGTCTCGATCGAAACTATGGATACTGGCAGATACCATGCGCCTTACAATCTCGTTTATGTACATACCAGCAAGGCGTTCAAGTGTATAAGTTTTCGTGTCGGTAAGAAATGAAGCGAGACTTGGTCAACCTATCAACAATGACCCAAATCGCATCAATGCCTTGAGAAACCTTAGGAAGACCCGTGAACGAAATCCATGGTAATGTGCTCCCACTTCCATTCTGGAATTTCAAGTGGTTGCAATGGACCTTTTGGTACTTGATGCTCCGCTTTAACTCGTTGACAAGTTAGACACCTTGAGATAAAAGCAATAGCTTATCTCTCTTCATATTGCTCCACCAAAATGTATGACGAATATCATGATACATTTTGGTACTCGAGATGGATTGCAAATGGTGTGTTGTGTGCCTCCATCATGATATTATACTTTAAATCGTGGTCGTTAGGAACACAAAGTCCGGAGTTGACTCAAGTATTCCTTCTTCATCGATTCTCGCTCCTATGCGATAAAGACCTTCTTGCACTTTCTTCCTCATACGCATCTCCTCCTGTGTCTCAGTGCTGAGCAAGCGATTTTAACTTTATCAATTAAAGTCGGTTCTACTCAGTATACTCGCTATCATCACACGCGTCCCTCAGTCTTTAATTCTATCTCCATCCTTTGCAAGTCACACAAAATGGGCCTTTCCGTTGACAATATCCTTTTCAGACTTGCATATGATTTTCTACTCAATGCGTCGCCTACCACGTTCGCTTTTCGAGGATGGTATTGGATGGTATGATCATAATCTTTCACAGATTCAAGCCAACGTCGTTGTCGCATGTTGAGTTCCTTTTGAGTGAAGAAATATTTGAGGCTTTTTATGATCCGTAAAGATCTCCACTTTCTCCCCATACAAGTAATGCCTCCAAATTTTAAGTCTAAAGACAATAAATACCTAACTCTAGATCATGAGTAGGATAATTCCTCTCATATTCTTTGAGTTGTCATGAGGCATAGGCTATTACTTTTCCATGTTGCATGAGAACACATCCCAACCCTTTGCAGAAGCATCATGTAGATGACAAATCCTCTCGAGGCCAGATGGTATTGTCGAGCACAGTCTTGAAATAAGTCTCCTCTTGAGTTCTTGAAAACTCTTCTCACATTCTTCGCTCCAACCGAACTTTGTATCTTTCCGAGTCGGTGAGTCGATGGAATAGCGATTCGAGAAAATCCTTCCACGAATCTCCGATAATAACCCGACTAAACCGAGAAAGCTACGTGCTTGATCCTTCGATTTAGAGTTGTTCCCGACTTTGAATAGCTTCAATCTTTCTTTGGGTCAACAGATATTCCATGACTTGATACCACGTGCCCAAGGAATGCTACTTCTTCAAGCCGAACTCGCATTTCTTCAACTTGGCATAAAGCTTATATTCACGAAGCTTTTGGAGTGTCGACCTCAAGTGTTGCTTTCATGATCTTCACGGCTTTTGGAATAAATAAGGATGTCATCAATAAAGGCTACCACAAAGTGATCCAAATATTCCTTGAATACTCGGTTCATCATATCCATGAAGGTAACAGGAGCATTTGTCAATCAGAAAGACATGACTAGGAATTCATAATGTCTGCATCGAGTTCTGAAAGTCCGTTTGGAATGTCGGCGGTTTCTAATCTTCAATTGGTGATATCAGGAACGAAGATCAATCTTTGAAAAGAATTTGGCTCCTTGCAACCGGTCAAACAGGTCATCAATACGTGGCAATGGATACCTATTTTTGATGGTGACGTGATTCAACTCCAGATAATCAATACAAAGTCGCATACTCCCATCTTTCTTCTTCACGAATGTAGCAGGAGCACCCCAAGGAGAAGTATTAGGGCCGAATAAAGCCGATGTCTAACAATTCCTGCGGTTGGGTCTTTAACTCCACGAAGTTCAATAGGAGCCATTCGATATGGGGCTTTGGAAATAGGTTTTGTCTGGGTTCAAGGTCGATACAAAATTCAATTTCACGCTTTCTGGGGTAGGCGGAAGTTCTTGAGAATACGTCGGAAATTTATTAACAATAGGAATATCGTTTAAAAGCGGCGTATTTTTATTTAAATCTGTGACATGAGCTAAGAAAGCTTGACATCCGCTTTTCAATAAACGAATAGCTTTATGGCTTGAGATGACCGTGATTGATTTTAATGGTTTGGTCGTTTGAATTCGCATAATAGGTTGATTAGGAATATGAAAGCTAACAACCTTACGAAAACAATCAATTTTTGCATGATAAGTAGTTAACCAATCAATCCACAGAATCACGTCAAATGCAAGTATTTTTAATGAAATAAGATCGACGAGGTAATGTGAGGGGACCGATTTGAACCAAACAAGACTTATAAGCATTGGATGTAATGAAGGTTTCTCCCAGCGGAGTTTCCACGAGATAAGTCAAAGTCTAATTTCTCTCGAGTCAAATTTAATCGATGAGCATAGTAGGAGAAATAAAAGAATGGGTAGAACAGGTATCAAATAAAGTATAGACTTCATTAGAGTTTATGATAAGCTTACCGTGATGACCTCATTCAGTTCCTTGCTCTTTGGGAGGTCACAACAAATGCTCCTCCCTTGACTACCGTTTTGAATTTTTACGGGATGGCCTTTGGTGCCTCCATCCCTAATTGAATTTGTCTTGATGGCACAAAATCGAGCTAAGTGACCTTCTCTTCCACAATTATAACATGCTTTGACTGGCGTGGCTTGATTTGATGATGTGTCCTCTCCTCCGCATTTGAAGCATATGATAGGTGGTCTTTCTCCTTCCTTAACAATGGGTGTTTGGTCTGACGTCTTTCCATCATTGTTGAATCTCCTTTTCTTGAAATGTCCATTCTTATTGTTTTGGCCCTGATTACCACAGAAGTGGTTACCATATCTGCCTGTTGATTCCCTCCACGCTTGTTGTCACCGCCTCGATGACTATTCTCGCTGGTATTATAATTTTGCCGGCTGCTCTCTTTTAGTTGCGTTGACTCATTATCGCGCTCCACTAACTGAGCCCTATTTACAACATCTGAATACAAACACAGTTTATGAGAAATAAGATGTTGGCGTATCTCGACGACAAACCTCTTAAAAACATTCGCGCCATTCTCTCTTCATTATCCACCAAGTGGGATATGAACCGTGATAACTCGCAAATTTTGCCTCGACATTGCGACACGGTCATATTGTTTTGTTCCAACTTGATAAACTCCACCTCCTTCATGTGGCGAATACTTTCGTGAAAGTATTTGTCGTTGAGCGACTCTGGAACTTCTCCCAAGATATCTTGAGATACCGGTGGTTGAGTACGTTTACCGATTCCCACCAATAATCCGCCTCTCCGCCTTGACATAAAAGGCGTGCAAAGGGAACCTTTTGCTCCTCGGAGCATCCCAAGACATCAAATATCTTGGTAATCTGCTTTATCCATGCTTCCGCGAGAAGTGGTTTTGGCTCTCCTTAAACTCCGGTGGTCCCAGACTCCTTAAATTGTTTAGCGGTGACCGCCCGAGAGTTTTCCGTGTTTCCACCTACGTTTTGGGCGAGGAGCTCGCTCTGCTTTCATTGTTGCATAAATTCACATAAAGCCTCTGAACATTTGATCATTCGTCATTTGGTCAAGGTGTTGTTGTTTTGCATGAGGATTGTCGCCCTACGATGCACATTATCACGATTATTGATATGGTGAATCAACAATCGCTGCGCTCCATTGCTATTCTCAACATTCTCGGATGTCATTTTCGACATCGCCACAAAACAAAGGTTAATTGACATGTAACAAATTATCCCTATCTTGACCAACCAATAAAATATCACATAAACTTAGGTAGGTCATACTAAGCGAAGGTATTCCCGTCTCATCCTCCTAGTACTATTCTCACATCTTAGCAGGATCATATCCCAAGCTCGATACCAACCTGTGGCGCCCCAAAATTAGGTATACATCACCCATCTTGGGTCGACACTTACGTGGTATGAAATTTAAATACAACTTATTAACATAAGCGCAGGTATGCAATACGACATAAAGCGTGAGTTTAAATACAAATATCGCCTACTAGATATTATACAAACTCAAACAAAAAGTCCTCATTACAGATTATTATCACACTATTTTACGAATAGTGAGGACTACTAATCTATCTTCGAGGACCATCACTCGTTTCCCGACTCGTCCCAAATTTATATTATCATTTCACGAAGAAAACGGTGAAAGAAAGGGTGAGCTCAACTAGCCCGAGAAGAAATATTATGACTAAGATAATGCGTAATAAATTATCAATAGTCTTCAATAATGTTAAACCGATAAAATCTGATAGGCAACCGGTTTAAGCTGCGGTAATAATATGCGATCCATTAAAAGAGTCAGTAGAAAATAAAGTCTACTATCTTTTAGGTTTTAAAAGGTTTTCATCATTTATACCGAGACTCGACTTTAATAAATATTTCACATCATCGAATCACCCTTCGCACTCTACCGAGGATATTCTTTAAGTATCGCGACCACAATTATTCGTACACTACGGCCAAGAATATTTGTGTATTCATTAATGGTCATGATCATGCCAACAATTGTCCATCAATGCACTACTGACTAATTCGAGGATTTTTATCACATCATTTGTAACATTACGGTCATGATTACACAAGAATAGTCTCTCGTCATAATCATACCAAGTCCATCTATGACTATGTGAGCCACGAGATGACTTTCAAAAAATATAAACATGAGGATGATGACAATGATATAAGAATTCAATAAAACAAGTTCAAGAATTATTAACGCCCAAATTATCAACATGATCTTGTTTTGTAGAGTAAAATTCAAGAATGATCGGAAGAATATTTCTATGAAAGATCTTTGGATGAAACTTGAATATCAAGGATATTCTACTAATTTCATGGAGTATAGAAGTCAAAGTTTTAACCAATGGGTATAATAAGGAATGGAATAACAAAAGAAATCACCGTGCATGCGATAATCCCGCACGCAGACGGAGTTATTCAACGAATAATAAATAACCGGAACAGGTCGGTGAAATTCACAATCGAAGCGAGGATGTTCCAACGAGAATAATAAAGATGGAACCGGATCCGATGTAAAACACATGCGAGATAGGATATTCCAAGCGAGAATAATAAAAAGCGGAACCAGTCCTGTAAAAACACATAGACAGGATGTTCCAACGAGAATAATAAAGAGCGGAACCAGTCGGTGTAAAACACACGTGCATGCAGGATGTTCCAATGTAATAATAATAAAAGGCGGAACCAGTGGGTGTAAAACACACGCACAGGATGTTCCAACAGAATAATAGAAGAATGTCACCAAGTATAGGGTAAACCACTTATACTGAGTTATTCCAATGAGAATAATAAGCAATGGAATAACAACAGCCTTCTCTTCATGAATAAGAAAGAATAACACCCCCTTACATTTGGTAGGAGATTGAATCTCGCGGTGTAGTAACAAAATACTCTTCTTCTTCTCTCTTATTCTCTCTATACTTTCTCTCTATAGCTTGAATGAATTAAGTGAAAATAATGAAGCCCTAGGCCTCTATTTATAGAAGATTTCTAGCTAGCACCCGTAGTATGAAAAAGCAAGTGGCTTGATTTGGTTTGGCCTTTGTAATGTGAAGCGACAAGTGGTTCGAGCTTTTGTAATGTGAAAGCGACAAGTGGTTCGGACGTCTGGTAAAGGTAATTACTATTAACAAAGGTAAATGACTTTATTTAACAAATGTTTACAAATGACAACAAATGTTTTAGAGTCATCGTCAACCACCTTGCTTCAAAATCTTAATGAAGATACTACAACAATTGTTTTTCACGGTGGTTTATCGTGGCCATCATGAATCAAGAAAATCCTCCTCAAAATCTTGAAGAAGGCACACCAACAAATATCTCAAGGGTGTCGCCTGTGACTACCATGCTCCAAGACTTGCCTCCTCAAAACCTATACAAAAGCACAACAACAGTCTTGGAACCATTCTCCCCACGTTCCCCAGGGGCATCGTATATGACAAACATGTTCCAACAAATGCGTAATCCGAATGAAGGCACCAGGTGTTCGATATAAGTATTAATTTTCTATTCTCACATTTGTTATCTTATTCATGTTCTCCTTTTAAAAATTGTATGACATCTATAATTTTATCTATAGTGTCTATACAGTAGAAGGTGTAACTATGGATGTTGAATTTAATCCTCGAAACCATGAAATTCCAGATCGTCATTCCCTCGGCTTGATGAATCGAACATGTCCTCATTGTTCTACCTTACACTGGCTTGCTGAGAAATTAACAAAATCATCTGTATCAAATCCTCTCTTTGGTAAATGTTGTTTACAAGGAAAAATTAGACTACCTCCACTTATTGCACCTCCTTTAATGCTTAAAGCATTGTATGACAGCAATGATGAACAATCAAAATCGTTTCGTCAGCACACACGAGAGTATAATGCGACTAATCGTATTTAGTCTTGGTGCTACTTTGGATGATGATTAATTCACGGGAGGGCCTAGAACATTCACCATCCATGGAGAATTACGCCATCGAACAGGATCATTTATGCCACAGCCAGGGTGTGAACCAATTTACTCTCAACTGTACATTTATGATCCTAATTCAGCTTTAGATGTTCGCAGCAACAAAAATCCTAACTTGAGAAGAGATGTTTTGAAAACCAAACAAGATTGTTTATTGCAAGTAAATCCATTTCCTATAAAATTTCGGCAGGCTTATGCAATTTTAAGTGAATTGGAATTGACGGGGTGAATTCTTGGCCTATCTTCACTCTGATTACTCAGAATGCATCGACGTCGATATAATCTCCCAACAACCGATGAGATTGCGGTAATATTGCCAGGAGATGGAGCTGAATCAAGTGGAATGAGAGATATTATGTTATATTTGAGAGGGGATAATGGTTTGATGCAAATTAATGAGTGTCATCCGACCTATTTGCCATTGCATTATGTGGTATTGTTTCCTTATGGTGAGCTAGGATGGAATCCAGATTTGAAACAGTGGAACGCTTCCCAAGGTGGGCCTTCATCTACTCGACTGACACAATTGAAATATTACAGTTATCGTATGTTCCAACGAGACACTGAGTATTCAACAATTTTGAGAACCGGAAAACTATTTCAAGAATTTGTAGTAGATGCATGGGCCGCTACTAAACAAAATCGGTTTACATACTACAAGTTGAATCAATCGAAGCTTCGTGCGGAACTTTACCAAGGTCTTACAGATGTTTGTGCAGATGAGCTTGGTCCTGAACAAGTTGGTCAACGAATGATTTTGCCATCTTCATTCACTGGTAGTGCAAGGCATATGTTTGAAATTTTTCAAGATTCAATGGCTATCACGCGGTATAATCAACACCCAAATATTTTTCTAACTATGACTACAAATCCCAAATGGCCTGAAATTACTAAATCACTATTGCCAAATCAGATCCCTACTGACCGTCCTGATTTAGTGGCCCGTGTTTTTGAGTTAAAGCAAAATTTTTTGATGAAAGAGATTGAAACAAACAACGTCTTTGGTAGAAAAGTGGCGAATGTTTTTACAATTGAATTCCAAAAAAGGGGGTTACCGCACATGCATGCACTTTTGTTCCTTCATGGTTCAGATAAAATTCAAACATGTGCTCAAGTGGACAGAGTATTGTGTGCTGAATTTCCGAATTGTCAAACTGACCCATTGCTTTTTGAAACAATTATAGGTTGCATAGTACACGGACCATGTGGTGCTCGAAATCCACAAGCACCATGTATGGAAAATGGGATGTGTACCAAGCGGTACCCTCGATCATTTGTTGAATCAACAAGTATGGACTCTGATGGATATACTGTCTATCGTCGTCGTAATACTGGTCAGAAGTACATCGTGAGGGGGCAAGAAATTGATAATAGAGACGTTGTTCCACATAATCCATATTTATCAAGAATGTTCAATTGTCATATCAATGTTGAAGTTTGTGCAGGAGTCAGATGTGTAAAATACATTCACAAGTATATTTATAAAGGACATGATCGCGCAATAATGGTACTTGGAGGAATTAATGAGATCCAACAATATCTTGATGCTAGGTATATTGGACCTCCGAGCCAAGCGTGGCGATTGTTTGGTAATCCTTTACATGAAGAGATTCCTTGGTTGTAAGATTGGCACTTCATTTGCATGGGATGCATCGTGTGGTCTTTAACCTGCTTTGAATCTTTTGATATGATCCTTTCTAAAGGTGCTCATCAAAAACAACTCTAAGCGGCTTTTTTGATTATTGCGCTTACTAATGAATCTCGCAGGTGTATTAACTTATCGTGAATTTCGAAAAATTTGTTTGGAACAAGTCTATCAATAAATGGACTCCAAGACAAGGGGTTATGCAATTGGTAGAATGTACTTTGCTAGCCCTAATTCAGGTGAGCGATTTTATTTGCGTTTGCTTCTAACTGTTGTTAGAGGACCTACTTCATTTGACTGGCTACGCACTGTAAATAATGTTATGCATGATACATTCAAGTCAGCGTGTGTCACAAGAGGACTTCTTGAAGATGATGAAGAATGGATACAATGTCTTCAAGAGGCTGCAATTATGAGAACGGGATACCAATTGAGGAGACTATTTGTTATAATTCTAACGGAATGCTTTCCATTGCATCCATTTGAATTGTGGAAGCAATTCTCAGCACATATATGTGATGATTTAGCACACAGGATTAGTACTATGTTTGGTATTTTGAATCCAACTGATGATCATATTGAAGATTATGGCTTATATTTGATAAATCAATTGCTCCATGAGTCGGGAAAGAGTTTAGTTGACTTTCCACCCATGCCATAACCAACTGGAAATTGGAATGCAATAGTTGGAAATAGATTACTGTTTGAGCACCAACAACTTGAGAATGAAGCACAAAAGTCTGATGCACAAATTAATGTTGACAGACTTAATGATGCACAACTTGCTGCTTATACTGCTGTCACAACGTCAGTATGTGAAAACTTAGGAACTACTTTCTTTTTGAGTGGAGGTGCTGGGACGGGAAAAACGTTTTTGTACAATACCATTGCAACCAAATTGCGTAGCTATGGACATGTTGTTGTTACTGTGGCTTCATCTGGTATTGCATCGTTGTTATTGGTAGGGGGCGCACTGCACATTCTATATTTTGTATTCCTTTGAAAACCCTAGATAATTCAATATGTGGGTTCACTAAACAATCAATGCATGCCGAATTGTTTAGAAAAAAAAAGTTGATAATATGGGATGAAGTTCCTATGCAACATCGGTACTGTGTCGAGGCAGTCGATAGCACCCTTCAAGACATCAGAGACGATAAAAGACCTTTAATTTAGGGGTATCACTGTTGTCCTAGTTGGAGACTTTTGACAAATATTGCCTGTTATTCCTAAAGGCGTCCGCAAGAAAATTGTGGGTGCATCATTGAGACGGTCTTCGCTATGGAAAGATATATGTGTTTTGACTCTGGGTTTAAACATACGATTAACTCGCACAGATGTTCGAAATATTAATTTTGCTCAATTGTTGATGGAGGTAATATTTCATTCAACCTTGAATTGAATTTTTATAACATGATACTTTGAATTAAATCTCATTTTGTGAATAATTATACTTTTATTTTTTAGATTGGGATAAATCTACAAGAAATTGTGCAACTTCCATCTACAATAAACCGATGTCATAATCTAAATGAATTGATATTTAGAATCTATCCACAATTGGATGTGGTTGGTATAGTGACTCCAACCTTTCTCCTTTGAGCAGACAATTTATATCCGCGCATGATAGCGACGTCGGTGATATAAATCTTTAAAGACCGAATATTACTCCGAGAGAAACAATTACTTTTTTAGTTGCAGATAAAATGTCTGAAGGTGATGAGCTTGATCATACCATTAGGAATCGATATCCTAATGAGTACTTAAACTCATTTGAATCCTTGAGTTGCCATAGATTCAAATTGGAGTTAAAAGTTGGATGCCCAATAATGTTGTTACGAAATATTGCACCGAAAGATGGACTTTGTAATGGCACGCGATTGATGGTTGTTAGATGTGCCTCAAGGGTAATCAAAGCTCGGATATTAAATGGAGATAAAATTGGCAATTTAGTCTTCATTCTGAGAATATCATTGACACCAACATCTTTGGACTTGCCTTTTTGAATGACAAGACGTCAGTTTCCTATCCGATTAACTTATGCTATGACAATCAATAAAGCCCAAGGACAATCTGTCAAGTTCGTTGGGATTGATTTGCGGACACCTGTTTTTAGTCATGGACACCTTTATGTGGCACTATCTAGATGCACATCTGCGGATCGTATAACTGTCCTCCTTCCGGAAGATGGGTCAAATTGCACCACAAATATTGTTTACCCGGAAGTTTTATTATGATATTCTTACGACAATTAAATGGTATAGTTTAAACAAGTTTATTTCTACTAAATTATGTAATCTTTCCAACATTTCAACTTTTAATTTTACAATGAGGTTCATTCTTTGTAGGATTTGAGTGAATTTGTCAACAAAAACAATAGAGTATATACAATGGACCTTTGTGGATGGGGCCGACGTAATCAGGTAAATCTACTTTTATGTCACTGCATCAAAATAACTTTACTATTCCTATAATATAAATAGTGTGAATTTTATTGTTTATGTAAATAATATAGGTGGTTGTGCATTCTCCTCATTGGGCAAAGTGTGTTCGTATTGATATGAGGACATTAAGGATATTGATGAAGAGGAGGTTTAAAGGGATGAAGAAGACATTTAAGAGAGTTACATGATATGCAATCCAGTACTGACATGTCCACCTTTGGCGATTACTAACCCACCACTGACCAAACAATTGTCTAGGTGTGAAAGTCTCTCTTACTAAGACTATATTTCTCTACTTCTTATGCAGACACACAACACACATAATATATGCACAAACTCACACCCATAACTGTAACCAATCAAACACTCGCAAATCAAGCTCACACACCATTATACTGCCACCAATGCAAATTTATGATTTAAATCATTAAGCAAATGAACCGTTTGTTGAAATGGTACTAAGAAAACTTTATTTGATTGTAAGTCCATATCTTTTCCTAAAAAAATTGATTATTTGTTACAATCTCTCTAAACTCTTACTTATATCAAACTAATTCATTCTCCCCATACATACAAATATGTGTGCTCATTTGTTTTTACAAATGTTTTATTTTGACTCACATATTTTAATAATTTTTAAATTTCAACTATTTTCAGGTATATATTGAAGGATACATGATGTAAGCTGTAAACAATATACTTGGTGTAAGCTGTAAAGTAAAGGGTCTTATGCTCAACATGTTGTTTTTCTATTTTTTGCATGTATGTATTTTTTGTGTTCCGCCTTTTGTAAATTTAGCTAATTATACTTGGTTATGATGATTTTGGGTATGTAATGATGGTTTTTTTGGTGGTTTGGATATGTATGGATGATTGTAAGTTTTGTAAAAGCAGGTTTATATATTTTTACGGATATCTATTTTAAAGGAAACTTTAGAAATTTCTTGAAATTAGTAGCGATTACTTGATATTTTGGTGGTTGGATGTGTTGATGATTGAGTATGATTTAATTTCTTCATATATGTATTTTTTTTGTTCTGTATTTTGTAAAGTTAACTAATTATACATGATTATGATGATTTTGGGTGTGGAATGATTGTTTTTTTGGTGTTTTAGATATGTATAGATGATTGTAAGTTTTATAGATAGGTTTATATTTGTCTGGATATCTATTTTTAAAGGAATTTTTGCCGAAATTTTTTAAAATTAGTAGCAATTTTAAAATTAGTAGCAACTAGCTTGATGTGTGTATTTTGCCTTTTACGTCTTTTGTAAAGTTAACTAATTATACATGATTAGGATGATTTTTGGGTATGGAATGATAGTGTTTTTGGTGGTTTAGATATGTATTGATGATTATAAGTTTTGTAGACAGGTTTAGAATTTTGTAGATATCTATTTTTAAAGGAAATTTTACCTATTTTTTTGAAATTAGTACCGACTAACTCGATATTTTGGTAGTTGAACTATGTTGATTATTGAGTATGTATTAATTGGTGAATTGTGGAATGGTGAATTGTGGTGGTATGTGTCTTTAATTAATGTAATATTTTTTGAATTTTAATTTATTTATTTTTACGCCGTGCCTTTAGGCACGGGCATATACTAGTTACTCATATGACGGATCCGGTTAATATGAAAATAAATTCATGATATATTGGTCAATTAACTAATATAGTGCTGATACATAGAGTCATAAAATCACTCCTTAGCCTGCATATTAATCAATTGACCAAAGTTAACTTCATACTAACCACTTCTTCATATGACATAACGCCTAGAGATTAGATATTTAATTATTATAATATTTATAGAGTTTAGGGTTTATTAGTTAGACTTTATAGTTTAGTGTACAGAATTTAGGGTTTATATTAAGGTTTAGGGTTTAGAATTTAGAATTGAAAACTTATTTATTAATTACCTTATTCGATATACAAGAAGCATCTTGGTAATTACGTATTCCTTGCAAGAGCTATGTATATGGTTGTTAGCATAACCGGTTCTGGGCCAGATCTATTAGGGCTACAGTCTAGGGCCCAAAGCTGAGGAGGGCCAATTTTTTTAAAAAAATTATGTATTTATGTGTATAAAAAAATAATTATAAAATATAATATAAAACAAATCAATATATATGGGGAATCAAAATAGACTCTTATCCACAAAAAGAAGGAAAAATCCTTCGACCCTCTCAGTTCATAACGCAACGCAAGCAATTTTTTTTTCTATGATTCTCCTCTTCTCCAACAAAGTTGGAAAATAAATCATCCACCAACTAGACCAGTGCCTTTCTTTGAAGGTAATTTTTTTTTAAAGATACATATATAATCTATATATATAAATTTTGTAAATTGTAATATATATATTTTTAATTTTTTCTTATTTATTATTTGATTCGACATAAAATTTGACTATGATTCTTGTTCTTCGTTTTTAATGCAATGTTTACAATTCGGGGTACTTTTTTTTCCTTCGGTTGGGGTTTTGTCCCATTAGATTTTCCCCAAACAAGTTTTTTAATGAGGCCCCAAAGTGTTCTTACTTATTTTTTGTAAATTCTTATAATTTTAATAAAATTAATTTGTTGATAATTTATTTATTTATTTTTGTTTAATTTGTATAAAGGGGCACACTTGAATTTTTTTGTCATGAGCCTTACAAAACCTGTTAGGATTAGAATTTGATCTCCATTCCTGAGTAATATTAGCGGATGGTTTAATTTATTATTGGTGTACACTTAAAATGAAGGACATCTTGATAATTATTATATCAGCTATTAATAGTGGTGGATGACATGAATAATTTTTAAATAAATAATAAATAATAAATGATAAATGATAAATAATTTTTATATCGAGATTTGAAATAAATGATAAATAATCTATTTGCTCAATTTTAAGATAATATTCTTAACAAATAGTTATTATGAAACATTCTCTTAATAGTTAATATAATATACCATTTACAATAATATATAAAGAAGAAAAAAGATTACAACTCGAGGGACCAAAAACACTTGACTTGAGCCTTCCACGGCTCCGGTTGACAAAATAAAATAAAATAAACTATTGTGAACTTATGTTGACTTTCTAACAAGCATAAAAAATTATATAAGCAAGAATGTCACACCATTAATAATTCACTACCTAGCTCCCTCTCTTTTATAGAGTAGTGAAAGTTGTGAACTAGAAACTGAGGCAAAACTAAGATTATCTATGCCTTCCTAATAAATTTGAAGAATTGTTAAATTCACAATATTTTTTGTTATTTTCACAACAAAAGTGTCCCTGTAGATTTAAAATCTACAGCGACACTTTTGTTGTAGAAATAACATTTTTTAATGTGGATTTAACAATTCTCTAAATTTGGACTCCCCTTATCAAACGAGGATGATGGGTAAAAATTCAAATAATCCTCAAACCCTTCCTCGCCACCCTTCCCATCCGGGTACCCACCAGGTGGTGTCACCACCTCGGACAACTCAACCTCGCCTTCCAAATAGCTCACAACCTCCCTCATACCAGGCCGCGATAAAGCTGCATTATTTGAACACATTATGCCCAACTTCAACACAATCACTACTTCATTTACGTCAAACTCACCCTTCAACTTAGCATCAACCACATCAAGAACTCTACCTTGTTTCCATTTATCCCATACCCAATCCACCAAAAGAAATTCTTCGGCAGATGCCTTGTGCTCAATTGGCCTTCTTCCACACACAACTTCAAGCAAAAGTGCTCCAAAAGCAAACACATCCGACCTTGTTGTTGTCCTCCCTGACCGAGGCAGCTCCGGGGCAAGGTACCCCAAAGTCCCTACCACCCTAGTTGTACTCGGATTTTTCCCGTGCTCATATAACTTAGCCAGCCCAAAATCTCCAAGTTTGCCATTTAAATCGCCATCAAGCAACACATTACTAGCCTTAATGTCTCTATGTATCACAATTGCAAGTACAATAGCCCAGAAGCAATACCTTTGACTATATTGAATCTCTGTTGCCAACTAAATATTGTTTTGGGTTTATCAAACAACAATATATCTAAGCTTCCATTAGGCATAAAATCATACACAAGTAATAAATCACCGTGAAGACGGCACCATCCATGTAATTGAACCAAATTCCTATGGCGAAGCCTGCCAATTGTAGAAATTTCAGACACAAATTCACGCAAACCCTGCTTCGATTTGTTTGAAACGCGCTTCACAGCCACTTGGGTTTTTGATTTTGGTAGTGTACCTTTGTAAACTTTACCAAATCCACCAGACCCAAGTAGCTCAGTATCTTTAAAACCTCTAGTGGCTTTCCTGAGTTCATGATATGAATACCTATGTGGCCCAGTCTCAAGCTCCCAATCTTCAATTACGTCTTTGTTTTTGGTTCTCTTAATCGCATAAATGACCACAAATATTGAAGCAATCAAAACAAAAACTACAAGAACAGAGACAATAATTATCACAACTGGGTTTTTCTTCTTGGGTCCAGGAAGTGATGGTAAAGAATCTAAATTTAGAAACTTGGCCTCCCCATTCATTTTAAAGCTCCAACCCAATACATAATGGGAGCTGGCAAGCATACCAGTGGAAGAAGAAAACCCATCATACATAGTTTTTTCAAGAATTGGAGAGAGATCCAAATGGTAAGACAAAATTGGCAATCTGGGTTTTGAAGAAGATGGAGAAATAGTAACATTAAGAACATTTGTAGCAGAATCATATTCGATCCAAGCCACTATGGTCTTTCCACCCTTAAGGTTCAGATCTTGTTCCACTAAATCATCAGTAAAATACCCAGCTTTGGTGGACTTGTTTGATACTAAGTTGTTGATGTTTATTCCAACATGGTTATCATTAATGTCACTAAATTCAAAATCTTGCACTGTGTCAAATTCGACTACAAAAAGATGATTAGAGAAATTCCCAACATTTGTGGCATTGAATAGTCCTAAATATTGACGAGGAAGAGCTGATTTGATGAAATCTTTAGATGGGGATATTGTGAAAGCAAGGCCATGGCCGCCTAGTTTTGGGTATTCAGGGACTATGGTGAAAACAAAAGAAGTGGAAAAAGAGAAAACAGAACCATTGGTGTAGTTCTTGAACTGGAGTGGGGATGGAAACAGAGCATGACCCATCAATCTACCGGTATTGTTGGTTAATTGAAGAATGCCATTATTTTCAATATTTGCTACGCCGCTCAAGCATATGTTGTTGTTTGCTTGGCTGAATCCATTGTAGATGAACTCATCAAGCTGTGATGAAGCTCTAATTGAGAGGAAAATGAAAGGAAACAGAAGTATGAACAAATTTGGCATAGTGATTGACAGAGTGCTAGATTTTGGGGCAAAGGGTGTCCAATATTTGATCTTCGTTAGATGAGATTGGGCGGAACATGGGAGGTAATTTGTGCTTCTTAGGTGGTTTGGTTTTCTTGAAAGGTGTTTAATGCGGCAGACTAGCGGAGGGATGCATGAGAAATTAATTCATATGCGGCTGCTAATATATAGACTTATATTTGACTAATGAGTGAAGACTTAAAAGTAATTCAAGAAGATGACTTTAAAACGTACAATTATTAGTTTTCTTTTTTTGACATTCTATTTTTGTCTTAGAAGGCTAAAACCACTTTACAAAATTTAATATCGTATTTCAAAATTTCATAAGACACGTTTACAAATCTTGTTTAACTTTGTTATTTATAACATCTATGCTAAGTTTGGATTGGAATAACGAAGGTGAGAATAAAATAACTAATTCCTATGAAATAAAAAAAAAATTATATTTGATTGCGATTAGAATGGATTAAACCATTCTTATTCCTCCCAAATTTATTTTTGACTTTTATTTCTTGGGAGAGGGAGAGTATGAAATAACTCATTACAACTAGGGGTGAAAATGAGTCGAATCTCAGCGAACACTCTAATACTCAGATTCGGCTCAACTCGAAAAAATTGAGCTCGAATTCGATAAGGAATTTCTAATTTTTTGCGCTTCGGATCATTCTATCGGACTCTACTTATATATAAGTCTTCGAATTCGTTTACAAAAACGAGTTACTCATTTGAGCCTTCAAATCGAGTTTCGAATATGAACCATTTCGCTTAATACCGAACCACTACATACTAAATTGATTATTGAACTAATGTTTATATATAAAAGTCTTTTACTTATTTATGTAAAGAAATTACAAAGAATGTAATACTTAATCGACAATCAATTCACCGATTTATTCAAGACAAAGCTCACACAATTTAATACTACACTTTATAAATTATAAAGATTGATACAAATATCATATATTTAGCTTTATTAGTATGGATCGAATCAAAGATTCGAATATGATCCTCGGCGAGTTATTGAGTATGGTTTGAGAAAAATGAAATACTCGAACCCTAATCTGAGCGAATACTGGTATACTCGAATTTGACTCATGTATCATTAAACAGAAAACGAGTATGGATCATATTCGACTCGAATCAACTTTGAATTCGAGCTTTGGATCATATTTTCGAACCGATCTCAAGTCGAGTATCGAGCTACTCTGCTCGGCTAACACCATTTACAACTAGAATAAAATGAATCATTCAACTCTCTATTTCATTTCTTCAATCAAAACTTAGCATTAGTTTCATTAGTATTAATGAACTTAATTTTATACGCATAAAAAAGAATGTTAAATAAGGATCCCATGATCGTAAGTTCATTTTTTATCAGTAAGTTGGTTAATCGATACAATATCTGATCTAACGCATGAGAATAATCACCTCCCACCCACGTATCGGATATCAGATTGATCAATTGACCAAAGTTAATTTTATGATAACTATTTCAGTTAAATAAAGGTCTCATCTCCGGGATAATATGTTTCTAAACCTGCGAACATGATCCATATTACGTGTATATAGTATGTAGTTAATATGACCGGTTCAATGTATTTAAATCTACTCACTTGATCCAGATTGTTATTGAGTATTGACCCTTGAGAGCTAGGTTATGACAAGTTGAATGATTTCAAGAGAAGAGTTGAGTTGAGTTGAGTTGTAGAAAGTGATGTAGGTGGGGAAATTCCGATTGATAGGGAATGAATTTCCAAGTAAATGACAGAAAGCAAAGAGTCGAGCCTAAAGGTCGCCTGACCCAAGACTAGTAATGTGGGGCCGTCTCAGCCTGGTCAAGAATATTGTGGACATAGTCTATAACCACGTGGAATTATCCATGTATTGGTGGGGCCTCCTTGTTTAGTCCATCATTACAAGTTCGATCGAAAAAAATAAGGTAGAATTTCATTTTAAATTTAGATAAGAAATTATAAGGACGGTTCAGATTCATTTTAATTAATTTGGACGAAAAAATACAAGAGTAGTTCAGATTCATTCTAATTGATTTAGGCAAAAAAGAGTGGTGCGGGAGGAAGAAGGAGAGAGAAAAAATAAAAATAAAATTATTAAAACGAAAAAAGAGAAAAGATTTCGTTATATCATTCCTTCAAGCACCAATAATTACCAGCGAAATGATATTGCGCGACATCAAATGAGCCTTAGATCCAAATACATGATTGCAGCTAGTATAGTCCGTCGGTCTTGGTTGATGTTTGCGACTTGCGAGTGAACAGTGTACTTGTACAATATATATATATATATAACAATTACTTGTCATGTCATGGATCAATACAGTTTATTGTAATTAAACTACACAATAAATATCTATCAAATTAAATATCTATCAAATTAAACTACACAATAAAGCCTCTAAATTAAACTACACAATAATATTATATTAAAGTGTAATTGCGTAACTACCAAATTGATTATTTCTTTATGTATCATTATATATAGTTATATACTAATATTAATATCTATCTACCTAGTTTATATATTATTGGTTTAATTGGTTGGAGATTTAATTCTAACGTACGTACAAGGCTGGCAGAGATTTTGAAATTATATCAAAATGTGTCACATACAAATCTTAATTTATGTTTTTTTAAAAAAAAAAAGAAGAAGAAGAAAGAAGTCGATGGAAGAATCAATACTTAATTCTCTCCTTTCTTTTTTGTTTTTGTTTTTCTTTTCTATAAAGTAAAAGAATTTATATGGATGCGGACTGCTACATTTGATTCCTTACAATTGGTTGATAGGATTGTATTAAATTTTGCATCAATGAGGGAACGTGATATCAGTAACGAACATATATACGGAAGTTTATTACTTAATTGTTTATAACCATATTTTTGTTGATGGACTGATTCTAGTCTGGAGAAATGGAAAAAGCTTATAGTTATGGCCGATCGAGGAAGAAAAGAGACCAAAACCAGCTGAGCTCCCTCAAGAATTATCTGCTCAATCTTTACTCCTTCCAAGTAATTGATCTGATCATATCGAATATCAAATAATTAGTTTGTTTTGGATAAATTTATCCTTGATATAAAATAATGTGCGCCATCATAGTCACTATAACGAACTGCCCATGATATATTTGTCAATATCCTGCCCATAATTAATTATAACCTTGCTAATATCAATCAATTTCCTTTTCCTTTTGAGTATTTGATAAACTTTACATTGAAATTTGAGGGGATTTAATTTCAAGTTTGAGGGGAGGAAACACAAAACAACATTGCCGGAGTTGGTAGGGAAGAAGCAGAGAGAAAGATAAAAGAAGAGATATCGGGAGTTGATGTTCACATAATTTCACAGGACACTTCATGGTGGAGTAGTCCGCGCGGCCGAGATTGTAACGGTGAAGAAAAGAAATAACAGATAAATAAAAAGTAAAGTGAAAATAAATAAATATATATTTGAAAAATGTTTTTAACCCACCGCGTTGGGGAGAACAAGAAAAAAAACTACATTTTATTATGTTATATTTATAATTATTGTGTAACAAAATAAAATTAAAAAGGCAAATTATCGACATTATCATATATAGCTTCATTATTAGAGCGAACAAGTACATTTTGAGTTGGCATACAGGCACATTTTTAACATGAATAACTATTCAACTTTTTATTTTGGGATAAATTTCTTCTCTTCCATAATAACCTCAACGAAAGATAAAGATAACGACAACTCAAATTCAATCCCCCATGGAGCACTACTTGACTAGTAGACTGCCCACCACTGGATGGAGCGGGACGGCATGCCTACTGTGCCCAAATGACTTTAAATCAGTGTCTAACATTAAGTTCGAATGATCCGAATGTGCCTAATGGGAAGAAATACTTGTTGCTCAATGGCTTGAAGTCTTGAGCAGGGCCTTTATTGAGTAGTAAATATGGAGAATTGAACAAGAAATAAATGTAATTCCAAATGAAGGAGATACTATAAGATACCATTTACAAGAACATATAAAGAAGCAAAATGATCACATCTACAAAACCATATAAATAACAAAATGTTACACCATTAATTTACTACCTAGTTTGCTCTCTTTTATGGAGTAGTGAAAGTGGTGAAGTAGAAACTGAAGCAAAACTAAGATCAACATCTACATGTCCTCCTAATGAATTTAGACTCCCTTTATCAAATGAGGATGATGGGTACATATTCAAATAGTCATCAAACCCTTCCTCACCACCCTTTCCTCCCGGGTACCCACCGGGTGGTGTCACCACCTCCGGCAACCCAACCTCCCCTTCCAAATACCTCACAACCTCCCTCATACTAGGCCTCGATAAAGCTACATTATTTGAACACATTAAGCCCAATTTCAACACCATCACCACCTCATTCACAACAAACTCACCCTTCAATCTAGCATCAACCACATCAAGAACTCTACCTTCTATCCATTTATCCCATACCCAATCCACCAAAATAAGTTCTTCGGGCGATGCCTTGTGCTCAATTGGCCTTCTTCCACACACAACTTCAAGCAAAAGTGCTCCAAAAGCAAACACATCCGACCTTGTTGTGCCCTCCCTAACCTAGGTAGCTCCGGGGCAAGGTACACCAAAGTACCCACCACTCTAGTCGTGCTCGGATTTTCCCCATGCTCGTATAATTTAGCCAACCCAAAATCTCCAAGTCGGCCATTTAAATCACCATCAAGCAACACGTTACTAGCCTTAATGTCTCTGTGTATCACAATTTGCTCATACCCTTCATGTAAATACAATAGCCCAGAAGCAACACCTTTGACTATATTGAACCTCTGTTCCCAACTCAATATTGATTTGGGTTTATCAAATAACAATCTATCTAAGCTTCCATTAGGCATAAAATCATAAACAAGTAATAAATCACAGCGAAGCCGACACCATCCCTGCAATTGAACCAAATTCCTATGGCGAACCAATTGTAGAAATTTCAGACACAAATTCACGCAAACCCTGCCTTGATTCATTTGAAACGCGCTTCACAGCCACTTGTGTTTTTGATTTTGGTAGTGTTCCTTTGTAAACTTTACCAAATCCACCAGAACCAAGTAGCTCAATATCCTTAAAACCTCTTGTGGCTTGCTTGAGTTCTTGATATGAATACCTATGAGGCCCAATCTCAATCTCCCAATCTTCAATTACATCTCTGTCTTTGATTTTCTTAATCACCTAAATGACCGCAAATATTGAAGCAACCAAAACAAAAACTACAAGAACCGAGACAATAATTATCACAACTGGGTTTTTCTTCTTGGGTCCCGGAAGTGATGGTAAAGAATCTAAATTTAGAAACTTGGCATCACCATTCATTTTAAAGCTCCATCCCAGTACATAATGGGAGCTGGCAAGCATACCAGTGGAAGAAGAAAACCCAACATACATAGTTTTTTCAAGAATTGGAGAGAGATCCAAATGGTAAGACAAAATTGGCAATCTGGGTTTTGAAGAAGATGGAGAAATAGTAACATTAAGAACATTTGTAGCTGAATCATATTCGATCCAAGTCATTATGGTCTTTCCACTCTTGAGGTTCAGATCTTGTTCCACTAAATCATCAGTGAAATACCCAGCTTTTGAGGACTTGTTTGATACTAAGCTGTTAATGTTGATTCCAACATGGTTGTCATTAATGTCTCCAAATTCAAAGTCTTGAACTGTGTCTAATTCTACAGCAAAAAGATGGTTGGAGAAATTCCCAACATCTGTGGCATTCAATAATCCTAAATATTGACTAGGAAGAGCTGATTTGATGAAATCTTTAGATGGGGAGATTGTGAAAGCAAGACCATGGCCGCCTAGTTTTGGGTATTCAGGAACTATGGTGAAAGCAAAAGAAGTGGAAAAAGAGAAAACAGAGCCATTGGTGGAGTTCTTGAACCGAAGTGGTGATGGAAACAGAGCATGACCCATCAATCTACCGGTCTCGTTGGTTAACTGAAGAATACCATTTTTGTTAATTTTTGCTACACCGCTCAAGCTTATGTTGGTGCTTGCTTGGCTGAATCCAGTGTAGAAGAACTCATCAAGCTGGGATGAAGCTCTAATTGCGAGGAAAATGAAAGAAAACAGAAGTATGATCAAATTTGGCATGGTGGAAGAGAGAGAACTAGATTTTAGTACAAAGGGGATTTGATCTTTGTTAGGTGAGATTGGGCGGAACATGGGAGGGAATTTATGCTTATTTGGTTTTCTTGAAAAGATATGATAAGGAAAGGTGTTTATGCGGCAGCCTAGCAGGGGGATGTATGAGAAATTAGGCCTTATGCGGCTGCAAATATATAGACTAAATTTGACTAATACATGAAGGTGACTGTAATTTGCATAAACTTTTTCCGTTGAATAATTTTTCCTTGAAAGGACCAACTTTTAGTTTTCTATTTTTTGACATTCTATATTCAGCATTTCTTCTGATACATACCACCTCTGTCCTACAAATATCTTTTTTGATATTGTATTAAAAATTACTCCCTTTTTTCGATTTTTGTTTAGTTTTTTCAAGTGAAAGAATTTATATGAATGGGAACTGATTCCTTAAAATTGGTAAATGGGATTGTATTAAATTTTGCATCAATGTGGAAACATGATCTATGAAACGTACCTACGGAAGGTTATTCATTAATTGTTTCAACATTCAAACCAAAGTTCATAAATATATTTGGTGATTGACCGTCTAGTCTGTCTGCGGAAATATAAAAAGTTTTATGGCGCTTGTCTAGTCATGAATATCTATGCTGAGTATAAATATGTGGAAATTCCTAATGTTTTCAGTAGGATAGACTTTATAGGAAATGGATGATCTTGTTTTGGTTAAACACTTGCAACAAACTCCAATGTTCTTTTTATTATCGTATTTATTAAAAAGTTCCTTTATAACAAGGCTATAAAGGTGTTTTGCTTATTTTTTGACCATACATACATTGACCATAGTGACAATGTACTTTGTTGGTAGTATGATGCTAAAAGTAGACAAATTTATAGTATCATTCGTTAATTTGAAATGGCAAATTTACTCACATTTTAATTATGCAAAAAGCAGCCTGCCATCAAGTAGGTACTTCCTTCGTCCCTAATTATTTAACATTTTAGAGGTAGGGTACAAGAATTAAAAAAATGATTAAAAATCATTAAATATAGTACTTAATTATCTATAATATCCTTAAATTTTTTGTTGGGATAAGAAGAGTTTTGTTGGGATAAGGAGAGAGAGAGTTTAATGAGGGATAATTTTGGAAAAATTATCATTAATTCTCCTAGATTTGAACAAACGTCAAATAATTAGGGAACAAATAAAAAACTCTAAAACGTCAAATAATTAGGGACGAAGGGAGTAATTATCTATCACCACAAAATTAAAGGTATGTTTCTAAGGCTGTAAAATGAACAAACTGTGAGACCCCAAATTTTATGAAATAAAAGTATTCAATTTTTCTATTTTGGTAAATAGTTAAATTGATAAAAGTTTAAAGTGAAGGGTAATATGTGAAAATTTTGTAAAGTAAGCAAGTTGATATAAAATATTCTTTTTGTCGAGGAATATCCGTACGACGGTACAATCGTTGGTGGACCCCACAACAGAATTATTATCGGATTGAGAAAACAACAAAAATATTTTTATGAAAATAACGACGGAAGTTTTACCGAATTAAAGCTGTTGAACTACTACCTTTAGTAAGAAAGTGCGATGTCTGGCATGTGGTCGCATAAGTAGCTTACGGTATTGATTATTGATGCCACGTGAGAAGTCACCAATTTTGTTCAATTATTCTTCACAATAATTGTTTGCATAAGTATCTCACGTTATTTGATTCAATTATTGTCGATATTTTATATATTATTAAATCAATAATTGAGACGATGAAGTTATTAATATTATTATTTGCAATATTAACGATGTCTCAAGTTACGCGAGGAGAGGTTTGGTCATCTAATTGCTACTTAATAGGAAAAATCCTTATTGGAAAGCCCCTCTTTCAGGAGCGAACGAGTACGATTAAAATTGTGAATTATAATAATGATGATAAATGTTGTTAAATATATTGAGGTGTCTTTTTTATGAAGTTATATATATATATATATATATATATATATATATATATATATATATATAAATTTTGTTTTATTAGTATTATTAATGTAATAAAAAGAAAAAGCTTTTTATATAAAAGCGAATACTTTTATAAAGTTATTTGTTTTATTAGATAATAATTAGAATATAATATATTTTATTATGCATAGTGTTTTAGATAGTTCTGCGATAGTATTTTTCAGATAGTAAAATCTTTTTATATAAAAATGTAATACTTTTATAAAGTTATTTATTTTATTAGACAATAATTAGAATATAATATATTTTATTACGCATAGTATTTGCATAGTCTTTGCATAGTGTTTGCATAGTAAAATCTTTTTTATATAAAGCAGAATACTTTTATAAAGTTAATTATTTTATTAGATTTTAAATAGAATATATAAATATATAAAATATATATATATATATATATTATATTTTATTGCATAGTATCCTTTTCTATTTTACTATAAATAGGATGCTTAGTTAAATTGAAATCACACCGTAAATTTAGAGAATTCTCTTCTATAATCTTGGCGTGTATTTCTTTAGAGTTTTAAGAAGCTTTGAAAGCATAGTGTAAGTTTTCTTCAAGTATATCCTCACCCTACCCGTCGGAGTACTCTTCTTTATAAGGTAAAGGATATTATTTGTTGCACTCGTAAGGGTTATTATTTCTTTTGTATTCATGAAGAGAGCTTCGTTATTCCATTATCTATTATTCATTGGAATAACTCGTATCTGTGACTCATCAGTATACATGGTGAAATTCTTCATTATTCCATTCTTTATTATTATGTTGGAATAACTTCGATATGTCTGAAGTACCGCATACATGGTAAAATTCTTCGTTATTCCATTCTTTATTATTATGT